>JAPSGF010000034.1:2322712-2417561 GCA_035772895.1 Perdix hodgsoniae
TTACTTATATATCTTACTAATAATTCTCTAATAAATTGAATATTGTCTTTCAAAAAAACTTATTTATTTATATATTTAGCATTTCATTTCATTTATAATGATAGTAGTTCTGTTAAAAATAACTAAATAACAAATGGAAAAGGAAACAAATAACTGAGCTTTTTAGAGAATAAGGCTTTAAATCCGTACATAGGTCTCTCTAAAAGAAATGCCTCCTATTTATTTTAATGGAAATAACAACAAAGAGCATAACAACACTAATGGATAGAGCAAATTCTCAGCAACAAAACACTATTTTTCAGAAAGTCACCATCATTAGCCAATTTGCATGGATGTTAAAGATACTCTTCATTTCATAACATGACAGTTGTGCATAGCTAACCAGAATATGGTTTGTCTTTCATATTGCAGTCACCACTGCTGAAATGCGCTACCTACTGCCATACCACCAACATCCAACTCAGATGGCTCTGATATTATGGACGACATAATAAAATAGGAGACATTACTTTTGGAGCAGCCCTTATACATCTAGAGCCAAAGACTTAAGGGTTGTTCATGTATTCCCAATCAAGGCAGCCTTCTAACATGAAAAGTCTGCTAGAAAACCTGAATATATTTCATAATCATCAGCTCTAAGCACTGCAACATTTTTTTATTTTTTTTAATAGATGTAATCAGGCAACAGGTTACTCTTTTAATATACAAAAACAATTAAAAAGAAAGAGCTGAAATTCTTGATGACTTTCAGAGGTATACTGAACCACAGTGCAGCTGCATTCATTCTGTATAGAAAAGCCAAGCCAAACAGAAGACTGAACATGATTCTTGTTTAGTTGCTTCTAAAAGTTGTCAAAGGTTCTTCCTCCATCCATTATACACTCTGCCTCTTGTACCACACAATATGACAAATGTTACTTAATGAAAGGCACCATGCAAAATATAGCCAGGTAGAAAATGTAGGTGTGATTCACAAGAGATGGATGAGTTTGGAGTTTCCTGCCCTAGACCTCGAAAAAGTTGTCAATATTTTATTCCTTAAGATCTTTTCTATCCCAAGTAAATTTGAGATTATTTATTCATGATGAGCAAACTGAGTCCACAGAATACAACAGCAGAAGCACCAAGGATGTAACCTGAAACAAATATTTGTAAAAGCTGGAGATGTAAAAATAATAAAAAAAAAGCTGGATTTGTAAAAGTAGGAGAGAATTTCAGGATAGAAGTCACTATACTGCTATACCTGAACACAGACAAATCTTGAAAGAGTGAGCAGTCTGGCATACATACCACTAAGGAGTAGTGACACTGCTTCAAAAGTAACATCTCCTATTTATTATGTTGGGCCATGGCATCAGAGGTGGATGTTGGTGGTGTGGCAGTAAAGGTTGAACCTTCCCACAAGTATTGTGGTACATTTTGTTGCTGTGTGACAGAATGCAGGAGACAGGCAGCCTAACAAAATGGTATCTCACATGGAAGTACATATGAAGCAAAGGTGTGGAACTGAATTCCTTGATATAGAAAAATCTTCAGCAATGGTTACAACAGTATGGAAGACAAGCCACATTTCAGACAGCCATGTAGATTTTTACAACCACAGCATTGCTGGCCAAAATGTATAGATAATGGTGGTGACTGTTGACAAAAAAAAAAGCTGTTGAGTAGCTAAGAGTTTGTTCTTTCAAATAGTGTTATTGTGATCTTTTTATCTGTTGTAGTTTCCTTGGAAATAAATAGGAGGCATTACTTTCAAAGTGATCTATACATATAGCACTCACACGTTTACTATCACATCATGAGAAACACCAGGGCTAATGCAGGGAGCTAGTGTGCTGTTCAGTACCCACCAGAGTTCCCAGAGGGCTCCGTGTAGACTACTTCTACCAGCTTCCCGAGTCTCGTTTGGATCCAGACAACATCCATGTATCCCTTTGTAGACATTTGAAATTAATAGGCACCTTTAAAGAATAATTTATCCAGTTTATGTTTGGAGTCTGTTTTAAAGTGATTTGAAAAATATTCTAGAAGTGCCTATTTCTGCATTGTCTATGAAGGGGAACTGGGATAATTAATTCAGAGCTGAGTATTTACACTGGAGACATCTGAGATGAATTCAAGGCTTAGAGTTTAAATAGACAAGACAAAGAATACAGTGTTCCAGTAGCAAAAATGACAATATGGTTTGCATCAGTAACTTAACATTCATTTCAAGATTTTTATCTTTGCAGAATGGGTGGTTAGCAGAGGGACTTGGCCTTTTAAAAACATTATTAAAGGCATTTGCTAAGTTGAGGATAAACAGGAAAAGGAAGAAAAGGAAAGAGTGGACTAGTGAATATAGGACAAGAAATAAAATAGGAGAGTATGCATGACAGACACATGATCACTGGTGTATGACACAGAGTGAAGAGTCAAAACCAACCAGCAGGAAGCTTAGAGTTGAGAATACCTGGCCAGAACTTCAGTGAGAAGTTTGATCACATAATGAGCCAGATGAGGCCACAACTGCCAGTCCTCAACTTTCACAGGTTGCAGATTAAGAAGATAATGGAATGGACTTGAAAGGAAATATAAAATATTCTCCTTAACGGCAATAAAATCACAGAATCACCAAGGTTGGAAAAGACCTACAGTCCAACCATTCACTTATCAGCAATATTTCTCAGTAAACCATGTTCCTCAACACAAAATCCAAACGTTCCTTGAACACCTCCAGGGTCGGTGACTCTACCACCACTCTTGGCAGCCCATTCCAGTGCCTGACCACTCTTTCAGAGTAGTAGTATTTCCTAACATCCAGCCTGAATTTACCCTGGCGCAGTTTGAAGCCATTTCCTCTAGTCCTATCACCAGTTACACAAGAGAAGAGGCCAAACCCCAGCTCACTACAACCTCCCTTCACGTAGTTATAGAGCAATAAGGTCTCCTCTGAGCCTCCTCTTCTCCAGACTGAACAATCCCAGCTCCTTCAGCCACTCCTCATAAGGCCTGTGCTCCAGACCCCTCACCAGCTTTGTTGCTCTTCTTTGAACCCACTCCAGGGCCTCAATGTCTTTCTTGCAGCAAAGGGCCCAAAACTGCATACAGTACTCAAGGTGTAGCCTCACCAGAGCTGAGTACAGGGGGACAATCCTGTCCCTTCCCTATTCCTGCTGGCAACACTGTTCCTGATGCAAGCTAGGATACCATTGGCCTTCTTGGCCACCTGGGCACACTGTTGGCTCATATTCAGCCAAGCATCAATCAATACCCTCAGGTCCATTTCCTCCACACAATCTTTTCCAGTCACTCTGCCCCAAGCCTGTAGTGTTGCCTGGGATTGTTATGGCCAAAGAGTAGGACCCAGCATTTAGTCTTGTTGAACCTCATGTTTCAAATTTATACTGTTCATCTAAAGAAGAAAAATACTGGAAACGCTACTTTCATTTACAGCTTCTTTTGACTCTTCTGTTCCATCTTGGCTTACCTGTAGTAAAAAAGTTGGGTCAGATAGGCTAAATTCAGATCAGTACAGGCAAGTAGACTAATACATTAACTTTTAATTCCCATAATGTTTGACATAGTACAGTATGTATATTTTTACATGAAAATTGTGCTTTTATCCAAAAGAACATATCAGTTCAAAACCAAAAGTTCAAAAATCAGTGCCAACCTACATAAAATTCATTGAAGATAATGAAGAATAAGTATGACATCACTGTGAATTAGAAGTCTTTTTCAACAAAAACATGTCACTTCATAGAAAAAGGTTCCCAGAGACAACAGAACCTCAAAGGAGGATTTGCTTCATTCAGCAATCATATCCTCCAAGAAAAAAAGAAAAAGAAAAGCAGAATTTTAGCCAGGATTCATGTTTCTTTCCTGAACATTTTATTATTACCTTCAAAGAATCATGAAATGGCTTTGGTTGGAAGGGACCTTAAAGATCATTTAGTACAGTCTTCCTGCCATGGGCAGAATTGTCAACCACTTGATCACACTGGTTCCTCACTTTCCACATGTCACCAAGACACAGTCTAGGGGAAGATCTTGCATGTCTTCCCCTTCCTTTTAGTAGACGGAAAATCATAAGAAACAATTTAATCTATTTCACTTTGATGAGATATTTCAAACAATCTCAAAAGTCCTTGGCAAAATAATACTCTCAGATGTAGCACCTCCTTGCAGTAATTTTCAGTCTTGATCAATAAGAATTTTCCAATGTAGAAATACTCTCAAAAAATTCTCCAACAAACTGACCAAGGTGACAGACGTTTCTACTTGCTAATTTCTTCTTTACACTCCAGAATATTTAGCGCAGTGAGCTATCTACAGAAGCACCCTTAAAATGAACATGAGTTCAGCACAATAGAATGAGCCTATTTTTCTGGTGCCAATGTCTAAGTAGTTTACATGATGCAATGTTCCTGTGAAAGAATAATTGTATCGGGAGGGTGTTAATGCCATTTACTTATCCATTTGGAATCTCTAATGAAAGCTGTTTAGGAAACAAATGGCTAATTATGTTGTACATGCAAAATAATTAAACATTCAGAATGCGATATTTAGCAAGGCTGGAGTTTAGTATTAAATATGATATTCATTTTTAATCTGATAGGATAGATTAAACCAATTCAGTGAAAAAAAAGAAAATACAGACCACCCATTAGGTAAAAAGCTGCTGGGTAAGCAATTTGCTACCAAAAATATTACATCTGGAAGGCCTTCAGAGAGCTACAGTATTTGCAATTGTATTCTCTCATATATACTGCTAGATATTTATCAGCTAGGATGGTAGTGTACAATAGATGATTCACTTAAAACTCACAGCCCAATCTACTGTTTGACTCTATTTCACCTTTTCCAAATGAAACAGAACTACACCAGAGGGAAAAGGTCCTCTGATCTTCTTAAGGGCACATCTACCCTGCATAATGCAGCGTAGCACAGAGATATGCCAATCAGCTGGTAAGATCAGGGTAGGTGCACTGGGACTTTGCTTCAGCTGAGCTGAACACGTCTGTTAGTACACCGATACTCTCCTCGGACTGGAACCTGCTCTTTAAGCTTTGTGCTTATATTTCCCTACAGAGTATATTGGAACAATCCAGCAGCCTGTACAGCAGCAAACAGATATTAGTGTCATTGGAAGCATTTCTGAGTACAGGCTGAATATTCTTCCTAGTATCTTAGCTCTTAAACTATTAACAGGTATCTCAGAAGTGCAGGCTCATCTTGGGATACACTATTACTTCATGTATGTGTTCATATTATATCAGATAAGCATTTAATAAAACCAGTACATGGTGATGCTGTGAGATTATAGACTCCTATGTGACATGACTTGCCATCAGAAGTGAAGAAAACATGCCATACTGAAAGAGCACAGCTTATGCTGATCTTAAAAGCCCTTTTTTAAATAATTAAAAAAATGAATAAGAATAATTTAAAACCTAAATACTTTGTTCAAGTTCCTTAGTTGTAAATGTTTGGAAGAAAGTCACACTCATCCTGTGAGGAGGAAAGTGTAGTTTTTTGGCTTCCATTTGTGGAAGGCATCCTGTATTTCAACTCCACTTAGCTGCCACAACATGAATAATAATTATCTGAGTACAAATGTTCCCAAAGAAAAGGCAAACAGTTGTGTGCAATCTTCAGCAGAAAGTAATAGCTAGGCCTGGAACATGCTCTGAGTTCTTCTGCAGAAGAAGGATGCTGTTAATCATTCATTCTCCTCTATCCCTTACAGAATTTGTTTCAGAGTAAACAGCAAAGGACTTCAGCTCAGAACGGCACATGATTTTTGTATCATTGATGAATAATATGAATAAATATCACCTTTGAGATACACAACAATAATTGTTTTATCCCCTCTCCTTTCCTTAATTGACATTCCAAACATTTTCTAAAATTGTAGATATAGCAGATAGTTTCTTGGATGAGTCCATATTAAATTAAAAATGAAATATAATACAATCATAAGTTTTACTACTGGGAAAAACCTTCATTTGATCATCTAGATCGATACTCTGCTAATACAGAAGAAGAAAATAGTAATGAGAACATTGGATATTTTTCTTACTGCAAGCCCAAAACACATAACATAAAAAATTAAGCAATGACATTTACATGCCCATGTAAATGTCCATCTTCATATGAAAGAAAATGATACATAAAACTTTTTTGAAACATGAAGAGAGAAGTGGCCAAGGACAGAGAAGCCATGGAGCAGTAGGGTCTTGCAAGCAGCCTTCAGGCTGATCTCTGTAACCAGTAGTTGCCATTTAATCTTTCACCTTTCCTTATGATCCAACAACACTTTGCACCTGGAATGTCCAGAGCAGTGACATCATACATATTTAGGAAGGAAAGATTATGGTTCTGCTTGAGCAAACAAGAGTCCACCACAGACCTAAGAATAATCACTGAATCCATAATCCTAATTCTCACCTCTAGAAGCTGTACTCTCCTAATGAGGCTTTAAACTTTAGGCCTTGAACTTCAGCACAGAATTTTGTTTGGATGAGAAAATAGGAAAAATGAGGGAAGCACAACAAATGAAAGCTCAGAAACTAGAATAACAAATACTTTCTTTCCAAGCTCAGAGAAAAGCACGCAAACAGTGAGAAATCGGCATTTCTGAGTGCCCATCTGTTCTCTTGCCCAGATATCCATCATCTACCATTGTCTATAAAGCATTAGTAGAGGCAGAAAAGCCAAGGCCTGGAGTAGATATTTCAAAAAATTCTGTTTTCATTTATCGATGTTACTTATAAGCAATCAGGGAATTTTGTTAAAAACTTCCAACGATTTTTATCTTGACAGTGCCTCTTTAATAACTAAAAGGAACCCATATTAATTATTTATCCTCTTTAAAGTGCATTGAATAGCTTTGTTGAAAATTACACATTTATATTTATAGAACACTGGCACATGTATGGATACATTCAAAATTCATTATTTATACAGCACTGGCTTTATTTATAGGAATCAAATTCAGTAATTAGAATTGCATACAAGATTCAGCTTTAGAGGAATGAGCACATAGTAAAAAAACAGTGCTAAACAGAAAGCTGTAGTATGTTCACAAATGTAACTCCCTCACCTACTAGTTAGCAAATAAAAGTTCCTAGCAGCAATACCAAAGTAAATAGAAGCAGTATCATTGTGTCTGCTCCGACATTCCTGGATTTTCAGTGATTGCATTAGTTCTTCAATTTTGAAATTAATTGTTTTAGTCAGCGTGGAGGCTTGTCTTGTTCTTTTGAAATAGATGGGAAAGAACTTAAAAAGAAAACACACACAAAAAAAAAAATAGAACAGACCTAATTCTATATTCAAAACGTCTTAATTTTAACGGTGCATAAGAATAACAGTATGAAAACATATGGAGCAATTCCTTCTAACCATAGAAAACTTTTCTCCATGGTTGTGAAATGAATGTCTTCTCTGTTACATGGGATTTTTGATGTTAAAGTTCTGAAAAACCACAATCTTCACCCTGCATTGACAGGGTATATTGAAATTGGCCTGTAAAATACAAACCTTAAATGTTCAGAGGTTTGCAAAGGAAAAAAGCTTAAGGCTGTAATCCTGTTGCCTTGTACCTAGCAAGACAGAATGTAACCCTATTTTATTCCCATTGTGTTACTAATGTACCATCAATATTTCATGCATGTAATTTCAGATGAGTAAATAGCTTTTTGTAAGTTGCATAATTTGCTTATAATCTCAGTGCGCTTTGTTCCATTTAAGGCTAAGTGCTACCATTTTAAAAATGCCCCAGCAGGAATGATTCTACCCAGCCAAGAAAAATCACATCTCACAAAGCACCTAACTTCTCTTGTGACCACCCACCTTACTGTCACAATAAAATATTTATTTCTGCAAAAATACCAGAACAAAGCCGGGAAAGAGACCCTACCAAATATTTAGCATTGTGAATATGTAGTCACCAGGGGAGTGATGGGAGAGAAAGCAAAAAGCTAAGCTGTGATATATGAGGTGTGCTACGTTTAGGGAGCGTAATGAAACCAAGGGCTCAGCCATTAACCTTCAAGGAAGAAAAGCCAGGCCTACTGCTTTAAGAATTACTGGGACCAATCTTTCAGCATGACAAGCATTAGTAATGAATAATTAAGCATTTAATATAATGTTACTTTCGTGAAAAATGATAATTTTACAATTGATGGCCCCTAAATCTATTCAGCATTATTATGGTGCAGTACTGGGAAGAAAGCTTTGGTGAAATGCAAGTTTTTCAGTG
The DNA here is from genome assembly GCA_035772895.1 of Perdix hodgsoniae. NCBI lineage: Eukaryota > Metazoa > Chordata > Aves > Galliformes > Phasianidae > Perdix > Perdix hodgsoniae. The sequence goes on from JAPSGF010000034.1 coordinate 2,330,961, forward strand.
GAGGGATTTTTGTGTGCAGGTATGTTTTTCCTGATGGTTGGACTGAAGCAGTTGCAGTTATTAGGTTCAAAATCTTTTCAAAGATGAGCAGTGGTCCTGCTGAGAGAATTTCATGAAAAATTTAAAAAGGAAAATTCAACCTGGAACAATCTCATGTCTCATCTAGCTCACCTGGGGTCTAACTGTGGTTTTCCTCCTAATATCCAGCTAATGTCAGGGAAATAAATCATTGAGGAGATGCAAATGCTGAAACCATCCAAAACAAAACTTCAACAATTTGACATAAGAATCCATTTTAAGTGATATTGTTATTTAAAACTTCTTAACAGATGCTATAAGTAAGCTTAGCTCCCCATAACAAAAGAAACATTTGAGTAGTAATTTTTTTGAACTGTAAGATGTTTTTGCAGTTTACAAAACTAAAGAAGTACACTGAAATGACTCTTCATTGCTATTTCTCTCTTTTCTAGGTGCTGTTAGCAAGAATTTTTACTGTAGAAAACAAGTTCTGGTGGGTCTCATGAGGACTGAGACTAAATATTGCCATCATGAATCAGACCAAATGATACTAGCCTGTTTTAAATCGTTTCAGAAACAACCATTTTAGAACCTTCTACTATACAACAAGGAACCATTAAATAAAAATTTATATACTATAGCTAAAAGCTGATGAGAAACCTTTGCTCTTCATCTAGCAACAGTCTTTACACTTAGGTATGATATTTGCCAATGACATTCAGTGTACATTTGGTTCAGCTTCCCCACTAACAGTTACAGGTGTTGTAAGTTTTCAGTGTATCATGAATTACCCTTCCGAAATAGAAGGCTAAGAAAAATATCTAGACCTTCAATAAAAGGATTTGTCTTCCTCTCAGTGCAGCTGATTATTCTCATAATGTAACAAAGACTGAATTATCTCACCTTGATGACAATTCTTTTTGATATTAAAAACCATTGTGGTGGTAGATTGTAAGGAGTATGTTTGTATTTGTGTGCACATGTGTAGAGACACCAACTCCTCAGAAATAAATACAAATCAGGAAAGAACTCAGTTACTCGCCAGATAATAATTCTGAAGAAATGGCCACCGCCTGGTTGCAACAGCTTCTTTTTCTAGGTTTTAAATATGCATCAGCTACAAGAAAATCTACTAAGTAAACTACTGCTGAAAGTCTGACCTTGAGTAGTTCATAAATGAATGATTAATCCCAGATTTCTAGAAAGAGAAGAATTACAATGTTTTCTGAACTGCTAGAAAGCTTTCTAGAAGACTATCTAAAGTAACTAAAGATGTGTTATGAATCTCTGAAAGAATACTAGAAGGCCTCGTATTTCTCCTTTCTCTTTCCACTATATTTTTCAAATTATAAAAGTATATTTGCTGGAGTGGGATTTTCTTCTACAAGATTATTGTTGAAGGACACAGCAGCTCCATCATAATTTTATCTTAACTATCACTGTTCCATTTTGCAAGTAATGAAACAGACGCAGTTTGGGGTTATAATCAACAGATGATAGCTAATAGTGCTATTTCATCTCCATGTAGCCCCAGCTACCTTATTCCTTTATCACCTGATATTATCTGTGTTCTGTCTTCAAAGTTTACCACTGTTATGGCAGCCTATTTCACTGACATGCCTCGAAAAGGATTCTTTGGTCTGTGAGTGCATTAAGACAAAGCACTTCATGAAGGTGCTTCTGCCTACATCTGGTCATAGGCAAGATGCCTGAAAAGGACCAGAGGTGTGGCATTAGTAACTTCACAGATATGCTTCTCTCCAGTTTCAAATTTCACAACAAATTCTTTTAAGTTATTCACCTCATTTCACCAGGGTGGGAACTGTATGTTTAGTTTGAGTCTGTGCTGTACTTTAGTTTAAAATGCTCATTATATCCTCTATATGACTGACCCAAGACCTTAACATGTTACTTTAAGACAGTACACTTCAAGATAAGATTTAATGCAGGAAATTGTCCACCTTCTACCAGAAACAAAGTTCTGCTAATAACACTACAAGGGTTTCTTCTTTTCATTTAGTCTCATGAAAAAAAGACTGAAATCTGAAACTTCCAGATAAGCAAGCTCAAAACTGAAGACTTGAAATACTATCCACTCTATTAGCAAACCATAATAAAAAGGAAAAAAAAAAAAAAAATTGTCTCTATTGTCTCTAGAAACGGAAGTTAATCTACTCTTGATATCGTGATGTGTATTACATTTAAAAAAAAAAATTCCTTTCCACTTCTAACCTGAGTTCTCAGGCTCAGGTTTTGGCTAACCAAGAGCCTGGGGCAAGCACCATATTTTGTTATGGACATCTGTATGGGAACTGTTGAGTTCTGGCCTGAACCACTGTTTGATCACCTGGGGAAAGAATCCGGTCAGCCCTGGGGGCATAGGTGAAGGCAACTCAGCTGTGTGACTGAAAGGGGTGGAGCCTGGCTGTACCTCTCTTAGACCTCATTTAAGGACTGACTGCCACTGGGGGATAATCTCTTTCTGGAGATCCCTCCTCGGTGAAGCTTATTCCTGTTCACTTAGAATCTTCTGATATGGGTGAGCAATCTTCCCTACCCAGGGAGAGGAGGTGGAGTTGCCATCCCTGGCAGTGTTTAAGAGGCATCTGGATGAGGATCTACAAGATATGGTTTAGTAGCTTGTGGTAGTAATGGTAATGGGAAGACATTTGGACTAGATGATCTTGTAGGTCTTTTCCAACCTTGTGATTTTATGATTCCGTGATTATCTTCTTCCCTTCCTTTATAGCACCTTTCTACCATGTCGGTCCTTCCATCGTCACACCTTTGTTGTAATGCCTTTCCCATTGATTGTAGCAATCAGACAGATCAATACAACACCAAAATGGCACTCAGAGTCCCAAACCCAAAAAGGACCATTCCATGTCTACCACCTGCAATTTAAAAACACAGTATTTCCAGATGTGTTCTCCCCAGAGAAATCCTCTTGTGATTCAAGAAAGAATTAAAGCTCAGCATTCATTTTTATTAACCAACATCTAAATCTGAAGTGGATAATCAAAGAAAAAGAAATCTTTTTATAATGCTTCCTTCGCATTAGAAACTTACAGTGTATAAGTAGACTATCATTGATTTCAAAGTACAAAAACAGATGAAAACATAACACACTACAGGGAACAGGAGAAATTATATTTTCATGTAATTGCAACTCAAAATTATTTAAACTTTGGGAAATCTGGTAGGTTTCCTATGAAGACATCTCTCTGCTAAGAACTGAGAAAAAATATCAACCAGATAACTCTATTGCTATTAATACCAGAAATCTCTATAAGCATAAAATACAACAGAGCCTTTGTACTTCATTCCAATGACAAAAAAAATTTCCTCAGGTTCAGTCATGCAAGTCTTACTGAAAGAAAAAAGCACTTCTGACAGAGATCCAGTTGAGAAGTAGAGTCTCAGCAGTACAATATGATTACAACAATCCTGGGATCAGAAAGGGAGCATCAGGCCAAGGCAACTTTCCTGCCCCTGTACTTCCCTAGGATTTTCCATTGATTTCTACCCAGTCAGTATACAGATTCAGATTTAATATGCAGATTCAACTGAGAAAGCTATTTCTTCACAATATGTGAACATAATGAATTTTATGGTGCAAATTCAAGAAGCATATCTGCATACAGCAAATAGCTACAAGGAATGAAGAACTTGACTGCACCCTCTCTGGGAGAGAGAATCCTGATATTCTAAATGTTTAAAGCTGGAGAACATATCTTTTCTATTCATTCACATTTTTTTTCCCCATTATGTGCCCCCTGTCTTTTTACAGCAAGATCTACACTGCCAAAGAAGGCAAAACTGTGTGTTGCCTGGGTCCTCAGATGAATTAAAAATATAAGATGCAGTTTGACCTGCTCCCTTCTACATTTTTAATAGTTGTTTTTTTTTTCACTGGTGTTTTTGTTCCCACCCCCCCTCTATTAAGGTCTCCTTTTGGGAATGCTAATGAACAAAACATAATTCACCTAAGGCAGTGGAGATTAGACTAGCTTTGGACCTCAAAGACTTGCACTGTGGTCTTAGTCAAACCATGGTCTTACTGCATGTTTGTGACCTTACCAATTACTTCAGTTAGCTCCCTAATAGAAAAATAGGCTAAGACATTGCTACTCTATATAAAACTGTTCCAGGAGATCAAAGTCAGTAGCAGTCGTAGAAGAATCAGTTGAGTAGAAGCACAAAGGCATCTAAACAGAGACACATGAATACTGGGTACAAAGAGGACGTGTAGGATAAGTCATTTGAAACCTGTATTTTATAAATACGTTTCTAAGTATGATTTTTATAAATCTTATATACATGCCCATATAGAAAAGTGAACTGTAAGAATAAGTAGTATGAAACAACAGATTCTAATACATAGCTTTAAAGCAAATTACAGTCCTTTCCAATCACAATCTTATCCATTGATTTCTTTTCTTGAGTTGACCATAATAGATCAAATACGTGAACAAAAAGATCCAAGCTACTGAGGATACACCCAGACTGCACAATTCACTGTGTTCAGTGAAGCAAACCAGCAGTACTTTCAGTGTCTTTCACTTTAACCATCTAATTTTCATTACACATTTTATCACATCTGCAATATCTTTGTCAATAGGACATGCAGGAATTTGCAGGAGGTATTTAAGAAATTTCCCCATTTACCCCTCAATCCCAGAAAATTAAAAACAAAACAAAAACACTTTGGTGGTCTAAGAATATGTGAAGCTTGGTGCATTGTAGAATGTGCTTAGATTTCACAGGACAAAAGATTTCTGCCTCAATACAAGGACCATCCAACCCTGAGATCCCTGTGGATGAATCAATACCTTGAAGTGTAGTCATGACAACCATGGAGATCAAATAGGCTGAGCACACACAGTATTCACAGTATTGATTTTTCAGCACAGGACAATACAGTGCTCTGTGACTGAATATGGATGAGGAGTAGCTGACTGAGGCATACTCTTGCAAAGCCTGAAGTGATGTTGCTCAGGAGAAAGCAGCACTTCAAGGAGTTTCACGCTACTATAGTGAGGGTGTCCATTCTCCAATCATTTAGGCAGACTATAGACTTTATGTCCACTGCTCACAGCCCTAGGTTTCCCAATGGTTAGCAATGATCATGAGAAAAAAAGAAAAAAGAAAAAATACACCTTTACTGTTCTCTTTTGTTGGAAACAAATATCACTGACACACTGCACACACTTATGACCAAGGCATTAACTTAGAAAAACATCTCTCAATAATTTAAATATGAAGTTATTATCCTTAAAAAATAAAAGTAGAATTTAATAAACATCACCTAGATTTCAGAACACTGTTCAGCACAAGCAACAGCAATGTATCACTGTAGTGTTCTGCTCTATTCCATCCACATTCAGTAGGTGCTTGATTCCGAGATCAGCTGTTCACCGTGTTCTCTGAAATCACCAGTATAACTACGGTCTTGAGTTGTCTTGAATGCTATGTAAATGAAGTTAGTGACAATGACAGCCACTGATCATGACCTCTGACAATGTAATTGGAACCACAGAACAGTCAATTTAAATATGTCAGAAAAAAAGCACTCAAACATGGGATGATTCTAGTGTCATAGTGGCTGTTAACATAGACACTTGCTCTGCAAATATTCTCCTAAATTATTAAATTTTACAGCTACAAAACAGGAAAAGAAAAAGCCTATTTTTTCCATGAAATTTCATGAAAACTGTCTCTTCCTTCAATGTTTAAAAATGCATACTCCCCCCAAAAAACCCCAAAAACATTCAACCAGGGTGCAATAACTTCCAGCTATGAGGACAGTGGCGCTTCACAGAAGTTCTCATTCAGCCACCTCCCAGCTAACTGCTCAATAGCTGGAAATTCCTACCCAAAGTTGTGCCAATACCTAGCAGGTTTTTTTCTTTTTTTTTAACACTGGGCTGAAGACACACTGCTTGACCCAAGGCTGGCAATGAGTGTGCCATTGGTGTATCAGAGCATAAAGCTCAGAAACAGAGCCATGAGAGAAGCAAAGCCTGCTTCAGACTTTCCACGTTGCCGAGTGGGAGCATGCCCTGGAATGGATAAACTCCAGAATCATACTTGAGTTTCTCTGAGAAAATTGGTTGATTTACTCTGAGACATCTTAGGAGTCAACCAGTATGCCCACCACACAGAATCTTAAGAAAGTTGGGCCAACAACCAACTGGAGAGTTGATGTAACTGAAAGCACAAATGCCTTTTGCTAAAGAAAGTTTTAAATTTACTAAAAGCTTTCTAGATTTGCTTTGTCCTTAACCTGACATGTTCTTTCAGAAGAAAATATATTTTTCTACTGAGTGAAACAGAATGCATTTACAAGTTCAGAGTTTAATTTTAGAGTTACACAACTGCTAGAGACTATGCAAAAAGTAAGCCATGGTACTTTTAGTGTCACATTAAAAAAATTGTTGTGGCAATTATAAGGAATTACCTTCCACCATGCTGACTATATTACTCCTCAAGCAAAACTACATTTTGAAATTACATTTTTAGAGAGTGATAGAACTCACCATTAACCTTCAACTTGATATTCTTCATTTCTTTTTTGTTAGGTGAACTTTTCCTTCTGTGAACATATGTTTTTAAAAAATGCATACAGAAAAGATACAGATATCCCAGGCCCTAGTCATTATCATTTCCTTCTTATATCAATTAACATGTCTTATTTCAAGAGTTATGTTATACTGGAGGTTACTCCAAAGAAATTATAAGTACACAAATAAGCATCTAGTGAGACAAAAAGAAAAAGAAAAAGAAAAAGAAAAAGAAAACCCTAAAAATAAAGAAAAATAATATTTAGATTGACTGGTTACATTAAGGATATTTACACTAGGTATTTCTTTTCCAGACTTGTGCTTTACTGCTGCAATTCTATAGCTGATCTTTTTTGTTGTTAATAGTAATCCAGACCTTTGTTTTTGGGGTTATACCAGTTTGAAGCAAGAAGGAATCAGGCCAAGCTATTTCATAGAAAAAGCCATCAAAGTGCTTCTGGTGAGGACTCCTCTTAAATAAAATTGTAAATTATATTTAAGTAAGTATTCAGCCATCATTTATCAGGCCACATGAGAAATATCCATCCTCAGAAATCCCCCATTTCAATTCTAGGGCCATTTCTGTTCAACATTCTTATCAATGATGTAGATACAAGACCTAATACACCTTCAGCAAATTCACTGATGATATTAAACTGAGAGATACTGTTGATTCCCTAGAGTGATGAGAGGAATCCCAGAGGAATCTAGATAGATTGGAAAAGTGAGCAATCATCAGTGGCATGTAATTCAACAAAGGAAAACACCAAGTTCTGCACCTGGAATAGAGTAATGCCAGACACAATTGAGAGTCAAGTGACTGGAGAACAGCTCAACAGAAAAGGACTTGGGGGTATTTATGGTGATTCTCCACTATATTTAGCATTAGCGCACCCTCACCCTGAACATTATGTGCAGTTCTGTGTTCCTCAGCATAAAAACAGTAAATCGAAATATTAGCATTATTTAGAAGAAAAAAATGTTTCTGTAGACTTTCAAAGTCGGGCTAGACCAGACACTGAGAAACTGATCCAGCTGTGGATGCTCCTATTGATTGAAGGAGAGTTAAGCTATATGATTTGTAAGAATCCCTTCCAACTCTAAGGATTCTATGATTTTTATGGTTCTATGGAAAACAAAAACAAAAAACACCTCTTGTGCTTCTAACCAACAGTAAAAATACTACTTGGGGCAGAGCTATATTGCATATTTATTGTCATATATCATACTGTAAAATATCAATTCAGTTGCGGTCTTCAGTGAATAATCTTGCTCAACTTCACCACATTCTTCATAACACCCCTGTGATATCTTTTATTCATTTATGACATTTATGTATGTGTTCTCTTCCTGTTGATTTCCATTCCTTTATTGAAAGCAGTGTGATCTTGTGTTTGTCCTTGGAAGCAGCAAAACTGTTTCTACAAGTTCTTTGTGATACCAGATAAAGTTTTATTAAGAATACCAACAGTCATATGCAGGAAAAAGTTGACTCACCCAACTGGTAATAGGATCACTAGCTACAAACCACTGCACTTCAGAAAGCAACCTCCATCCAGAAACCACTCTCTTTGGAGGCTAGCCCTTTAATGAGCCCAGGGAGGGGTGGACCCATGTCACGTTCTGGTCAAGTGGGAAGCACTGGTAAATTGTTTGCATCTGTACTTCTTCGACCACCCATCTCCTTCACCAGGTGCTCAATCATCAGTTCAGGCCATGATATAATAGTTCCCCCTACATCTTGTTTCTAACTGCAAGCAATTGTTCCCTGTTCAGTCTCTAATTCTTCCTAATTTACAGATAAATTACTATTTACATAACCTGCCTGTACAAATTTGTGATTTTTGTTTTAAGATTATAATCTCTATTGAGCCAGCTCAGTTATCTTCCCCACCAACTCATCTTACAGAGTATAGATAGCCTGCTTCTTCACTTTTAAGATTTCTATTCTGAGGAATGTTCAGTAACACAAAGAGAGTCATCTGTTCTTCACCTGTATTTAGTTGCTAAGACAATATGGAATGAGCTATCTTCACTGCAAATCTGGTAAGGAGGGGGAAAAATTATATGCCCTTGCTGCTCAGAAAGCCAACAATATCCTGAGTTGCGTCAAAAGAGTGAGCAGCAGATCAAAGGAAGTGATCCTGCCCCTTTATTCTGCACTGCAGAAACCTCACTTGGAGTACTGCATCCAGATGTGGAGTCTACAGAAGAAACACAGACCTGTTGGAGCACATCTGGAGGAGGGCCACAAAAATGATCCATGGGATGGAAGACCTTTCCTATGAGGAGAAGCTGAGGGAGCTGGGGCTGTTCAGCCTGAAGAAGACTGCGAGGTGACCTGAGAGCAGCCTTTCAGTATCTAAAAAGGGGCTATAGGAAAGAAAGGGACAGACTCTTCAGCAGGATCTGTTGTGACAGAATAAAAGGGTATGGCTTCAAACTAAAAGAAGGGAGACTTACATTGGGTATAAGGAGGAAGTTTTTACAATAGTGAGGTACTGGAACAAGTTGCCCAGATCTGTGGTGGATGCCCAAAAATTGGGGATGCTCAAGGTCAGGCTGGACAGGGCTCTGAGCAACCTGATCTAGTTGTAGGTGTCCCTGTTCATTGCAGGGTGGTTGGACTATATGGCCTTCAAGGTTCCCTTAAAAGGGATTCAATGATAAACTAGAAAAAGGAAGTTCATTGTTGTTTTTTAATAAAATAATATCAACTCCCCTGCTGTTTGTTTTGCTTTGTTTTGTTTTTTCCAAAAAATTAAATGATTAAAAAATGTTCAAGTCTTCAGTCTGCTCTAGCATGTGTTTCTTCAGAACCCATACAAAGTTACATTAAGGGAATATCACAGAAAGATTCAAATACCTGTAGAGACAGTGAACAATAATAAAAAATGTTTTTAAGGTGACTTCTCAATACTGAAGACAGGCTCTAGTAATAACACATCATAAACCCATTGAATTGGAAAGAGTGTTCAGCGATGCCTTTCTTAATACCTAGCAGTACTGTAGGTATTTTTGCACTAAATTTCTCTAGAATCTTTAACCCTGTTTACCAGCATGTATTCTTCCATTTGATAAACCTTTCCTATAAATACACTTTTCCTGATTAAGCATTTTCTTCAAATATTTGCAGTTCATTTAAATCAATCTAATTTTGAATGTCAATATTAGATTCCGAATTACAGAAAAATATTTCATTGAGAAGTTTCTAACAAACTCATAAGTAAGCACATATAATGTGGTACAGATTATTTACAGTGCATGTATCTTGTATGAAATATGTCAGTTTTAAGGAGTCAGAAGACAAATAAGTGTACACAGGATAGCATACTAAACTAGAGCACAGAGCAATAATTATAAATAATGCATTTTACAGGATACTGTGATAGCAGTAAAGCTCACTCTGTTTAAGAGGTTTGAAAGGCTACACCATCACATGCCATCACACTGCCTGTGAGGGTCGAAGAAGGCTTTTAAGTTCCATTGGCAGCAAACCCTGATAAATCTATTAGTTTATCCACTAAATACTGATGCAGGACAGATTCAGTAACACAAGTATGAAAAACAGATACTGTGAGGCTGACTTATACAGTTTTGATTATTAAAAGTCAACAACAAAACTGAAATAAAAACAAAGAGAAGTACTTAAAGTAAATATAAAAAAAAATAAATTAAAATAAAATAAAATAAAATAAAATAAAATAAAATAAATAACAACCTGAATTACATTACATTTCTGTCCTGGGAGACCACAACCATTATCATACAAAAAAATAATGACTTGCAAATATCTATTTAACTCTATTTATCTGCAAGAGGACAACCAAAGGCTAAACTCAAAGCAGTGGTTATGAAGGACAGCTTTTGTGGAAGAACAATTAGCTGGCAACAATGAGGGAATCATTTTCAATGAATTATAGGCAAAGCTCGCCACTTATTTTGCAGAAAAAAAAACAAGATGCATTAGGGTACTTCTCTAATGTCATTCAGCAGTGAAGACTACTGTGGAATGGAAGTACCTGTACAAATGACAAATCATATCAAGCTCATATCAGTTATATAAATTATCATTCACCAAAACAATTTACATGTTACAAGAGAATTGAATTTTCTGTTTGCCAATACATATTACAGTCCCTTTAAAAACTTTGGCTTAGATTTTTACATCTAAATTAGTAAGACCTTGATAAGGTGTGAATTATTTTGATACAGTATGTACATGCCTTCCATGTCTCTGATTAGACACACTCTGATTTGTTGCAGAAGAAAATTAGAAATGTTAAACTAAGCAGAAAGAATCTCTACAACAGTGAGCAGGTGTCCCAGATATTTGGTAAGTTTTGCAGACTCAAAATATATTACTTGTTCTTATACCAAATGTCTTGCTTGTACTAGGCATATATTTATTAGAGGATCTCAGTCCTTCAAACTCCGTTGGCACCAATCTGCAAATACTTCTGGCTTATCCCAGTATGGTCAAATTAAAGAGTAACAAATACTGATGAGCCATCTAGGGTAGGTATAGAGTAGGGCTTAGCCATTCATAGCAGCTTTAGATAAACTTCTAAGCCTTGAAAATTATGAAAATTAAGTCTTGAAACTTGAATAGTCTTGGATAGTAGTTTTACTAGTCACTGTTGGCTATAACTCTAATCACAGCACACAAAAAAAGTCATAATAGCATGACAAAATAAGAAAGAAAAAAAATTTAAATCTGTTTCAAAAATGTATTGAAATTTTATATATAACTGCACATACACAAAAGGCCTTTTTGTCAGCATCCTTCACACACTTTTCTTACATAAAACCTGCAGTTGTCTGAGAGTACCAAGATGTACCAGGGTTGCACTGAGGGCAACTGATTAAGCCTCTGTCGCATTTACCTTGGCTAGGCCTCCCAACACAGCCTGCATGGGCCCATTTCTGCCCAGTCCAGGGTCTTCAGCTCCTGGCTGAGCTCTGCTGTAGGAACAGTGATTTCCGTCCTGTTGATTCAGCCCCAACCTGTGGACTGAATTCACTGTTTCATGTCAGACTTGCTTCATTGCTATGGCCCTGTCCAGCAATCACAGGGTTGTATCTGGTACTGGTTGCCATCATCTGATCCTGACTTGGAGACTGATTACCCAAATCGTCACCATGAATCTGCCTGCTGATCTGGGCTCTTGGCCAAATGTGGCTAAGACATAATGTAAACCCCTTTGCTCCCATTATTCCACATTTAAATTGCTATAATGGTATTTTAAAGACCTGTCAAAATGTCTTCACAGTGATTTACAATGGAAAAAAAGTTTTAAAATTATTTTATATTCTCTTGCAATTTTCTTTAAACATTTTTGAAGTTATTTAATTTCTAGCCCTCACCTGGTAGTTGGCATGAAATTCTGTTAAAACATAAATCTGATTTTAAAACTCCATTTTCTGTGACCTTGGAAAGGAACTCACATCAATGAGACACTATGAAGAGTGGCACTGTAAAGAGGGCAGGAATTTCAATTGCTGGGGAGTTGGACAGGTTGACAGTCATGACTAGCATAACTAGCTCAATTTTCACACTTGTCTTGATGCAGAAAGACCTCAAAGAATCTGTTAACACCCTCAGAAGCAACAGTCAACAAGGTGTTGTTCTGCTTAAAAAAGATATTAAGTTACTTTGGTTGGTTCAATGCATTTTTTCAGTAAGGTATGTTTCCTACAATTCATTTTCTTATTATTATCCTAGTGCTTACAAAAGTTTGTCTGGTTGTTTTTTCCAAAGTTTGTTGCTTTTATTTCTAGAAGCTGCCATTTAACTGTCCATCTATAATCTCTTTGCTCTCTTTTCGAAAAGAAAGAAAAATACACCTGTTCAGTTTTCTGTCAGATGGTGGTGGATGCCTTGTCTATGGCAACTTTCAAGGTGAGGTTGGATCAGACCCTGGGCAATGTGGCAATGTAATCCAGCTGTGGGTGTCCCTGTTCATTGTAGGGGTGCTATACGGGTGTATAACCTTTAAATGTCCCTTCCAGCTCTAAGGATTCTATGATCCTGTGATTCAAATGGGTAGGGTTGGGAAGGACCTTAAAGATCATCCAGTTCCATCTGTCCTACCGTTGATAGAGTTGCCACCTACCAGATTATGTTGTCCAGGGGCCCATCCAATCTGGCCTTTAATGCTGCCAAGGGTAGGGCATCCATAACTTGTCTGAGCAACCTTCTTTAATTTTTAATTTTTCTATTTTCTTGAGTAAAAAGTGTAGATTTCATTTTTGATCTAAGAAAAATGAAGAGAAAGTAATATTTTCTAAACATTTCTTATCAACTACTTATTTCTCTGCCATCTGAATTTTTCAGAGAAAGGTTATGCAATAGGGAATACTGACATCAACCCTTGGAATCAATAAAAACACAGTATTCATTCTAAAATATGCTGCATTCAGAGGTACAGTTCTGACTAAGAAAATTGTGAAAATATCCATCATTTTATTTACTGCAATCTCTATCTACAGTACATTGTATATTAGCAATTTTTTAAATTTATTTTTACAGTAGTGAATGTTAATAACAATGGTGTTGAGTATCGGATCAGACTTTGGTTCAGGAGCTATGTATCAAACATTCAAAAAGAAGAAAAGGAGTCACTAAGCAAAGCCTGACAGATGGCACTAACAACAAATGGTGGAATACTTGAACAAAGAGAGTAGTCTGACAAAATATCCCTAAACCTGGCACCTGCCATGACATCTCCCAAGTCTGTTGTATCTGGACTTCAATCAACTGAATGGCATCTCACTGATTTAGGTAGAGGATGCACCAGTAAATGAAACCTCAAGGACAGACTTCAATATTTTGCTGGCAGGGGAACATCCAGAGCAAATACTTTTCTGTTACAGAAGTCCACATGGAATACAGGAATGTTCCTTATTTTTTAAAGCACAATTTGGTAGTGAATTTATCTTCTGACTCAAAAAATAAAAAGCACAGCATAAGGTAAAAAACTGGTTTCTATCCAAACTAAAATGGTAAAAATATGTAACAGCTTGGCTTTAAAAGGATGTCCATCTGTTAGTAAACTAGTGATCATCTCATATCCACAATGGCTTAACAAATTAACAGCCAAAATATTACTGCCCACACACACAGCTCAATAAATGCTTGGGGCTGTGCTTTTGTTTACAGTAAGGCCACGTTAAGTGACTAAGTTTAACTTTTTCTTATTTTAAAATGTCTTTAAACTTCCAGTGCCTTACAAAATACAAAAGTGAAAAATGTTCTTGTAGACAAACTCCTCTCCTCACGGGTTCTGTTGGGAATATGGTGAGCCAGTTCCTTTGCCTTGATAAAAGAATCTTGGTCTCAATCCTGATAACAACATTTCAAGGTCTGTTGAGATTACAGGCTTCCATAAAAGCTTGAAATACATGGCTTGAAATGGTGTTCTTAACTAACAGGTTGGATCAGAAATGCAATAGCTGCACTTCACCAATTTCAGCAGCTTGAAGATTACCTGCTTTGCACACACATGCCAAGGCAGTTTCATTACTTGCCGTACCTAAGCCATCTAGAACTAAAGCTGTCTCAGATACAGAAATCAAGCTGAAATCAAGTTCCTAGTATATGCAAGCCATTCGAGGTTTTTAAGGTTTTGTGTATACATGTGTTTTGTTTTTGTTTTGTTTTTGTCACTTCAAAAATTCCACACCTTTGCTTCATACACACTTCCATGTCAGAAATCATTTTGTCAGAATGCCCATACACACCGCACTAGTGTTAGTGTGCGTTAGTTACTGGCAAGAATTGAGTCAGCCCTCTTTCAGAGCACCAACTTCCTCCTCCTGCCTGGATAAACATGTTCACTGGCTATTTTGTGTAGCCCCTGTCCTGCCCTCTTCTCTTTCTGTCAGTTAGTTCCCTGTGGTAAAAAATATGTAACTAAAATACCTTTCATGCATCATCACTCTGCTTTTATAGAACTGCCTGAGAGCCCACCAGGCCCAAGAACTGCCTGGAGCTACTTGCAGAGGGCTAGGCTCTCAGAATGGCTGGCAAAACCGCACAAAGAAATACCTTGATACTTAATTTTCCCAGACTCTAAAGCTGCAGTCACAGCAAGGCAGATGTCAGCATCAAGACAGCCTTTTGGTTTCAGGTTCAACCTTTCTTCTGTTTGCTTTCCTGCTTCAGGTTGAACTTTTCTAGCTGCAGCAAATGAGGTGCCACCCAAAAGCCAGAATGCAGAGTCCTTGAGCATTTCATAGTGTACTTTGCAACTTCATGATGTTGCTCTTGTAAATGTTAAATATATGGTCACCTTCAAAATAGCATCTATTTTTAGAGAAATGTTTTATGGCATTAGTTTTATCTACAGAACAATGAAGTTAGAAGGAACCTGTGTCGTCATGTCCAATTCCCTACTGTTCAAGCAATCACATCATATAACCCTTTTAATAAATTGAAGTGCACTTGAATACCATGGCAATGAGTACTTCATAATTGTGTATACTTGTAACCATGCAGAAAATATCTTGATAAAAAATGTGCAGTGGATGAAGAGGATGATTATGAATGACAAGGCACAGTTCTCAGGGTATTACGTTTTTTCTTGTGGACTAATGAAAACTTTACTGAAACCTTTGCACTCTCTCGGGAGTTATGTCAGCTGGGGGAGGGGTTAATTTTAAGCACAGGAATGATCAGAAATATGATAATGGAAGAAAGACGATAAGAGATGGATAACAGGAAAAAAATTGTCACTACAGGAAATTTAATCCAATTTTTTCCCAAAGCATGATGCTATAGCAGTAGCTCAAGAGAACTAACCCTCAGGCACCTACAGATTTATCCTTAAGCTATTTAATCAAGAGAGTTTATAAAAGAAAATATATACATATCTTTTTTTAATAATTTCCTTTTCTTTTATACCTATCAGAAAACTACGTAATCAATAGCCTAATTTAACATCTTTAATCACAATAATTCATTTTATTCAGTATGCATACTCTATCTTATTTCCTTGTGCTCAGCTTTCCAGCACTTCCAACTTAGCTGTAGAAGACAAGTCCTTTTGTAATGAAGGAATTATGGTGTTTTATCTACTGGCTGTGATTTTTATTTCAAGGAGGTCTATCAGTTTCAGCCTAAAACTGATATCTTCTCTTTAATTCAATCTCCATCCATTTAGTAACCATACCTTTTGTCATGCATGATACAAGCAAAAGGAATTACATTTAACAAGAAACACCTTCTATTTACAGCTTCAGAGAGAAGTAATTAAATGTAATGGAAGCTGCAGCTCTAAATAAAGGCACAGAGAACCTCTACTCCTACCCTGCTGAAAATGAGGTTATAGGTTTCACACGATGAGTAGTATTCAAACCCTTTGCAACTCCATTATCTCCAATGGATTTGCAGCAGAGATAAATTTGGTATCGTTTTCATTCCAGACGGAGGAATGGAGGGTAAAGTAAAAACCAATCATTTTTATTCTTGTATGTCTTGTCCTGTACAAACTACATGGTAGCAAATGTTAGCACAGTATTAAAACAGAGTAGAAAGAAATGCTTTTTTTTTTTTTTTTTAGGTAAATAAGTGAAATTGGGTATGTGCAGATTTCCTGGGGAAACTCTCAGAGGAAAAATGAAGGTATTTAGTAAAGAGGATGGAATTAAAAAAAGAAATCTCCTAATTTCTCAGGCAGTACAAAAATTCTGTTGCAACCAATGGAAGTGAAATAAATTTAATCAGATATGGCATATTCTACATTGTGTCACAATAGGCAGGTATATATTCCCTTCAGAAATTAATCATTTTGATGAATCTCCAATGGAAGATGTAATTCATATTATTTTACACTAAAGCCATCACTGTTTCTCCTTTAGCTGGCTAGTTTCTGAAAGAAACTCCTGAGGCTTATGGAGCCTAAGTAAGAGAATTTTCTATGTTTTCAAAATATATTGATGTTTTAAAAGCATTTATCTTTATGAAATAGTCTGGTTTGAGGAGTATGGCAATCTTTTTCTTTTAAGCTATGTGGTTGTTTTTTTTCATCCAGATTATTTTTGCTGTATAATTTCTTCCTATTTTGTCAGAAAAATCAGTTAAATTCTGTCTGCTGAAAAGAAAAAAAAAAATTGCCCAAAAAGTTGAAATGCTTAAATCTTACCATGATGCCGTGTTGCTTGTCTCTTCTTTGCACACCTGCACTACCATTTCTTGAACCAGCCTACAGTCAGAGGGCTGTCTCTGCAGTTACAGCAGAGAAATGCCTTTACATTTTGACATTAAATATAGCATGGCAACCCAACAGGTTGTAAAATTCTGATTATATTTGCACTGCCAAGCTCCGTGTGGCAAGACTGAGTGGTCTGGCCAGTTTGTTGAGGCCTCACCTACAGGCCACATTTGCAGTAGTGTAGTGACCATGAGCAGCCTCGTCATAAAACTGGACATAACTCAAGGGTACTGGATCTTAAAGCAGAATCTTCTTAGCTCTAAGAGTGTGTCTGTCTCATGAAATGGTCTCTGTGGCTATTGCTATACAAAAATACTACATGGGACAAGGGTTCCTTGTTGTCTTTGGCAAGCAGGATTGCGTGGCTTGTGTCCGTGAGACAAAATGGTCTGTCACAGCATTCTGGACAGGACAGCTTCATTCATATTGCCTACTGGAAAAGGCCTGTGACCTGCACTATCCCCTGATGTGTCCCCAAGGTATTATATGGAAATGTAGTGTTTGGAGCAAGTCAAAACTGTGCCCAGGAGCTGGCTAACTGTAAGTATTCTGGTCTTTGCAGACTCAGCAATACTCAAAGCTGCACACTGATGAAATAAGTGGTTTAGGATAAATATAGCCCCTAATTCCTGCCAACAGGAAACTGAAGTCTGAGGAAAGAGAGGAACAGATTAAATAAATAAATATAAAGAATATTAGAAGACTAACAGTAAAAAGAAATGACATAAATGTGCCATTGCACCAAAAAACAATTACTTTGAAATTACAATGTCAAGCACAAAGTTGGAAGAAAAAAAATCTCAAGATCCAGTACTCTAAAATGATTACCTGCAAGCAGCCAGTGATCTCATTTTAAGAGAAATAAGAGCCATCAAATAGTGCCTGTAGGATTGGTCCTATGCTGCATATGCTCTGACGGCACGGATTTGTGACACACAGAAAATTCTTCACATTTTGATTAAAGTCTTCATTCTTTCAGGCCACTTTTATGCCATTGTCATGTATTTATGCAATTAGGTCTAATTTATAAAATTAGATCTAATTACTTAATTGTGGTAGCATGCATGATGAAATAATGAGAATGTGTAATTAAGATGTGCAATTACATAATTACAATGTATAATGACATTAGGTGTAAATATCCTAAAATGTTATGAGAAAAAATACACTATTGAAATAGAAGCATGTTTTTGTTCTGTTTTTACAAAAGAAAGGGAAAAAAAAGAGAAAAAAAGAAAAACAGGCCAAATTAAAAAATCATTCCTTAAAGCTGAGGAATTTTTTCTCATTGTTACCATCCCCATAGTGAAGCACTGCCGACGTAGAGAAGGGAGAAGGGGAAGCTAGAATTAGTACAGAGTGGGAAACTGAAGGGAAATATGTACGTACAGTGGGATACCCAAGACCTATTTTTTTTTTTTTTGATAGACTTTTAGAATATCTGACTCTCCTTTTCTTATGTGTGACTTTTTATTTTAATTTGCAGAAAAACTGCAAATTTTGCTAACATATTCAAATATACATAAGACCACAGATTAAATAACTCAATTTTTAAATGGAATCAGCAAATTACCAAAGTAATAAATAAAGTAACTAGTGCCTGTCTTGCTCTGAAACCTCCTATTAACTCCTCTCAAAAATGCACAAACATAAAAGCAAGTATCATGTTCTCAGGAACTTTCTAAAACATCTGCTTTAACTGACCAGTGCTTGGGACCTCCCCATTGCAACCTCAGTGACTTATCTCAAAAGATAACAAATGTTGATGTCTTAAATATGTTGTCTTAAATACCATCTTTATTATTTAAAATTGGACTTTGTTCCTGTAAGCATTTAAAACCCACAGCAGTCAATAAGATGGATTCCATCATAGTTGGGGAAATGTCAGTGGTGCCAAAAACACACAAGCATCCCAGGCTGATGTTTACCTCCATTCAGCGCTGGCAAAGAGAGTAGCAATAATTTTGCAAGTAAAATGAGTAATAATTATTACAATTTTTCTTCAAGAAACAAAAAGAACTTATCACACACTTATCTTACCAAGGTTTCCACTCTGAAAATTCAAACATGGAATATTATTTTCACTGCCGCTTCAAAATTATACATCGTTTTTCTTTCTTTTTCTTTTTTTTTTCTTTCTTTTTTTTAATGCTATTCATTGTAAAGTATAGGTCCTGAAATCTTCACGTCATCTGTCCTGGGAATCTCCAATTCAAAATATTTTCCTATCACAAATTAATTTTGCTAGAAGAAAGGAAGGGGAAAAAACAGAAAGGGAGAAAAAAGAATGGAAGTTTGATAAAGATTTCATGGCCAAAATGCTAATGTTAAAATAAACTTTAAAAACTGTATTCTATGTCAGTTTCTTTAATCAGTTACTGATGTACAATATTTGAAGAATTTATAAATAAGAGAAAGTTAGACATGATTTATCTATAAGGCACAACTTTATATGGGTGGGCAGAAAGGACAAAAGGAATGATGGCAGTCAATAGCTGGGGTTATTTTTGCTCCTACTGTATGGAACCTCTGGCACTTCAGCCCCCAAGCCTGCAGACATTGTTCCAAAAGGAGAGCAGAGCTGCCACTTACAGTCATGCTTTTCACTCCCTCCCAGCTGGGTGGTCTCCACGGAGGATATGGTGCACAGGTAATTAGGTTGGTAATTTGGATCTCAGCTCATCTGTCAGTTGCAGTTGTTCCTGAGGCAACAAACCTTCCTATGATACACCAATATATGCAGCACCTACATGGAAGTGAAATCCCATCTGACCATATGCCTTGAAGCTTTAAGGTTTGAAAGCTTTGAAATTTCAAGCTGAGAGAAGCAGCTATACATGTTATTTCTACCTATATTCTACACTGTGCCTTTCCTTAAAAAGGTAATTCTCTTTCAAAGCATGTTGTAGAGTAACATATTTTTCTGTTTATACTGTTCTCAGATAATAGCCCACTATATTTAGGCTTTCCAAAACACTCTTCTTCCTTTCTGTATAATCCAACCCAAATGACTTTGCAATATGTGCTGAAGGCCTGTAAGAAAAACAAAGATAGTCCTATAAAAAGTGTGCAACTCAGGTTTAAAGTTGCTCTGCCTTGTGCTGCTAGCTCAAACGACTTGCCTGCTGCTGCTTCTCCATTCTTTGTGTGGCCACACATACTCTCAGCATATCAATACTGGACACAAATAAAGGTAATCACTCTCACTTTTTAAAGTAAATTGAATCATTTTTCATAATTGAGATCATGCTGGAGAAATAGTTATATAAATGGAACCTTGAAACGGAATGCAGTGCTGCCAAATTTTTTCTCCTTTCTTTTTTCATTTCCACGGTAGACAAATACTTATAAAGGAAGAAAATGTGGAAGATATATTTATCTTGCATTAATATTTCCTGGTAAATCCTAGAAACACTACCAACAGCCAAGACATTTTGGTTCCTAACATTTCAAGACAGACTTTCTATGTCTGTCAACCTTGTCAAAGGACAAAATGACTTTGTGGGTCATCTGATGCAAAATTTTCTTATGGGGGAGGTTTGCATTTTATGTTAGATTAGATTATTCAGCAAAGTCTCTCTCAGTCTCTCCTATTTTTTGCCATTTATGATAACACTTGTTATAAAATTAAAATTAGAGTGAAAAATGGTCCTTGCTGAGAAATTTATTGGCAAACATAATTATGACCTCAAATGTGATAAAGTCATATAAATCACCTGCACATAAATCCTGCACTGTAATCCTCTAAAATCTATCACAAGTCTTTATTGCAACCATTCTAATGTACATGGTTTCATCTGATATGAGGTTTGCTGATTTTTTTTAAATATATCAGCAGTAAAACACTGTTCATGGAAGGTAGCAAGATATGTAAGAGTTAAGCGTACTGTGTATTTAAACTGTAGATGGTTTACAAAAAAGCCAATCATCCTATGAGTAATGTGGTGGAAAAGGATACATCTTTCATCCAATTATCTATTATACAGATGCTTGGGACCACATGGACTGTGCCCTGAAAGTAATCACACTGCTCTCAAAAAGATAAGGTAATGGCAGAAGGTTTAGTTGGTCTCACATTTATACTCTGTGTTCACACAGCCTATGTTCTTGGGGCTACTCTGTCCTGGTTTTCACCCCTGAGCTGAGCCAGCTGTCGGAAGCTAGCAGGTTACTCACCTTCCTATTGAGCACCTTTGAAGGCAAGACTAACAACAGAGCAAAACATGTTTGTATAGTAGATTTGGTAATGTGTAGTTACTACAAAGTTAGTACCATCCAGGATTTAAATGAGATGTAAAACACATGTCAGGGGAAATCACTCTTCTGGAAGGGCGGAGAATGATGAGAATACATTGTCTTGATTCTTTTTAATGAGCTGTAAGAAAATACAAAACAAAATTTTGGCTTGAATATCAGTCTTACTTGGTATGGAGTTTTACACTGATGTTTTTTTATTCTAGCTCACGGTGACCCAACTGCAGGCTACAGCTGCAAAACAACTGAGAATGTGCTTTCCATCTTCTCCAGGACTGTACATTCACAGATACCATCTATCATGAAGTACACTAAATCAAGAATGCTGCAGCGCTGCTTTACCCACTGATCACAGGAATACCTTTGAAAATGCTCCATCTCATCAAAATTAATCAAGAAGTCATCTGGTTTGAGGAGCTGAGCCAGCTGAATGGTAACCCAGCAAAAGAAAGTTCCTTCAGTCCCCAAGCTCAGGGAGCCTGGGAACACGGGACTTTTATCTTTGGTGGTTTATGAGACTGCAGGGTAAAGTAAAGACTGCAAGGGCTGAAGAAAGGCCTGCAACATTTGCAACTTCTGATGGCAGGTTCTCTTCAGCATTTTGACAGTACTAGCATTTTGTGGAAATACAACAGGACTGGGCCCTTATTTAACATCTACCTGCCCCAGTCTGGTCCAGTCAACTACCCTTTAGTGGCATTCACAACTGAAACAGCTAAATGTGCCAATTAGCACTCATCAGACCAGTACTGAAAGGGTACACACTGTGACCCACACAATACAGAGCAGGATGATAGCCTTGTAGTGGAAAAATAAAAACTTCTTTTTTCTGATACCATAAGCAGAATGACCAGATTATATAAAAGCAGGACAATTGTTGCAATAAGAAGCAGCAGCCCAATGGAACAAGTGAAAGTGGAAGAAGCTGTTGCATCCTTAAGAATTTCAAAACAGGCAGAGTGATTCTTGAAAAGTTCCAACAATCCTGGGGAAACAGATAATTATGTGTTTTTTAAAGAAGTGTATTCCAAGTTGTAATACATTATGTGAAAATTATTTCCAAAAGAAAATACAATAATATTACTGCTTCACTGGTAATGATGACAAGCTCTATTTTCAGAGTTTTCATTACAGTATTACCATTTATGTGATCTGAGGACTTCCTTCAATCTTAACAATGAATCAAAAATCAGAATAAAGTATTTCATCATTTTTAAGCTATATGATCAAGAAGCAGCCCCCAGTAATAGTACTTGTTATGGAATGATGATCCTTAAGGGCACACTTCACTTTGTGTCACAACAAAATATTGCCATCTCATTTATAAAGAGAAGCAGAAAAGATAAAAAATGAATTGGCTCATTTACATAAAAGAAAACTTTTTATGAGTTATTATTTAGTAAGTTGGGACATACATGTTTTTTCCAGTTGCAGTAAAGAGGAGGTTTTCTTCATAGGTGGTACTAACAAAAAAAAAAGGCAGCCTGACCACACACTGTAATTTAACCATTACATGACTACAACATTAAATGAGTGGGTACTTTTATTTATTACCCAGCATGTTCCCCAAACAGCCTTAACTCAGTAATAGCCACTGTAATAGGAGAGGATACAATTCAGCAAGTCTCAGGAATGCCTAATAACATATGCTCTTAGTCCTTATGTGCACACTAAAATCCAGTCTGGCCCTGAGCCACATCAGCCAGAACTTTTATTTATGTGTATATAAACTTAAATATATGCTTACTGTATAAACAGCATAGGTATTATTCAACTGTATAAAAAGCATAGGTATTATTCATGTAAGTTACAACCAGTAAAAACTATAGAAAAAACCTAAGACATAATGTTTCTGTGTGAGCACTTTATTTTTTCTTGCAAACTGGGTTTAATTTAAAATGGGTACTAAAAAAAACAAATCCTAATGAGAATACAACAGTCAGGTACATTTTTTGTGTGTGTATGTCTGCAGCATACTAATTACAGATTTCGATTCAAATTGTTTATTGCATAGAGTTATTGTTTCTGCCCTACAATAAAATTGACTTTTAGTATAGCTTTCTCTTTTTGCCTGTCTGTAAATGTCTCCTGGCACTCCAAACCACAGCAGTGTATTTCCTGTGCTTTTATAGAAGACTAGAGATCTGAACAACTACTACCATAATTTTATATTGCTATTTGCTTTGCCACTTGTGTGCTAACTCAATTAAGACAGTAAATGTCATTTTGTTTTTCAGATACAGTGTGCCCATTTTCACAGAGCTATTCAAGTTTTATGTTCAATTCCTAAAAGTTTGAGATGCTATACTTTATAAACTGTTTAAGAAATCCTATCAAACAGAAACCCCCAGCCATGACCCATTTATTTATGCTTTAACATTTTTCTGTGATACTTTCTAACTCAAATAAATGAATGAATGATCTTCACAATACCCTTGTGAGTTCAACACTGCCATTTCCATTTTTCTCTGTAACCATGCAGACGTTAGTAGCTTTCTGTCTTGGCTTAGGTGAACAGGTGGAGTCATTCCTCTTCTGAGTAGGTTTCAGTTCCTGCTTAAAGCATTTGGAATGAAATCGGTGCTTTAAAATAAAGGAAAGCCCAAGGAATTTCCAGATCTATGCAAACTAACAAACCAGTGAACCATCACCATCTCAACTCTGTGGGACACCCAAACAAGTGGTACTTATTTTTTAGAGCTATAATACTCACACCTATTTGCTTAGGCCACACACTCTTTTTCTTCCAATTCCCCCATAGCCAGTAATACTTTGTAATAATTTATTTGTGCATTGCACAGCCACAAAACTGAGGCATTTGCAATCTTTGGAACAGCTGCCCTTTGTATTGCTTTTCACTAGATACCTCTAGTGAAACATTCTAGTATAATGGCTAGTTCCTCTGCCATTAGAATCTGAAAGTTTTGCTTTTGATTATAAGCACCTCTTACAGCCCTGCTGAGCAGACTGCCGTCCTTTCCATCCTAGACTACCTCTACAAATACACCAGAAAATTGTCAGGATGCAGAGCTCCTCCCCATCCTTTCTTGAGAAACATCACAGTGAAAGAATGGTACAAATGCAGCATACCTACAAACCAGCCCCCACAGACAAATAAAAATAAAAATAAAAATAATCCTGTCAGGATTAACTGAAGTCTCCTTGTGGATTTTCCTTCTTTTCTGAGGGATGGAGAGAACAAAGA
The DNA here is from genome assembly GCA_035772895.1 of Perdix hodgsoniae. Lineage (NCBI taxonomy): Eukaryota > Metazoa > Chordata > Aves > Galliformes > Phasianidae > Perdix > Perdix hodgsoniae. The sequence continues at coordinate 2,355,215 of JAPSGF010000034.1, forward strand.
AATAGAAAAAATTACTAGAAAATTACTGAAACTTTTTTTCTCTCAAATGTCACCACATGTATTATTAAAAATGCTATCTTCCAAAACTCTTGTGTAGTCCCATCCTTGTAAGCTAACAGTTCTCATGTTCTTTATTCTCTAATTTTCTGCCAGTCATCTGGATTTACATTACCATGTCTCATGCAATGTACATGACTATTAAATCCACCCCCTTCCATGGTATGGCTTAGCTAGAGATGCCTTCCACATACGTGCAACACCAGTGTCTCCCGTATGATGGTGAAACCAATTTTTAACATGAAGTTTTAATTCCTGATCTCAGGTATTGGAAAAAAAAAGGGGGGGAGGGAGGGGGAGGAACCACAAAGAAAAAAAAAAAAAAAAAAAGCAAACATTAAACATTTAGGAAAACACTCCGTCTCCCCATTCTCCAGGCTAAATTTCAGTGTGTTTACTGCTGCCCTTTGCTTTTTTGCAGGTTTTCCCCCATGTCCCAGTCACTGTAGTTTGGGTAGCAAAGACTCCAAACTTCTGGAAAGATCTCAACCATCAGCTGTCTCAGTCCAATGCGGCCCAATCTACAGTAGGTGGTTGGGAGTTTGGACAGAAGTTTAATATTTTCCTTTAATCCTAGAAGGTAACTCACAGTGTTTCTTCTAAAAGAAATATCTCTGAATTGTATTCTGCACCTAAGAACTACTTTTAAGAGTCAGTTAATGCTAATGTTTGTGTTCGAATGAACAAAACAACTTTGTACAGCACATGAACATGATCTTAGTAGTACTAATAGCTGACATCATGTTTACGATAATAATAATCAATGAAAAACATACAGTCAGGCAAAAGAATAAAGGAAAAAATCTGTTTTATATCTAGGCTTTGGTTTTCAGAAACTTTGACAGTTATTTTTAATGAATTTTACAAGTTAATACCACAGTGAAATAACAGATTAATTTCTACGTGACAGTAAATTGCATCCAGCCATTTAAAGAACAAACAGCAGAAAATAGTCAAATTTGCAAAGGTAGTAAAAATGCAGTGTTATGAGGACGGAATGAATACAGTTAAAGAAAAGGGACAAAAAGTTATCAAGAAACATATTATCTGACAACAGACAGAATCAGCAAAGTTCTATCCTGACTCATTTGAGGCAGAACTGACCAAGACATCCAATAACTTGGTTTGTAAAGATATCTTGAATTAGCAGTAGAAGTAAAAAGATGTTTCAGAAACTCTCTTCTACCTGTTAGATAAAATACTTTTCAACTGAAAGACTAGTATGGTGTTTCTAACTCCTGCAAATGAACATAATTCAATAAATAATCTGAAAGGCTGAAAAAGTGCAAGCTGAACATGTGTTGTGTTTAAGAATACATATGCTATAGCTAAAGCAGTTCACTTAGTAAAACAAAAGCATAGATTCAGCTATCTCCCTTCCAGACAGCATCTATGCATGAGCTCAGGAACAGTGTAGGCCAAAGGCTGCCTCTAGTAGGCATTGTATGTCAGATGGGAAGAAAGGTATAGGTATAAGACAGCTGTGCCAGCTAGTTACCCTTAGGACCAAACTGTTGTTCCTGGTCCGTATTATTTACAGGTATGTATATAGGTGTAGCATCATTGTCAGGGCAATAAAACCACAGAAGTAAATCAGTCCCCTTTTACTGAAGTCCATTGCAAATTAGCTTTGAAATCCATGAGACTTTTCTGATTTACTAGAGAAACATTAGGACATGGTATGAAAAAAATAAATAAATAAAATCAAAAACAAAGGAAAAGAGCACACATTTTGTTATTAAAAGGATTATCTTTGCTGACTTCTACTAAGAAATTTGCTAAGATTGTGTGGTGCATCTTTCAGGAATCACATAGCTGATACTCCATTAATATATAGTGACATTTAATTCAGTATAATGCTTTTTGAAAAGATAGAACTTTATTTAGCCTATGCTTTTGTGAGAAAGTTAATTTAGCAAAAGAAAGTATTTTAAGAGCTATTTTCAGTTCACAATTCTGAAGAAAGCAGTATTAAGATATCTTCAACTTTCGGAGAGAGAGAAGCAATGGAATGCTGCTAGTTCATTTGGAGTATGAGAATTCCAGTACCAATTCCAGCGTGCCCTTTTCAAACTAGGATGACAGAAAATTAACTCTAGATTTACACACAAAATGCTCTGAGAAACTCCCAGTGACTCAATAGCACTTTAAACTATTTCTGGATCCGGTAATAGTTTAGCATAGCTCACATAGCAGCCTACAGGACAATCTGAACAGTTCAGATGAACAGTAGGAATGGTATTTTTCTAAGCAGTGAGTAAGACTCAGGTACCAGGATGCCTAAATGCTGCTCCTAGTTCTGCTATTGTATAACCTTGTGCAAAGCATTTAATCTTCTGCATTGATCCATTACTCAAATGGCATTTCAGTTCTTATCTATCACTGAAAGCCGTGGAGAAAAATAAATATAATATTTAAATACTACTAAAGTAAAAACAAAACAAAAAGCCTTTTACGTATTAACATGAGGCTAGGTCAGAGTATTGTCTTCTAAACTTAAACACTGATGTTCTCTGGCTAACAATTAAGTTTACTTTAGAATAAATCACCACAATTCTTAATACTCCAAAGTCTTACGGAAGAATCTGGATAAGTTTAACCAAATCTGAGCTTTGCTGTCCCCTATTTACATTAAAAATTGGACTTGGATGATCGATGATGTTAGACGAGACTGCAGCCCTTGCTCTAATATTTGTTAACCAAAAGCTAAATGACTGTTAACATAAGCTCTATACAGCTTCCTCTCATTCCCTGCTAAGTCTTTATTTAGTCCCTTTATAAGATATCTACATTTCTTTTAAAAAAAAGCTCTCCAACTTCACCTTAACCATTGGATAAAGCAATTTGCTTTAAAAGTTTTAGGGTATTATACCCAAGTGTATTTCTGAAAAGTCTCAAATGAAGCAGATAAACGTGCAGACAATGGACATAACAAGAAATAATCTCAACTTGATACCTGGCAAAATGGGGTGATTTTTGTGGTCGTTGATTTCACAAATCATTAAACATAACAGCAAGCATAAAATGAACGTGTCCTGCCCAGTTTTGAAATGCAGAAGCATAGTGGAAAGCTTGCAATGCTCCCCTATGGGAGTGGTCATTAGGCTGAGCAAAATGTGGAGGGCTACTGGATAACTGCTCTTACAGTATCATTCTCAAATAGCAGATGCAGCTAGTTATAGCCTCCAGCAGAAATCACAAGTATTTACTGTGATTGCAGTCAAGGTCTTATCTGTGTCCAAGTTATTCTCTTCTTCAGGACAAATCAACAATGATGCAGCTTCAGTAAAACTGCACAATCCTGGGATTAAAGGATGCATCACTTGCTGTCTCTACACTAACTACAGAAAATCTCTCTTTACCCTACTCCTTCATGTGTGTTGCTGGACCACTTTTCGACTGGTATAGCTATGATACAGGGCAGACCTTGAGCTGCTTTTTAACTGTTACTTCAGCTAGCATGTAACCTGCTACATCACCTGATTTTACAGATGTTTAACCAAAAACTTTCCTCTGTATGCATCCATTCCAGTAGAGACCTTCTTTAGGTTGTGTTTCAGCAAAGTAGATAATATAATGAAGGCCCTAGATTTAACAGCACACATTTAAGAATACCCTACCTTACCATGATAGTGCACCATATTATTGCAGTGAATTTTAAGCTTTAATGGTTGGTCTTAATTCTTTGCCTTCTAGGAACCTGCCATGAAGGTACTAGGTTTCTTCCCTGTATAACTTCAGATGTTCCTTGTTTTGATACAAACCAACAAAATTGATGCATTGCTGTTTCTCTGAGCAGCAGTTCCAGTGCTTCAAAAAAAGCATGCCAGAGGAAAACCCAGATGCAGAATTTTGGACTCCTCTATAGAAACATATTTTAATGAGTTTAAAGTTGAGCCCCGCCTTTGCCTCTTTTTGTTATTATATTATAATATAGTATATCATAATTTCCTCAATGCATAAGTAAACGGGAATCAGGAGAGTTGGGACAATGATGTTGGTTGGTTGGTTCTGAGAGAGAAGCTTCTTTTCTCCTGAGAAGTATCATATAATTCACTTCTTCAGCATCTTGCATTTATGCCAGACCTATCAGTAATTAAAAAAATAAATAAAATAAAAAGAAATCCAAAATCTCTTTACCCTGTATATTTGTATATACAGATTTACATCTCCCAATCTTCTACCAAAAATATTCTGTCAAGAATAGTTTTGGCAGTCTACCTAAAACAGTGTATGCTGACAATCAAATTTGAATTTATGGGTAAATATCAATACTTAAAGCTTGGTTTGAATATTAGTTCAGACTTGGTCTACAGCACTGAAATTCCAAATCACCACAGACAGGAATACATTGTAAACTCACTGCTGTCACATCAGCAATCTCACAATATCTAACATCTCTTTAACTTTAATCTTCTAAGAGATATCAAAATGCTGTTTGTAATATTTCAGTAATTATGAATAAGTCTTACAGTTTAAATTTTAATCTTAGTTTAACTCAACTGTTATGGCAATCATACCAGATGATATCCTTTTGTATTTTGTATTTTAAAATAAAAATAAATGAATAGAGGGACATGTGCTGGAATATTGTTTTGCCAATGAACATAGTCAGCACATAGGTCAGAGACACTAAGATAAAAAAGTGAATTTATCTTTAAGTTTAAAGCAACGAGCAAATAAGTGAAATGATATAGCAGGAATGAAACAGAATAAAGTAATGCACCTAATCATTAGTACATGAGGATAGGATAGGGATACATCACCAATTGTCCTAATAGTTTACCATCATCCAGATCTGCAGTCACTGGGGAGCCCTGCAGCAAGGATTTGGAGAACCTTTCCTGGCACTTGGGACATCCTATGCAGCACATCCACTCATAGGTGAGATCTCCAACTTTACTGTAAGATGGTCCACCTTTTATATTGTTGTATGAACAAGTTTCCATGACAATTAGGAAGAAGCATCTGGTTTCATTCTCCCTTTGAATTCCACCTCAAGCATGGCCAGGGCTCAAGGAGGAACCAAGTTTTTTACTGGCAGGACTTGATACTATGCTTCTAAACAAGGAATGGTTAACGCATTCGCATAATGCTTTATCTAAGCTACATCTCCTGCTAATGAGATGTTTTGTCCAAGATACATATTTCACAAATGATCGTACATATTTTGCTAATGATCGGATACTGATGATATATAATGCTGGGTGGTAAGATTCATCTAGAAGAACTTTGGTTTAAGGCGTACTGTTCAGTACTTCAAATATGCACTGACAGCCTTGAGTAAGTCATTGAAAAGCCACACCCAGAAAGCAAAGAGTACTTTTTAAGCTCAAATCACAGGAATGAAAGGAAGCAGATATTCACAACCTTTTGATTCAGAATTTGTTACTCAGCTAGTAGTTAAGACTGGACTGGGAGAAACCATTCCTGGGATTGATCCAGGATAAGGCTGAGTTTTGCAGAGAACCCATAGCTCCCATTGACATTTGTAAGAAAGTGAGTTAAAATTTATGATGCAAGCTCCTTGCAGAATTGCATTTAATATGAAATATCAGTTCTCATTGGGAGCCCCAAATGTCAATGCCCTTTCACAGTACAGCCCACTGATTTCCCAGGATTTTGGCCTATAAAAAACAGGCTGAGAAATTATTAAGCTTTATCTCAAAGTGCACATTTTTCTTTGTTACTTCCACTTAATCATTTGATGATATGAGGGAGAGACCATAAAATCAATACTGTCTCAAGACACCGTACTGCAGGCAAGTGGTAGCAGACCCTGCAAGCTGTTACATATCTTCTTCTCACAAGTGGGCAAAACGCAGTAAGGAATGACTAGTCCATTGAATCTGGCAAGCTAAGCGTGCATCTCAAAGGCATCACAAACCTTTATTTTCCTGCAGTAGCACTCATTGCCCCTTTTCTCAAATAAATTACAAATCTGCAAGACACACACTACTGACTGGCCTCTGTAACTAATACAGTCTGTGACAGGTTTGGTTGGTTTGCACTCATAATCACACAGGCTGTTTTACAGCACAAGTAATATGAGAGCTAATGAAGTAGCAGTTGCTCGGCTCACATTACTCCCCATATTTCCCTTCCAGTGACTGCCTGACTTAAAAGAGGGAAGCCGTGAATACACAGACCATGCTGGATTCCCAAGGCCTGCCTATCAGGACACTCCCTGGGTTATGCAGCACTCATCTCTCTCTAAATAATGTTACAAATCCAGCAATTCCTGTTGTTACTTCTACATCTTTTTAGCATAACACCACTTTTACAACACAGCTCAAATTTCAAAGACGGCTTTTAAGCTTAGGTTGACTGTGAGGTATACAGGCATGTGTTCTTTTCTATTAAGTAGGAAAGAACTTGTTTCCTTTATTAACCAGTTAGTCTTTCCAAAGAGGTTGCTGAGATGTGACTAAATGATTCATTACTATATCAGGACATAAGAGTACTGCGGGACTAAGGGGCTCTTTTCTAATAGAAAACTGTAGCGATGACCTGACGAATTGGACAGAAATTTAATACATATTTTGATATCCTGAAGGCAAATTGGGTTTCCTTCACAAATACTGGCTTACCAAAAAGGCATGAAAATACTCTAGGGTAAACACTCAGCACAGCACACAGAATGTATGAGCTGTGAGTATAAATTCCACTATGAAAAACAAGCAAATTACAATATAAGCATGTCTGTCACTGGTGTGATTTTTGGAACCATGCGCTTCTGGACATTCTCAGTGTGCCTTTAGAGCACTAAAATAGCACAGAGGAAAAGAAAGCATGGCAAGTAAGTGCACAAGGATAAGGCATGCTATACCCACATGCACCAGCAAAATGCTTGCAGCCCTAATTAATCTCCAAAAATGTAAGAGAACAGTATTACAGTATTTTTTACTAACATCAACCTTACTACCCAAAATCTACTCAAGCCTCTTAAAAAGCAAGTTGTCCTAGAGGTTGAAGCTACAAGTACTTTAATCACCTGGCTAGCAAAGAAGACACACACACACATCAGAATCTTTCAAAGTTTCCCTTTTTTGTTTTATGATTGTGTGCATATAAACTACATGTTAGGCAGAACTCTAATAATCTGGTAGGACAGCTCTTTACTGGTAGTTTTCTGCTACTCTTAAAAAACTAAAATACTATCTAAAATATCAGAGCTGGGACTTCAGCAAGCAGTCAGCTCAGTGCTACACAGGATATCCTAGATTCATGAGGAAATGGATTAAGCTATACCTTGTAATGGTCTGTAAACAAAACTGTCCTTATGGCACTGTAACAATCAGAGTCAAAGAGCCTAGTGGGAATCACTCCTTTATTTACTGTTTTGAAAACCCGATTTGAAGTACAGTATACAAGAATATGACTGAGACACTATTAACATAAAAACAAGAAAGAAAATAGAAGAAGTAAATCTAAAAGAAGACCAAACTAATAACAAAAACAACCCAAGTATTACTTGACAGGAGAGCGGGAGAAAGAAAGAAAAAAAAAATAGAAAAGAAAGAAAAAGAAAAGTGAAAAACATAGGACAATATGTCAAATATAAATAACTTTAAACAAAAGAGTTGAACTGCATGCAAGAAAGCAGTAAGATAGTATGAAAATATTATTTGGGAGTTTACTTACGGCCTTAACCTGTCAAATGCTTGTAAGCAACAGGTCTTTTGTGCAGAATAACATTATACCAAACTCAAGCGCTGTGTTCTTACTTCATAAATGCTTCTACTGTATCCAGTGTGGCTACATTCAGGAAAATATATTTTCCAGTGTTCAGATCAGATCTTAAACATTCTGGTGGTTAAATCTGAAGATCTGTAATAGGAAATGCACCAATTGCAAAAGTCACAGATACAGAGAGAAGGGTAATACAATTAAAGTTGGCTTAGAATAATTTCCCAGGCAAAAAAATTACCTATACTACCTCAAGACCTTTCATTCTTTATAAGTTTTCAAGTGTTTGTCACCATTACTGCCTAACTTTCAATATCATGGAATTTTGTGGCTTTTGTTTTGGTGTTCTTTTTTAATTTCCTCAGAGATAATTAAACAAGATACTTCAGAACATAATGAAATGCAGAAAATAAGACCTACCTAACAGCTTTAATGGTTAAGATAAAAGTTTCATGTTGCTTCACATTCGTGTTGTTTGCGTTGTGTTAGTATTCACATTTATTCAACATCTTCTTGAAGCTACTGAATAATCACAAATATAATTTATTAGGGACACCCAGCTGAAAAGCAGCTCTGCAGAAAAGGATCTGGGGCATACTAGTAGACATCAATTTGAGCATAAGCCAGCAGTGTGCTTGTCCTTGCTGCTAAGAAGCCTGATGATACTCTTGATTGCACTAGCCAGAATAACACCACCATATCAAGGGAATAGATCCCTTACCTCTGCTCAGCATTGGTGAGGCTGCACTTGGAGTGCTGCGCCCAGTTCTGCATCCCTCAGTGCATGACATGGACGTGGTGGAGAGAGTACAACAGAAGGCCACCAAGACAATGAAGGGATTGAAACATCTATGAGAAGAGGCTGAGTGAACTGTTCTTGTTCAACCAGGAGAAGTCCAGGAAGATCTCATCAATGTCTATCAATACCTGAAGGGAGAGTACATAGAGGATGGAACCAGGCTCTTGCCAGTGGTGTCCAGTGCCAGGACAAGAGCCAGTAGGCCAAACATCAGGAAACACTTTGGTACTGTGCAGATGACAGAACACCAGCACAGGCTGCCCAGAAGCTTTGGGGTCTCCTCCTTGAAGCAATCCAAGAGCTCCTGGACATGGTGCTGGATAGCCTGCTCCAGGTGTCCCTGCTGGAACAGAGTTGGAAACAGATGGACCCAGATGTCTCCGCCAATCTTAGCTAGCCCGCAACACAGTGATTATGTGCATATTGAAGAGTGGTATAATGAAAAGCAGATCTTACAAATATAACGGTGGGAAATAGTTGGAGAGAAAACAGTTTTAGCAAAAAAGTGCAGAGATAAATGAGCCTACAAAATTCAGCATATGAAATTCCTATTCCACCTACCAGTAAATAACAACAATGGAGAAATCTTTATGCAAACCACAAACTGAAAATGATCAGAAAATCATCAAATTTATTCAGTGGCCTTTTACAAGAACATACTAGTGAAAAAGACCAGTATCACTTGAGGAAAAGGAGACTATGCATAAATAGTACAATAACTGATTCTGAAAAAGAGAAACAAATGTATGCATCCAGAGTATTACATCTCTTAACACTCACTAACATGAGCATTTCTAAAATGTCTGGAATAGAAATTTACCACATGAAAGCAAGTGTAGAGTGAAGAATAGTTATGGCTTCCACAGTTCAGTACATGAACTGAAGGAGCTTTTTGATATGTTTTAATAAGTTACCAGAAGATTTAGAAACCTTTCTATTGAAGCATTTGCTTTTTACTGTGACTTATTTTGGCTGCAGTGTTTTTGTGAGGTTTTGACACTTGTTTATAACTTTATGTCTGATTTTAAAGCCCTGGGGCTTTTGTCTCCAAATATTTATTTTAAAGCATTTACGAACTAATCAGTAATGCACTCTGTTCTGTCAAGATGTAATTAATAAAAAAGTTTGGTTGCAATGTGAAAGCTTCACCCTTCAGAGACACACTTCAATTATAGAATCATAGAATTACTCCGGTTGGAAAGGACCTCAAAGATCAAGTCCAACCGCAGCCTAACCATAGTACACTAACTCTGACAACCCTCTGCTAAATCATATCTCTGAGCACCACATCCAAACGGCTCTTAAACACATCCAGGGATGGCAACTCAACCACCTCCCTGGGGAGTCTATTCCAGTGTTTAACCACCCTTTCTGTAAAGAAGTGTTTCCTAACGTCCAACCTAAACTTGTCTTGGAGCAACTTGAGGCCATTTCCCCTCGTCTTGTCACCTGTTACCACTGAGAAGAGACCTGCCCTGCTCTCACTGTAAGCACCTTTCAGGTACTGGAAGAGAATTACCCTTTGTCGTACACAGATAACTGAGATGCATTCTCTTTTCCTTCCACATTTGAAATATGTTCTGAGATTCGGGAATGTTGTCCATGTTTCCATATGCCATTCCTGATGACTTATCAGTATTTCTAGGTTGCACTGCGCTAATTAGGGAACAGTTTTCCAGTGACCATTTACTGCATTGAGCTGACCAGTGCAAATGGTGGCCACTAACATGTTAATAGGAACCTACACAAACCATCTGCAAAGTGATTTAACATTACGCAGCATTAAATTGACACATCCCTTCATGTTTGCCAGTACGTGCCCTGAACCATGGTCCCTCCCATCTCCTCAGCTGTCTGACTGCAGCAGGGCCTCTGTCCCTTCTGCAAACTTCCGCCGCCTTTGCCTTCCACCCTCACTGTCTTATTGTGCAGCATGGTGACCGTGTGACACCACAGGCAGCTGCAGATGTCACTCTTCTGATGCCAATATAAAATTCTCACTGTGTATTATGGAGTGGCTCCATCAGTGCCAATGTGTTTGTTTTGCCAGGTGATGCACATTTGTGGTGTTAATCAAACACTGTGAGGCAGAAACCTTAATCTGCTGGGAAATCATGCAAGAACAAGCACTTTTTTCTCATCTCAAACTTTGTGTTCTAATAATGTTTTTTCATTTACCACAGAAACTTCAGAACCAACCGGGAGGTAATTTTAAGATACATGTCTTGTCAGAGAAATTCTCTTCCATGAGTTTCTAGCCAAAGCTGCACAGGGCTACTCTAAGTAATATAAACTTACCATCGACTGGCACCTGAAATCTGATGCTTTTTTTTTTTTTTTTAATTGAGATCTTTTACACTTGCAGACAAATTACAAAAAGCATATTATTTCTTTCTTCTTTTACATTACCAAGATTTAAATGACACAAACAGTCGTAAGAACGCTACCAAATTTGGTGTATGTTATGGTAAATAAAACATAAATAATGCCTATTATTTCTGAGATGTTTTACAGTTAAAGACAAAAAACTTGTATATGTTTCAGATTGAAATAGTACGGGTGCTCTCTGCTCAGAGATCTAAACTGTCTCCTCAGTTTTAAATAAAGCAAAAAAAAAAAAAAAAAAAAAAAAAAACCCACTTCTGATTAAGTTTGTACATTCAGTCTCTTTCCCATTAGCTGATTGATGAAAGGCTTTGCTTGACAGGAGGCAGGCACATTTTTACTTACTTCAAGAGTTGTATTACTACCCAGCATCATTTCTATGGAGAAACAGTGGCATCTAGCTGTCAGACAGGCTAACCACTCAAAGTGCTGCTAGCCCAGACATGCTACGCAGTCTCCGGGGATCACCCAAAATTATGCACTGGCATAATTCAATAGCTCCCAGTTAGTCACAGAATTAGTTATTAAGGTATGAGTTATTTTACCCGCCAAACGCCAGTTTTCAGATATAACTTATTTTGATTCTCCAATCAGATTCTTTGAACATGTATATGGTCTTATTTTGGGAAAGCACAGTAAGAGTGGGAGGAACCCTGGAAGCCTTCTCTACTGGAAAACATAATTGGGCATTGGTGTTCTTTGTACAAATATAAGAGACGTGGCAGTAGCACTGTTTATTATTAGAATTAGAGCATCCTAGAATATCCTGAGTATTAAGGGACCCACATAGATCCCTGAATCCAACTCCCCACAGGATCACCCAAAACTAAGACCATATTTGGTCTGAGAATGTTGTCAATACACTTCTTGAACTCCAACAGCTTGGTGCCACGACCACTGCCCTGGGGAGCCTATTCCATGCTCACCGCCCTCTGGTGAGTATCTTTGTTTTCATAGGGCTTGATTACATAGTCTACTATTGCACACCACTCCTAGGATTTTGTGGGAAAAAGGTTAATATTCTGCAATATTCTTCAAAAAGCTATTTTCCCTAATTCATTTTCTCATCTCACTTATTTTGTTCAGTGATGTCTTAGAATTTGCTCATGAAAGCTGAATTCCTGTTTGACTAATTGCATTTCCTGACAGATCTGAACTCACCAGGCTGTCAAACTCAGATAGCTGGGATGAGAAATGTTTCAAAACGTTTAGGAACAGTATCTAAATTGTCTCATAAAATAACATCATATTGATGCATGGCATTCTGATATATAAATTCTCATGAAATTAAAACAGTGCAAGCACCCTTACCTGAAGACAGTTTTGAAAATTTGTTTTTAAAACTACACCAAATTGGAAAATCAACAGATTTGATTTCATTTTAGTTTGAATTCTAAGTGGTAAAGTGGTAAATCACACAGAAAATGCTTGGATTTCTATAAAACACACTTTTATGTGGAATATAAAGAGCCTTTTATAGTATTTCTAGGACTTTTTAGTCTCATGCTTAGCAATGGCACTTAGCAATCACACAGCAGAATTCACTGAAAGAGTTTTTTACTATCCCTCATAAACAGAGAAAATTAAGTATGATAATGTTGTTACATGAACTGATTGTCCTCCATCACTTAGAAAAGTGCCCTCAGTTCTAGTTATCTAATTTCATGACATATATCAGAATTTTTTAGGTGCTACACTGACAACCGATGAATTTATAACAGGATACACAGAGAAAATGTCTACATAAAACAGTAAATTATCTCATGCATCCATGTTAAAACTAAAGGTAAAATACCATCATATCAGACAACAGCATTCTAAAAATTTCTTGGCACAGCTGGAAATCATAAAAGTCAAAAAGTGCAAATGTATTTTTTTAGAGAGGAGCTGAAATAGGCCTGAGAGTCTGTAGGATAATAACCACTTCAGAAAAGCAAATCTGGGAGTCATTTCTCATCATTAAACATTAAAGAGAAATCAGTGAAATCAAAATGCAAGAAATAGATAATGGGATTCCTTCACCTGAACTAATATTACTCTGAGGGTTATAGTCTAATACACAGATTGGGGAGAACCCATTTTTCTTTGAATCATTAACCAATCATTAACTAATAGAATCCAGGACAAAATTTACCCTAAAATTCTTATTTACTCTGTGCAGATAAAATTTAACTGAATGCTCCTGCTGGTCTTACAGAAATACAGGTAAATACTGAAGTTTAAATTAAATGGAACATTATTACTAGCAGTTGGGTTGCAGTGTATGTCACAGTGACTTTATCTAAAAATGAACTTTGTCAAAGCTCAAACCAAAACTCATCTGGCCCGTGGAGTTTCTGCTGCCTTACACACAGCTCAAATCATCAGTGTAGGTACCATTACAGAAAATGATAAAATAGTTTATCAGTGCATCCTTTATCAAAATACTTCTACCAGTGACTTTATAAATCCCATGCATTGTTCAGAATAAAACTCTATAACTATTTGTACTATCTCTACATTTTTGTCTATGTACAGAGTTTAAAAACTTCCTATTCAAACAAGCCCACCACTTTAGCCACTAGAAATCAGAATCATGAATGAACAAATGTTATGATTATCTCAAGAATACTGTGATAGTAGTCATGTCAATAGCTGTATCTACTATTTCATTCAGCAAATGGGGAAATCTTGAAAAATAAAAACTTATATAAATATTAATATGAATGAAAATTAGTACTTTTTTTTTTTCCTCTCAAGCTTAAAGAATTTCTAACCACATCTATAGCATGCAGTCTCTTGATGACACCAAGCTGAGTGGTGCAGTTAACATGCTAGATGGAACGGATGCAGTCCAGAGAGACTCATGAAGTTCATCAAGGCCAAGTGCAAGGTCATGCATCCAGGTCAGGGCTATCTCAAGCACAACCAAAGACTGGGCACTCATGAGACTCCACCTAGAGTAGTATGTTCAGTTCTGAGGCCCACAACACAAGAAAAACATGGAGCTGTTGGAGCGGGTCCAGAGGAGGGCCACAAAGATGATCAGAGGGGTGGAGCATCTCCAATACAAGGACACGCTGAGAGAGATGAGGCTCTTCAGCCTGGAGAAGAGTATGCTTTGAGGAGACCTTATAGTTGCTATCCAGTGTCTGAAAGAGGCCTAGTGGAAAGTTGGGATGAGGCTTTTTATAAGGGTAAGTAGTGACAGGACAAGGGGAAATGGCTTTAAACAGGAAGAGGGTAGGTTTAGACTAGATATTAGGAAGAAATTCTTTACTGTGAGGGTGGTGAGACACTGGAACAGGTTACCCAGACAGGCTGTAGATGTCCCTTCTCTGGAAGCATTCAAGGCCAAGCTGGATGGGGCTGTGAGCAACCTGGTGTAGAAGGAGGTGTCCCTGCCTATAGCAGGGGTTTGGAACTAGGTGATCTTAAAGATCCCTTTCAACCTAAACCATTCTATGATTCTGAGTATAGAAGCAGACTGCCTGTGTTACAGATCCTACATTTAGGGAGTCTTTCAAATTAGTATTACATCCATAGATGTGCACACTTTTTTTTTTCCTTTCTTTTTTTTGAAGTTATTCAACTTGCAAATAACTGAATATTGCCAGGGGTGTACTTTCCATTCCCTGCTAGAAAAAATTATAATACCTATTAACCTGAATATAAGCACATCATGGGCAGGGAATTCTCCCTGTGTTACTTAGTATTCATTGTTTGAATGTCATAATTAACTGAAGTTACTCCAGTTCTTTGCACTGTGATACATCTACAAGTATTACTATTGGTAAGTCTTACTATTGGTACGGTACAATGAGAAATTAGGAAGCAAGATCTGAACTAAAGTGTTTACTGTCAAAAGACTGAAGTGAAACCCATTAAAGTTTTCAGAATAGTTGTGATCTCCAAGTTACAGATTTTTTTTCATTTTTTTCTAATTTACCAAATGGAATTTACACATTTATTTTAGTTGTACTTTTACCATTAAATTAGACACAGTAAATTCACAATTTGTTGTTAAATTTCATTATGTGACACTGAAGTATTTGGAGATCATATTTGAGAACAAGAAACAAAGCCAAATAAATTTGTCTTGTAACTACCAAGGCGACAAGCATTTTTATACATTTAATAACTGTAAAATAGAAGCCTGCAATACAGTTTTGAGATAGCTATGATGCACTGTTATAGGAATACTTTACAAGTTTGTGCAAACACCAGTATGACAAAAAAATAGCATTCATTCTTTTCTTCATTTTCTAAAAACCAAGGCACAAGATTTCACACAAAATGCAGAGGCTAAAGAGAGAGCAAGAATAAGCAAATTAACAAATGAATAAATATGTTTCAGATGTCTTAGGATCTACTTCTAAATATGTAAATCCAGATGCTAAGGTTAATGAAAAATAATTTAAAAATCAATAATTTACATATTGAAATATTTTCAGCTTAAATCTTGCAAGTTTTTGTTATAGATTTGTATGTGCTACTGCTTGATTTCCAGTACAGAGCATTTTTAATATCCTCATCACAAGGAGAACAGACTGCTGCCACTTTTCCATTTTCTCCTTGTGTACATTTATAGACTGTTACAGCTCTGTGTTTTTTTCATGTTTCTTGGACAACATCCTTTTTTCCTAGTTAAAGAACCAACTTTAAACCCTCCAAACATTAAAGCACTGGAAGAAATAGAAAATGGTATGAAAATGTCTTCTCAAAATCCTTTTAAATTTCAATTCCAAGCTCAGATGTAGCTTTTCCATATTTAATCAAAAGCATTCAGGTGTCTGCTTTCAAAGAACTAAGCAGAGAACAGCATGTCTTCTATCAGCAAGTTGCAGTCCTGCAAAGTGCTTTGTGCACTGACCTTAACAAATCAGAGTGCTGAGGAACTGAGGATTCTGACTGAACCAGGTTTTGACTTCTTGAAACATGGCCTGAATTCTCAAAATGTTTTTAATCAGTTCATGCTAACTGTGAGGCAGTAAGAACCATTAATTTCCATTATTTCTGAAATTATTTTTTCAATTTTTCTTTTTTACAATTGTAATCAAATATAAGCCATTGAAACTATGTTATCAGAATAGGCATCACAAAGTAAAATTTTTTAAACAGACAGCATTTTCTTGGGAGTGTTAGTAAAAAAAAAAAAATTGAATATACTATAGAAAATACAACAGAAATATGAAGGAGATGTGAGGAGGAGATATGTAGGAATAATTTATTTTTAAATAATACAGAGAAATAATATTATGAGGATCATAATCAGAAAATAATATCTGTTAGAACATCAGTAAGCTTTTTATTTCCTATAGCCCTTCTAATACACAAGTTTTGGCAGAAATATGACATCCAATTAAACTGTCTGCAGATAAAATTTCACTTATCTGAAAGCATGTCTGTGTACTGTACAAACTCAGTTCAGGTGCCAAACATTAGGCACTTAGTGCCACTTGAAAAGGCTCATGATTTTTGTGACATTCACATGGAACTAACAGATATGACATATGCCTTTCTGGGACAACAGGCCAGATAGGATAACACTCAAGAAGCTTCAGGTCAGGTATATTAATTGTCACAAATCATTCATATTTGGGTAATTGATTCAAGGTTTAAGTCACTTACTAAAAAAGTTAGAATAATTATCAACTGAAGTTTCTCAGGCAATAAGCAAGCAATTGCATGTACATAAATGAAGACCAAGTCATTAGAAAAAGGGCTATAAGTAATAATGTCACTCCACTAATTTTGAAAGTCTAAGAATCTAAAATTATTCCCTGATAATTGTATCACTTCCACTTCATCATCAATTATTCTAAAACTTTCAGTTAAGCCATCTCTGTTGATCTGTAAACCTATAACTTAAAAACTCTCATAACTTATTTCCAAGCAGTAGGAAACAGCACCTCATCACTATTGCTTTTGTAGGCCTTGAGAATAATAGTAAAGGAGGTTGTATAGGAACTGCTGAATCACAGTCTGAACCTCTGATTGATCACCTGAGGCTAGCAATGAGTCAGCCACAGGAGCACAGGTGAAGGCAATTAACTTGTGCTGCCAGAAGGGGTGGAGCCTGGCTCCACCTCTCCTAGATCCCATTTAAGAGCTCACTACCAGTGGGAAAGGTTCTCTTCTGGGCATCTCCCTCCTCTGGTGTTTCATAGTGAGCCCAGGATATAGGTAAGTATTTTATCTATTCTCTTTTGGTATAACAACTGCTTAGCCACATGCTCTGGTGTATTTGATAATTATAACATCTGTATATTCATTGATTATATAGAGATGCAAGCCAATATGTAGTGTAGTCCGTCAAAACCTTTGTAAGAAGCACATGAATTAGACTACGTGGATTATAGGCAATTTTACATTAGGTAAATGGAAGTTACAGTTCACTGAAGCAGTTGCACATCCCTTAAGAATTCTATACTAAATTCTAGAGAGAGAATGATTTTAATTATGAGTTATTTCTGAAATACTAGATCAAAATCTAAAGAAATGTCGTGGAATGACTCCCAAAAAGAAAATTTCTATATAAAATGTAACCCTCTGTAAAACTGTATGCTCTAAGTGATAGGAAAAGATAATGCTGACTTCCACCACCATGTGAACTTCATCATATATCATGAAATCAGAATTGAATTCAAGGTAGGTTTTCAATGACGTGCACTATCAAACTTCCATGTAATCACTGAAAGGGTTACATGCACAAATTCAAAAGTACAATTTCAGTTGAATATCTAGTCTTTCTAAGTTTAGGGATAGGGTCACCTTTTTTCATGTTACTTCTACAGAAGATAGCGCTTCTTTAAATGGTTCACTGAGGCGTGTAGAAAATCTTTATCTTGAAGGCAACAGAGGTTCATGTCATGGTTTTACATTTTTTGGCTTTCAGTATTCCACATCAAAGCATCATGTAGTGTACTGGAGCTAAAGTGTTAATGCTCCAGCTCCATGTACCTATCCCTGTACATGATGGGAGTCATGGGATCTGACCCTTCTGGGGCAGGGGGTGTGCTCTCTTACTGGTTGGCAGTGGGTGCCTGGGGGTTGCGTTTCCTAGCCATTCCAAGCTTTTCAGGTTTGACTCTGTCTCGGGAACTCTCTCTCCTATCTTATTTGATTTATTAGTCTCAGTTTCAATTAGATCTTATTATATTGTGTTATTTTGCATTTCCCATGTCATAGTTAGTAAAATAAGTTTTCCTCCATAGATTGTTGCTGCTGTTGTTGGTTTTTTCCCCCCTCTTTCCTTCCCATTTTGTGTGAGGCCGGAGGTAGTAGAGGGGCAGGGGGCCTACTGCCCCCCTGTCATGGGCATAGATTGATCTAGTTAACGCAGTGACAGTTCAGCAACTATAGGCTTCAGTTTCTGAAGCAAAAGTTCAAAGTGTCTTCATGGGGTCCCACTAATTTGCTGTAGGACAAGCCCGGCATTAACGTGTGAAAATCAAGGTGACCCTGTGACACAAGTCCCTGATGGGTTTTTTGTTTTTTTTTTTCCCCTCACAGTACTGAAGATTTCGTTTACCAGAAGTTTGGTTCATTTACCAAAGCATCAAAAGAGCACAGGTCTCTCAGGAGACAAGTGCTGCATGCATGACACATCAGGAATGATCTGGTGTCTTCTATTATTCTAGAGCTCCAACAAGGCATCTTGTTCCTGTATTTTGGACTTCCTTATTTGCTTCAGATGCAACCATTCCTTTTACTTATTCTGATCATTCTTATTTTCTTAGTTCTGTTATAGATAAAATGGGATACACAGGAGGACCATGATTTGAGTAAGTCTTATTTCAGAAAATTGTTTAATGTTAAAAATCTTAGTTGCATTAAAACACCGCTACTAAATATAACAGGGAAAGTGCAGCAGAACCCAATAATGTGGAAAGTCACATCATTGAAAAGTAAGCTACAGAAAGATATTTCAGTTGAAAGTTTGATAAATGAGCATATTTAATTATACACTTGCAGGAAAAAAAATGGTGGGGAAAATATACAAGGAAAGTAGAGTACATTTTGTCTAAACCAAAATCTTTCAAGTAGATCGGGGGGGGGGGGGGGGGGGGGATATTTAAATGTCACAACTTCTTGGATCTTGACAAAAATCAGAAATTCTGGCAGTTCAGATTATGTCAGTAAACTATTTTTACTGTGTAGATTTTGGCAAGGTGTATATTACAAAGATTCTGCAGGTTTACCACCACTTGAACAATATAGTCGTCTTGTATACTTGTGATTTGAACCAGCTACACCCAAAGTCATTTTACGGAAGAGTAATCCAACAGAGAAAGACAAAAGTAAAACAATGCAGGACTAGGTGTGAGAAGGGGGGGGGGGGGGGGATGAACTAAAGAATTAATCCAAGATAAATCTAATCCCTTTAAGATTAAAGCATCAATTTAACAAGCAGTAATGTTATCTTCATGCATTATCTGATCCATGTTCAATAGAGGTGTAAGAGCCTCCTGAATAATATGCATTATTACCACCAACAGCAAAGCAAGTTTGTGCCTGTGATGTCCTATTATATGGTGTTTACATAGCAGCCCAAACACTCACCGCTGCTGCTTGCATGTGATGCCCACAGTCTAGCTTGAGTCAGTTCCCAAAGATTTTACCAGGCGGGGAAATCTGATCATGCAGAACAGGAATAAGATGATAGTCTGAATGCTATCTTAAATCCTCAAAATCATCTAACCTAGTAGCCTCATCCAAATATGTATCCCTTCAGGCACAGTCTACACAACTCACCTTTGTGGTTCTACCCCAAATATGGGTTCTGTGCACTGTGAACACACCAGCAAGAAGGAGCCATTAGAACAACAAGTATGATGTATAGTGCACTTGGCATGACCAAATCCATCCCTGCCATAATATGTGAATGGGCAAGTCAAGCTGAGGCAGACTTCATAGTTTGAACTCCTCTTCAGCTATCACTCAGTGGTTTATAAGGAAATTCTTTACTAAGTGGGTGGTGAGGCACTGGAACACATTGCCCACAGTAGCTGTGGATGGCCCATCCCTGAAGGTGTTCAGTTCCAAGCTGGATGGGGCCTAAGCAGCCTGATTTAATGGGAAGTATCCCTGCCTACAGCGGTGGGTTAGAATTAAGTGATGTTTAAGGTCCCTTCTAACCTAGGTCATTCTGTGCTGACAAACTAAGTAGTGAAAGGGCACTGGACCTGTCATTGTCCATACTGTCTAATCTTAAGAAGCGTTCTATAATAAGATATGTCCATTGCAACCAGCGCGGCCTCTGGTAACATTACACAGTTCAGGGAATAGCACATTGCTCCCTGTTCACGTAGGAGCCAATCAGGATGATTCTGACATCTGGTTTAGATACAGTGAAAGGAAAACATCACTTCCTAGAGGCAAGCTTCTGACTCAAAGCAACTTACCATTGGTCTCCCACTGATCCAGGCTTAACATATTTACTGATCCAGTTACATTCTGGAGGCATGTGATGTTACTTGGAATGGCTTTCACCACAACTAAAGTTTTCTTATCTACAGTGTCAGAACTACTTATGATGATAACCCCAATTATCATCGGGGGGAGAGACTTTTTTTTTACGTAATACAGCCAATTTGTCATAAACAGAAGAATCACATCCTAAGCTACCTTTCTTGAAATAGACTAAAAAGGAAACAAACAGCTAGCTTCCATGTAGGCAAGTGTTATGGATGTACCACTGACTCTGACAAATCCTACTCCTGCTATCAAAGACATTTTAATCTGTTATAGTGAAAATGTTGCTCTTGACACATTCCTGGTTGCAGCTCTAAAGAAACAAAATGTTGATTTACAAGAATGAACAAAACAAGCTGCAACATCTCTGAAACAGCTGCTGCTTTCCTCGTGGCTAAAGGATGTATTATTTTGTTGTATTTTAAAGTCTCTAGCTGTATCTATGATCCACTGAAATAGCTGAATAAGTACCCTTTGTAGCTATTGCATTCTATCAGGTAGCTAATATGTCTTTAAAAATACTCAAAAAGTATTTACAGGTTAGAGTGTAACAATCTGTCAAGTAATTCATGTTTTTGAAGTCTTTAGTAGGGTACGTACATTTGGTAGGATTTCTTTTTGCCCAGGGAAAGCAGTGGCACACTCTGGATTACATCACACTAGGAAAATTGCATTTCCAGCTTCTCAGCTACATGGAACAAATGTACATTAAGTAAACACTTGTAAAATGTCACTGGAAATTAAACAAGTTTTGTCAGTCTCTTGAGGATGATTCCTGCAGGTATTTCTCGATTTAAAATATTAGATCTGGATGGAGAATCATAATTCTCTCAACTTTCAAAATCTAGTAACTTCCTGCACTGGAATGAGCTGAAAGGAATTGTAGAGCCAATTTAGTAGCAAGTATGTGCTCTCTCTCCCCCTACAAGAGTCCCTGTAGAACTAACCACCAAAATCCTCCATGGCCAGAATGGGAAACAAAGTGAAAAAACTTAGAAAAAAAAAAAAAAAAATCAAATTTCATCAACAGGGAATATCTCAAGTAGTACAGCATATTTCTTAATAATAGCAGAGCATTCAATACAGACTCTGAAGTCAGACCCAAACCACAACCTGACATTCTGTTACGTGGGTAGAAAATTCCTGTGCCAGCTTAGCCAGAGGAGAAAATATGATATGGAACAAAGCCCTCTACTTCAACAGAGGTTTGGATCATGGAACTTCATCCCTGTACTTATATCTTCTTACATATGAAATACAGCTAGTAATCCTTACCTGTTTTCAGCTCAGAGTGAATCTATCTAAATCAGCAAACTGCTAAGGAGATTTTTTTTCCAAAAGATTTATTTTAAAGTACCTTTAACTATTCTTAATACAGTTGTTTCTAAAATTGAAGTTGCTAACTCTTTGAAATGTCCTAATTTCACCCTAACGCCAAGCATCTACACTCTGAAGACTGACAAATTCTCACCATATAAACTGCTGTTCTATTCAAGCTAATTTAAATTATGCTTGTTTTCCTCTCAGGAAAACTTCTAAAATTGGAATTTTGTCAGTTGATTGGCAATTGGCATTAAGCCAGGATATAATTCTCTGGTACGCACCATTAAACCTCACAGTGAGGAATAATTAGTACCGCAAAAGCACTTTGAAAATGAAATGTGCTGTAAACTAAATAATTATTTTTATTATTATAACATTGTAAGAAAATTAGCAAGTGACTAAGAGACAGTTTACAAGACCTCCCACTGAAAAATTACATTGTGTTCTATTTCTGAGGGTTGCCCAAATAAGAATTTGGACAATCTATATGTATCTAAATTTATTGCTGTGAGGTACCATAAGGGGTCACTCCTGCTAATATAGAAGGGTTCAGATATGTGACCAGAGAAGAAAAAGAAATTTAAAGTAGTTCACACAGCACTACTATGAAAAATTGCACTCATATATATGCATATATGATGGAAGATGATTTGTGCATATCTGTGGAAAATAAGGCACAGAATTAACTCTGATTAGTCCCTTGTCCTTAATAACTAAATCAGGAGCTGATTCCCAATACATTATGATGTACTAGATACTGTAGATATTACCCACTCTCACAAGATTTACTGTAAAAAAAAAAAACAGGTATTTTTTCCTCAAATGATGAAAAGCATAGATTTTCCAAGTTTCAGGGCAATTTCTCTCTCCTTAAAGGTTCAACAACTATTATTAGATTTTCCCAAATAATCTGGACTGATTTATTTACTATCTTAATTATCTAGAATATTACTTAGTGTTCTTGGATGAAAAAAGTTTTGTATAAAGTTTCCTGACAGCCTGAAAAGCAGTAAAATACATTAAAAATATATAGATGTCAAGTAAAAATTCGAAAAGTAAAAATAATGAAATCTTCCATTGTTTCCTCAATGTAATTTGAGGTACAGATAGTATACTACTTAGCTCTATGTTGTAAAAGATCTATAGATGCCATCCACTGGCCACCTGATGTTTATTTCAGAGACAGGCATGACCTCTCCATTGCAACTATGCACAAAAACTACTTTAAGCATTTCCAATTAAGTGGCATAACATATATATTCCTATCACTGATGAAGATACATGTACATGCACAATCACTTGCAACTTAGAGCTGTGCTACCAGGCTCCCAGCAGAACTGTGTGACTTCATTCTTCGTGCTCAGCACTCATTAAGGACTAGCTTCAAAACTGTGAAACTGGGCTTTTCTGGAAAAATCTTCTGCCTGCATTCCTTCAACTAGTCCTTCACTCATTTCCTTGCTCAGCAAAAAGAGAGGTAGGAGGCTATGCATCTGCAAGCTGTGGTGTAACAAATGGCAGTGAGCCATTACTATATCTATGCAGTGGCACACAGCAGAATTTTGCACATCTGCAAGAAAAATGCAGTTATGAGGCTCTCATTCAGACAGATGTTGTCCTAGAATATTTTCCTTGATATTCATCCAACTGTATGTCTATGCGGGAAAAAGCTGCAGATTGGCCTGATCTGTTCTTGCAGTGTGTAATCTGAGGTTCTGCTCCATCAAGGACTAGTGCTTTCTCAATAAATGGGTTTGTGTAAAGATATGTTCTGCCCTAGTGTTTTTAATCACCTTCTGGTTTTTAACAGGCAGGATACTTTCTAAGGTATATAATATTGAGGATTTATGGGAACAGCAATGCAGTTATTTTTAGGCACCATTAGTCAGTTCCCCAGATAAACAGGAGTTGCATGTGAAACAGAAGTCTGGGGTAAAAGGCAGCACATTCTGTGGGAGAAAATATGGGACACTGTCAGAAGTCACATCCAGAGCTGCATTTTGTGTGATACAGTACATGGAATATTTTAGTTGTAATGCATAGACACAGAGCAGAGAGAATGTTCACATGGAATGCATAGGCATTATTTACCTTAGTTCTGAGGAGCAGCAGACAGGCTGCTGTACTTTAGAGACTTGTGCACATCCAGGTTAAATCCTGGTGAAAAATGCACACAACCCCTGGCTCGTGCCTCTGCTACCCTTGAAAAGTTCTTGAGAAATGAAAGAATTACTTAGCACTTGCTTTATTTTGCTCTCAGAAGGGAAAGGTTTATGCAAGTTTTCTCTGTCCACAGGAGACTATCTAGAATAATTTGGATTAGAGGAAACCAGTAGATGACTATGAATACATTCATTTTCTCCACACTGTCAGTGGCAATTAAACTTACTATTACAATAAGATTCCTAACCTTGCCCATCTCTTCCCTCCTCATTAAATTGCTTGTTACGGTTAATTTTTATCAGTACTTTACGTGCTATTTAGCTTACACATTTCCTGTATAGTTTTGAAACGTTTCTTCTTGAACCCTCATTTGCTAATGGAAATAATTGATTCTTGTCATCCACTGAACATTCTTTCGTACATTTGTGACAGCTGTGTTTCTTCTCTCCCTATTTATTTGAGATTGAAGAAGCATGACTTGTAGGAAGTCCTGGCAGGAAAAAAATCCAATCAACCACTGTGGAGCTCTTGATTAAATGTTCAGTCCTGAAAATTTCAAAAGTCTGGAAAGATTTAAAAATATTCTGCATCTGTTACATTTTTGCTATATTTGAATACCTTTGAGGCACACATCAAGCACAGTTTTCCCAGGTAAGGCTTGAATGCATATCTAGAAAATCAGAGTAATAGGTTCGGATAGGTGAATAGCATCTCTAAAGAACAATATCAGTAATACTGAAATAAAGCATCCAGTACCTAAAGGGAGCCTACAAACAGGACAGGAGTCAACTCTTTATAAGGGTAGTTAATAGCAGGAGAAGGAGAAATGATTTTAAGCTGAAGGAGGGAAGATTTAGCTTGGATGTCAGGGGGAAGTTCTTTACAGAGAGAGTGGTGAGGTGCTGGAACAGGCTGCCCAGAGAGGTTGTGGGTGCCCCGTCCCTGGAAGTGTTCAAGGCCGGGTTGGATGGGGCCCTGGGCAGCCTGGTCTAGTACTGAATGTGGAGGTTGTTGGCCCTACATGCCATAAAGGGGTTGGAGCTTGAAGATCCTTGAGTTCCCTTCCAACCCAGACCATTCTGTGATTCTATGAAAATAAAGCTCCCTTGGTTTTTATTAAAACTTAATATTTTTTAACAAAGTTTTCAATAAAAATGTTTTCATAGAAAATGTGAAATATTAGTTTGACTTCAGTCCAACCCACACTGTGGCTACAGAATGATATTAATCCTATCCCCCTCACCCTACACACCAACCCACCTGCACTGTTAACCTGATCCAATGGCTGCTGACAGTGCACATTTCCTAATGTAGCTAAGTCACTAGAAAGTAAGAAATTTCAAGTCTTCCGTAGTGCCCTCACTTCCTGAATATTCCTTTCTGACAAAATAGGAGTGTGTCTACAGAAGCTAGTACCAAGAAATAATACAGCAGTAAGGCAGGGTAGATCAGTAAGTGGTTCTTTATAGATTCAGAGGCCCATAATACACCCAAGCTTCCATTATACACCAATATATATATTGGTGTGTGTGTGTGTGTGTATATATACACACCAATACTCTTGGTATTTATACATTGTGCTCTAAATGCATTCCAGAATCTTACCTAAAACCCTCAGCTTGAGTTTCAGCAGGGGTTAATCAAGAGAGAAATTGATTTGCATCAGGTAAAAAACCTGTTACTTTGCCTTTTTAGGTAATCTCTGATGTATTCTATGAATTACAATAGTACTATACTATGTATGCCTTCATGTTGAATACTGCTATGAATAACTAGCAGAATAATTTCAAAAGATATAAATTTTTACTAACCCCAGGTAGCAATAATTTATAAATTACAAAACTTTTTAAATTGCAAAGCATATTTTATGCGTTTGAGGAAGAAAACCCATCTTTTTAGGCTGATTCTATCTTGATTTACACCCTTAGGACTAAGAAATATTATTTCATACACAGAAGGAGGGAGACCATCACTGGGCAATGTAAATATTCTATATATAGACATGCAGTTGTTTCTTTTTACGTATTATGAATATTTCCCAATGCATAATTTTAAACATTTGAGATGTAAAAGGAAAAAAAAAAATCTCAAAGAAATAGGAGAAGCTGTGGTTATGGCAGTTTGAGATACAACATGAATTCAAAATAATATAACTGTGTGCAAGAGATTGATAGTGGCCTTCACTATTTGACTGCATGCTACAGCAAATCCCAGTGATCAAAAATTCCCATACTGTGCTGAAGTCTCTTTATTTACAGGGAGAGCCTTTACTGGGTTTATGTGGTGTGGTATTGGTCAGTAGGGAGCTGCAGGAGTGGCTTCTGTGACCAGAGCTCAGCACTGCTCCGGGTTAGATAAGGGCCAACTTCAGCTGCTCAACAGGGACCCACCACCAGGGGAGCGAAAGCAGTAGGGTGATATGAAACTGCCAAAGAAGAGGAGGCATCTATCACTTGTTCAGTGGTTACAGTAAACCCCCACTCCCCTAGCCCTGTGGAAAACATATTTTCTCAATGTCAGGATTGACTTCTTCCTTGCCCATTCCCAGATTGTGCAAGGGAAGTCACTAAGACACTAACAGATCTCACATGCATTAAGCTTCTCTGCAGAAGCATCACAGATCTCTCTGCTTTATTATCCTGCCCTTTTTCTCTCTTTGCCTACACTGAGTAGAAAACAAACCCATAAAAAGAACTAGGAGCTGAGACACTGGCTACCAAAAAAACACAGCCAAGAGTTATACAACATAAAGCACTGAGCAAATTGCAGGACAAGCTAGAGTCCAGAAAAGGAATGCCATAGAACCATAGAATAGCTTGGGTTGGAAGAGACCTCAAAGCCCATCTAGTTCCAACCCCTAACATGAGCAGGGCTGCCACCCACCCTAATAGGCTGCCCAAGCCCCATCCAACCTGGCCATGAGTGTCTCCAGGGATGGGGCAGACTGCCCAACCAGTGTGGGCTGAGCTCCCATAATCTTTTTGTATTCTTTCTCACCATCAATGAGGAACTTTGTATAATACTTATATAATTTTTTCTCAGACTGTGCATGTAACAAGAATTTCTTTTGCCACTGTTTGCAGGGCTCTATTTCCATAACAGATTTTCATCATGATTTATGGCTTCTGTGAGAGTCATAGAAGTATCCTTCATGGAGTGAGACATGCACACATTTTTTTTAATTTATTTTATTTTTTTTTAAGTGGATAAACACTGTGGTTTATAGCCACAGTTTTTAGCTATCACAATACATTGTTTTGAAAACTCCTTTCCCTCTGTCCACCTATGGATTATAGCAACTTTAGATGTAACATCCAGCTGTCAGAAAGAAAAAGGAAAAAGGAATATTATATATCAAGTTTTGGGGAAATACAAAATTATTGATTGCAAAAAAGCTGCCAATAATTTCATTATTTATCTTAGTAAGAACAAATGTATCACGCCAATGTTCTGTATCTTTCAGAAATGACAATGGATGATATAACTCATCACATGGCAAAAGAAATGTGTTCAATGTTTAAATCTAGAAACTATCAGTTAAGATACAAGTATGCACAAAAACATCCCAGTATTTCACATTTTCTCAAATTATTAGCTCTCTTGAATAGGAATAGTCTTTGCTGTACTTTTCACACAGCATAATAGCTCAAAGATACTAACAAAGGCCTCCATGTACTACCACAATATAAATAACAAATAATAATTACAGTTACGGTGCTGATGACTTTCACTTTTTAAGTAGAACAGCAGAAATGAGCTCTACTCTTTACCTTACAAAAGATAACAACATTTAGTTTCATTCAACGGTATGCAAGAACACTGCTCAGATTCCTGCTGGGAAGAATAACTTTTTTAGTTTTTAAGAAGACTGGAAGACTGGAGGCTTGCCAACGTGACTCCCATTTACAAGAAAGGTTGTAAGGAGGACCCGGGGAACTACAGGCCTGTTAGCCTGACCTCGGTTCCAGGGAAGGTTATGGAACAGATTGTCTTGAGGGAGATCATGCGGCATGTGCGGGATGGCCAGGGGATCAGGCCTAGCCAGCATGGGTTCATGAAAGGCAGGTCCTGTTTGACCAACCTGATCTCCTTTTATGATATAGTGACCCATCTGCTGGATGAGGGAAAGGCTGTTGATGTGGTCTACCTAGACTTCAGCAAAGCCTTTGACACTGTCTCCCACGGTATTCTCCTGCAGAAGCTGGCAGCCCGTGGCTTGGACGGGTACATTCTTGGATGGGTAAGGAACTGGCTGAAGGGCCGGGCTCAGAGAGTGGTGGTGAATGGAGTTAAATCCAGCTGGCGACCGGTCACGAGTGGTGTTCCCCAAGGGTCGGTACTGGGGCCTGTCCTCTTCAATATCTTTATTGATGACTTGGATGAGGGCATTGAGTGCACCCTCAGTAAGTTCGCAGACGACACCAAATTGGCTGGAAGTGTGGATCTGCCTGGGGGTAGCGAGGCCCTGCAGAGGGATCTGGACAGGCTGGAGAGGTGGGCTGAAGCCAGGGGGATGAGGTTCAACAAGACCAAATGCCGAATCCTGCACTTTGGCCACAACAACCCCAGGCAGCGCTATAGGCTTGGGGCGGAGTGGCTGGAGGACTGTGTGGAGGAAACGGACCTGGGGGTGTTGATTGATGCTCGACTGAACATGAGCCGACAGTGTGCCCGGGTGGCCAAGAAGGCTAACGGCATCCTGGCTTGCATCAAAAACAGTGTTACTAGCAGGAATAGGGAGGTAATTGTCCCCCTGTACTCTGCACTGGTGAGGCCGCACCTCGAGTATTGTGTTCAGTTTTGGGCCCCTCATTGCAAGAAAGACATTGAGGCCCTGGAACGTGTTCAGAGGAGGGCTACGAAGCTGGTGAGGGGCCTGGAGCACAGGCCTTATGAGGAACGGCTGAAGGAGCTGGGATTGTTCAGCCTGGAGAAGAGGAGGCTCAGGGGAGACCTTATAGCTCTCTATAACTTCCTGAAGGGAGGTTGTGGTGAGCTAGGGGTCAGCCTTTTCTCTCGTGTACACAGTGATAGAACTAGAGGCAATGGTTTCAAACTGCGCCAGGGGAGATTCAGGCTGGACATTAGGAAATATTACTTCTCGGAAAGGGTGGTCAGGCATTGGAATGCACTGCCCAAGGAGGTGGTGGAGTCACCGAACATGGATGTGTTCAAGAGACGTTTGGATGTTGTGTTGAGGGATAGGATTTAGCTGGGGAGTATTGGTGATGGTTGGACTGGATGATCTTTTAGGTCTTTTCCAACCTTGATGATTCTGTGATTCTGTGATTCTGTAAACAATCTCAGATAGTGTAAGCGCAACATAAGCATAAATCTTAAGGAAGGGAAGTCAGAATGGCTTCTTGAACTAATAAAAAATGCACAAAATGCAGTGCACTGCTTAGTTTATACCATTTGTCCATTGAGGTCATACTGCTTTGTTTGCTGGAGGACTGGCTTTGCTGGCATGGAATAACAAAACTGTAAAAGCCAACTGAAGCTTTACCCCATGTGAGAATATTCAGACAATTTCTTTCTGAATTTAAGACACTACTGCTTTCTTTCACTTGGTATTACAGTATCTCAGAGAAGTTTTCTCCCTCACCACCAAAATTAGTAGAAATTCAGTGACTTTGAGCCATGTGTCCAAGTTGCTCACAGCTAGCCACAGAGTAAGGAAACAGAGGGACAAACATGGAGACAGTAAACTAACATGCCCTTTGTTTCCATAGAAAATAAGGCTAATAAGTATATTAAACTTCATGAAATTCTATTTTTTTAATAAATATTTTCATTTTCCTGGTCTACAGATTTGCGTTATTGTTGTTTAATGTAAGTCACTGTCTCTCTACACAGCGTGAGTTACTGCCAAGACGTTTAACAGGAAAGAGGGAAAAGGTGAGCTTCTAAGTAATAGATAAAATGTATTTCACGTATTTTAAACTGTATTGATTTTGCCTTTGAAATTGAAAAGCATGATTTAGGAGATTATATCTATTAATTTACATTTGGAAATAATAAAAATGTCTCATGATTCCTCCCCTACATAAACTAAATAATAACCATGAACTTCTGAGCTTTATTAGTTTTTATGATGAATTCTTCTAGGCACCATATACTTAGGAAGCCTTATGCAAGCTTCCTAACTAAGACTGGCCTACTCATTTTATATGGTAGTAAACTTTGCAGGGCAAAATTATTTAAAAATTATAAGACAGATATAATTTGATATTATTTCTCTATAACACAGTTAACTACATAGCATCTATCTTGGCAGTCTATTTAACAATCTCATTCATTTCACTGTACATAATAAAATTAAACATGTGAAAAGCAGCCTAATTAAAAAACTTATGCTCTTTTTAAGCTTGCTGAGTTCTTAGCTTTCAGTACTGACTGAATTCCCACAAATTCCCTGAAATTAAAATGAAAGCTAGCAGCCACTGCTAACAGCAGTTAACAGCTAATAGCCCAAAAGGCCATTACTTCTGAGGGTAGATTTACGTAAATTATGAATACCAACAATGTCAAAGAATTCCTTTTTCCTCAAATCATACAGATGTCTGGAAAGCAAATGGCGTGTACCATAAACTTATGCATATACCTATTAAAAGCAATTACATTGCTCTGAAATCTTCTCTAGAAGATCAGTTAAATAAAATGAAAGTTCAGTCAACATCTGGCCAAATTAGCAAGCAGTAGAGCTAAACATAAAACTATATCTACATTCTTGCTATAAAGATGATGAAAACACATAGGTATTTTTTTGTTCTACAAAGCATATGATCAATGGTAATGAGGGATTCAGCCAGTTTAACCTAACCTTCTTCTTTGGAGTAGTGGTCGGCAACCCTGCACATAGCAGGAGGGTTGAAACTAGATGATCATTGTGGTCCTTTTCAACCCAGGCCATTCTATGATTCTATTATTCTTATTCTCAGAAGTGCTTTCCTATAACTATAGTGAAACACCATCAGAATTCGCAAAGTCGCAGATTCTCCTGGTCTTGATTTTCTGATACTTCCAAATGGGTTTCATAGTGCTACTGTCAGCACAGCACTTCTAAGATATATGAATGCTCCCTCTAACTCACTACTCATTATTTTTCCAATTCTTTCCCTGGGAAAAGAATTGTGTTCATATTTGGGTTTGAGGTGTGTTTTTGAAGGGTTTGCTGCCACATTGTACTGCTAAGCATTCATACTGAAGAGAATTGGTCAGCTTCTGCTTCAGAAATGGCAGACTGATGGGTCATTAACTACATTCCCAATTTCAACATTTCCTTTTTTAACATTACCAAAGATTACTCTTGTAATAACTAAAACAAAACAGGAGTTTGACCTAGGCAGTCATCATTTAAAAAGATCTGTCTGCATGTATGGCAAACTCAAAACAGTTATTTATTTTTTTATTCTGAGCTGGCATGGATTGTACATTTTTCTTCACAGATCTTCTTTGTGATGAAAGTTTGGATGGGGAAAACTTTTTTCCTTCACATCCTACTGAGAGATGTGAAGCAGGCAACTGACACAACATTTCTCAGAACTGAAGTTAATGATCCTGCTATCTGACTGTTTCCTCTTACTAGACTTCCATACTCAGAACTGTTACATACTTTTCACTGTATAATGAGATAACTGCTTGCTTGCTCTGAAGACAACTTTAACTATTCTCAAATTCACATATACAGAAATATACATATATACAGAACACACGTGTAAATCCCACTTTCCTCATATCACATTTCTCTATCATTCCTTCACAGACTGTCTTTCAGGCCAGATGTAAGCTTCTGGACCAATCACATGCTCAAACATATTATAAACTACAAAGGACTTTTAACTCACGCTAAAGGCAAAACTCATAATTATACACACAGAATTAAAAGGTATGGCTTTGCAGATTATGCATGTTTTTGTATTCATTAGATACATAATATTTTACCAATAGATGAGCTCTTGGGTTGCCTAGTCAGTTATTGATATTATTTTGAAGAGAGGAACTGCACATCTGGTTCCTGGAATTGAAACACACTATGTGAAGCCACTAAGCCAGAAAGGGATCAGTCCAAACTAATCCTATATCTACATTAGAACCTGAGCAAAGCTTACTTCTTCCATGACTGAAAGCTGAATGTTTGTTATTATTAAAAGATATTTCAACATTGACATGTTCTATCAATTTTCAGTGCTAGTATCTCATGTTCCTTGAATGATATTTCACATTGATGACCCTGATATCTAGATTTACCTTTATAGATATGAGTGAAGCAGAACAAATTCAAATTCACCCATACTACCATATAAATTCTGAGTGCAGTTCAAGGAGTAAATCACTTCTCAGAAACTCAACTGAATGCTAACAGTAAATTGGTTACCCTTGCACTTAAAGATTTGCCAGAAAAGCAAATAATGAAAATGCTGACAGGTGTGGAAGTTGTTGGATCTTTTGTCTTTTTTTCTTCAGAAGCATCTTGGTCAGCTCTAATCTATATTGTTTATTTTGTCTGACTGCACTAGATATCTTGTTAGAAGTATGCAATGATATATCTGTCTCTAATCAAAAAATGACAGGGTTATCAGTCACAAAGTAGCTCATATTTGAACTTAGTTAAAATGAAATACACATCACTGAGCAAGGTCTCGTATATGTTCCACTTTAGTGGTTTTATCATTCTTGAGTTTAACTGACCATTTATTAAAGTCAGTGTAACAAATGAAAATTTCCCTGTTTTTTCTCTTTTTTCCTGCATATCAGTAAGTACTCTCTAATTTAACTAGGTAATTGGTGACTTATATGCTTCTTTTCTCCCTTCGTTAATTTAATATTAGAATGTGACCTCTTTGATAGGTCTGAGGATTAGATCCATTTATCACACATATGGTGAAGGAACTTCCAGAGGTTGTCGCATAGCTTTCCACCCTGCCTTTTGCTCCATGTTAATATGAAATTGCTGTCTAATTTGTTTCATGACAATGGAAAACTGTCAGAAGAGAAACTTTCTTACTGAATTTCATGATAATGAGGAGACAATTATCCCTAATATAGTCTCTGTCAAGTTTCTCCTTCGAAATATCTCCAGCCCCCAAGGTCTGATGGTTTCCTATTAGTGCTTTAAATCAACTGTGCTCATCTCTTTAATTCACTCTCTATAATACATTGGACTTTAAAAAGGAAACTGCAAGTTCACTAACTCATTCTTAACTGCAATAATAATCACATGCCAGCATTTCAAGTATAGTGAATATAACAGAAAAAGATGAGTCTGTATTAAAAATATTTACCTTGACTACAGTCTAAGGACTTGAAATGGAAACTGTAAAGCAAGAATGTCAGTAAGGCCTCTGAGAAGCGCTCATAACCCTCAACCACAAACAGAGGACTTTTACATATTTCAGTTTAATACCTGTTTAATGGATGCATTACTAAAATACAGAGCACAGGTAGTTCTGGGAATGAAGAATATTCATCTGATCTGAGGTCACTACCTTGCTCCATTTGAGTGCACACAAAATAATTTCCTATTATACCAAATACAAAATAAAACGCAAAATAATAACGTATTTTGGAGAGCTATTACTAATTTGTTATTTGAACTAAGCTGCAGAGATGATAGGGGAGAGGTTTCAGATATTAGACTAAACTTATCTTACAAGTGACTCCCAGGAGAGCAAGGAGTTTGACAACAATTCTTACAGTTTGACTTGAAATACATCAAGTTGTTCCTAAAAAGACTTTTTTAAAAAATGTTATCAAAACACAACAAAGACAAACAGGATGACACACTCATTCTATGTGAATGTTATTGCTTGATTCTGTGTAATTTAATCATCAAACTTATTAATCTCATGAGACAGTAGTTTTCCTTCAAGTGCAATTATATTTCACAGTGTCCTTGCTGATTAGGCAGAAACAAATAATCCATCAGGAAATTACAAAAAGAATTAATTATCACCAATATGTAAAGTGAAAATTATGACATTCAGCAGCTGATAAATAATTAAATTCCTTCATTTCCAAATATATACACCAAAGCTTATTAGACAGCGTGATATACATTCAAATCAAGAACAATGAACTTATAACCACCTATTCAGGAATTGCATTCTGCGCAAGAAAGATGGGTAACATTACTTCTTTCTTTACAAAGTAGTATTTTAATAGGTGGTGAAGACAACAGATTCCTGTTACATAAATATGTACTTTTTCCAAATTGTGTCTCAGCTTGCAACATGAAATTACTAAACTGGAAAAATTAAGGGAGTGTATTAAAATACAGGTGACCATTCTTACATCCTATGTGACAGACCTACAGAAAACCCAAATCCCAAACAGTTCATTACAAACTGAAAGTGTTATCTTCCAAGTACATATGCATACACAAGTCTACTAACTTCTGTTAGACTACACAATGTGTTACACTGAGCATGGAAAAAATCATTTCTTTATTCAGGCCTAAAGCTCTGTTCCTCCAACTCATTATGTCAGACAGATATAGAAAGGACTTCACTAGCAGTAAAGGGTTTATAAATTTAAAAAGTCCAGTATTAGAGTAGGCAAAGTAAAAACTGTTCCTGCAAAACACTGAAGAGTTCATTCAGTAGTTGTTTTTATGAGTTACATACATATGTATGTACATAAATACATACATCACTCTGCAATGTTAATAATTGTTTACCATTCATTTCAAATATACATCTAGCAGAAATCTGTATTATATTCATAAAAATACATTGCAATTGCCATCTATTTCCTTAACCAGCATTGCTTTCATGTTCATTTAAATGCTTGATTGATATTTTAACAAAAAAAGATTAAAATTATGAGTTTTCTCATTAAAAAAAAGAGTAAGTATCCTTTAGATGCTTCTAGCACAGATCGTCCTTCCTGCCCTTTTTAAAGGCTGGTGTGACATTGGCTGTCCTTCAGCCCTCAGGCACCTCACTTGTTCTCCAAGGCTTTTCAAAGATGATAGAGAACAGTTTGGCAATCACTTCTGCCAGCTCTCCCAGCACTTATGGCTGCATCCCATCAGGGCCTATGGATCTGTGTGCATTGACTTTGCCTAGATGGTCACCTAGATAGTTTCTTCCTTGATGAGAGAAAAGTCTTCCTTTCTCATACCTCCAGGGTCTGGGATTTCTGAGTTAGAGAAGATATTCAGCATCTCTGCCTTCTCAGCATCCCATTACCAGAGCACCTCTCATTAAGCAACAAACCCACATTTTTCCTCGTCTTCCTGATCACATCTCTGCAGGCTCTGACAGC
Source organism: Perdix hodgsoniae (assembly GCA_035772895.1). Classification (NCBI taxonomy): domain Eukaryota; kingdom Metazoa; phylum Chordata; class Aves; order Galliformes; family Phasianidae; genus Perdix; species Perdix hodgsoniae. Next base: position 2,390,355 of record JAPSGF010000034.1, read on the forward strand.
ATTCTCATATCCGTCCCAAGTGATCACATCCTTTTTCCATATTTCATACTATTTCATCTTTCCTTTAAGTTTTTCCATGACCTCCTTGCTCATCTATGCAGGTCTCATACCACTTTTGCCTCATTTCTTACCCTCAGGGATTCACTGATCTTGCGTTTGGAAGAAGCGGTACTTAAATGTTGACCAACTCTTTTGAGCCTCCTTATCTTCCAGTTCTCTAACCCGTGGGAGATACCTCAAACTAAGTCCTTGAAAAGGTGAGGGTTGTCTCTCCTGAAATCTAGGGTTGCAATTTATTTGTTGCCTTGTTTCCTTCATGTAAAACCTTTAACTCCACTCTCTCAAGGTCACTGCATCCCAGGCTGCTCTCAATCTTCACATCCCCAGTCTTCCCTATAAACAAGGCCCAGCAGCATGCTCCTCCTCATTAGCAACCCTACCACCTGCATCAGTAAGTTAACTTCCATACACTACAAGAACATCCTGGACTGCATGTGCCTGGCAGGATTGCTCTTCTAACAAATATCAGGGTGACTGAATCCCACCATGAGAACTAGGGCCTGTGAGATGCTTTCAACTGTGTGTAGAGGATAGTATCAGCTTCTTTCTCCTGATCAGATGGTCTGTAGTAAACACCCACAATGGTGTCACTCATACTAACCTGCCCATTAATTCTCATGCATCAGCTCTCCATTTGTTCATCTTTCATCCCTAGTTGGAGCTTGATACATTCTAGTTATTCACTCACATAAGGAGCAACTGCACTGCCTCATTACAGTAACTGGACAGATCAATATGACGGGAAAGGCATTACAACACAAGTTTGATGACAGAAGGAGCTGCAGAAGTGCTATAAAGAAAAGGAAGGAGATTGCTCATCCATATCAGAAGATTCTAGGTTGGCAGGAGAAAGCTTCTCCAAGGAGAGATCTCCAGAAAAAGATCCTTCCCTTGTGGCAGTCAGCCCTTAAATGAGGTGTAAAAGTGGTAGAGCCTGGCTGAACCCTGCTGTAGCCTTCTGGTCACACGAGTAAATTTGTCTTCACCTGTGCACTTGGGGCTGACCAGGTCTATTCCCCAGGTGCTCAATCAGTGGTTCAGGCTGTGACTCAACAGTTTCCATACATTCTTGCTGGCATATCTTTCCTAAAAGTGACATAGCCATCCATGACACCATTCTAGTCATTTGAGCTGTCCTACCATGTCTCTGTGACCACAGTGAGATCATGGCTCTGCAGCTACACACAGATCTCTTGTTCTTCCTTTTTATTTCCCATGCTATGTGCACTGGTATACTGGCATTTTAGAGAAGAAAAGGGAATTCAGGATGCAAGCAGCCCTAGAGAGATGAGAGAGAATCCGCCATAGATATATGCACCTTTGAGGTGGCTGGCCTTCTGACTCACGTCATGGGAGGCAGCTAAAAAATATTTAACATTGTTCTGGTTGGTCTGGCTTATTCAGTCAGTTGCACTGGCATGAGCATTGTCATTGTGGACACTTACTATCAAGTCCTTCAGCTTAAATCACCTCTTATGGTTAGCAAACCTTCTGCCAAAGACTGCATGTGCATCTCATCCCTAACAGGTTATAATTGTCATAAAAACGTTTCATTGTCATAAAAACCAAAACCCTCCTGCTAGCACCAGCCAATAATTGATATGCATTATATATCTAAATCTGGCTTCCTTATATATGTGGTAGATATACTCATTAAAAAACAAAAACAAAAACCGCGTTTTACTCTTTGTTAAGAGATTTAAATAAAATTTATTCCATGTATCAGTGCAGACATCACAAAAGCTACTTTTATACCAGAACTAAAATTGAACATACAGTACCACATATTTCTGTGTGAAAGAGGTATAGACTAGAACACCTCTCTTTTTCCTACATCATGTAATCAGTTCCCAATTTGTACCACCCATTGTGTTGTTTCCTTACATGAAAATAATTAAAATCACATTGCTACCACTTTGAGTAATTGCATTAATATGTAACAGCCTGAACTGGAGCATCAAGCTAGATCTATTCTTCAAGTAGAGCAAACAGAGTCAGGGAACTGAAGGGTACTCGGAGTCCCTGGGATGTTTATACCACAAATCCACACAGAAGCTATTTCCAAAGTCTTGGGAAAAAAAAAAAGAAAGAAAAAAAAAAAAAAGGTGACAACAACCAATGAATACAAATTTGCAAGTGTAAATCGTGGCTCACCGACTTGTTTACTTCTACAACTAGAAGACTGGCTCTATAGAAAAGGAGAAATTTTAAATGTTTACTTTCCTTTTAGTAAGGCATTTCATAACACCTCCCATAGTGCCCTGTTAGCCAAACAGGTAAGATACAAATTGGGTAAAAGTACTGTGTGGGGCAAATTGTCTGGACCATCATGCTTAGAACACAGAGACACTAAATGCAGCTGCCTACTCCAAACTAGTAATACCCCTTGGAGATCAACTCAGAGGGCAATGCTGCTTACTGTCTTTATGAATAATATTTATTAAACAGTAGGGAAACAAATGACATGCTGGAGTGTGGTACAGGCTTGAAATACTAGAGAAATGATTGACGGGAATCTCATGATTTTCAAAAATTGGGAAATGCTGAGATGATGCTGTGATGTGCGCCCTCTTCTCCACCCTCCCTAGTTTCTTCCCTCAAATCCCTTCTTCAGCCTAGCCTTTCTTGCAAGGCTCTGCAACGAAACACAATGACTACTGATCACACTCATGCTTAAACAGATTAACAACCATAAATCTGTATCAAACTGTGTTCTGAAAGTACTGATAGCAGACCCCTGATTCAACAGCTGAGGACAAATTGAGCATGCGCTCAAAAGGCAACCTATGACTGTGATTCAATCACCTTACCCCCATAAATAGTGAGCAGCCCAAGAGCCCCCTTTGTGTTCTCCTGTACAGCAGCTGCGTGCATGATAGGATCTCCCCTTGAGCAAGGACTACTCTCAAGGTTACGTCTGTGCAGCAATCCCTTACACCTTGACACCACAACGTCTTGTTGATACAAATCCTCAGCAAGTGACTAATAGTTTGTTTTAGGCTTTGTTAGCCTCTCTATCATCACATCTTTAGATTGACTGCAAGCTTTGTTAGCTTTGCTAAGATTATCTTAGACGGACTGTGCATGTTACAATCCCTTAGACAAAAATCATTGACCGAGACTAGGAGTAGATTCAGCCACACCTAGGTTCCTTACTGTCATGATTCAAGGAGTTTAGAAAGCAAGAGGGTCCACTCTTATCCTCGTGACTCAACAGGAGGGCCTCCTATGTATGTATGTTTAACTCTATTGTCCATGCAGTAAATAACCAAGTGTATCCAGCCATTTCAAATCTTAAGTCACTGCCTTAGTTACAATTCAGTTTTGTTAAATCACTACATGGTATTGTATGTTGTATCACTACATATATTCTACTTCTCTGGTACAAGTGCAGTACAGTGTAGTTGTTTTTCATCTTTGACACCTGCACCTGGAACGTAATAACCCTATGCGACATTACAACTTAGTGATCTATTGTCTAGGAAGCACCTCTCCTATGAAGATAGGCTGGCAGTTGGGATTGTTCAGACCAGAGATGAGAAGGCTCTGGTGAGACCTTATTGCCACTTCCAATATGTAAAGGGGGCATACGAGAAAGAGCGAGAGAGCTGAGAGAGACTTTATTAGGGAATGTAGTGTTAGGACAAGGAGTAATGGCTTTAAACTGAAGGAGGATGGAAACCAATAAAAGGATGAGAGGGAACCGCCCAAAGTTGGACTAGGGGAGGTTCAGACTAGGTGCTAAGGAAATTATTGTGAGGGTGGTCAAATTCTGGAACAGCAGAGTGGTCCATGCCTCATCGCTGTCAATGTTCAAGAGATATTTGGACAATGCCCTCAGTAACTTCTGGTTTGCCCTGAATAGGTCAGGAACTTGTATTAGATGATCTTTGAAGGTGTCTTCCAACTAAATAATTCTAGTCTAGCCAAGTCTACTCTATACAGCAGCATGTTCTGGTGTCAGAGAAGGCTAACAGCTTTCTGCTGTGGTGGCAGAGAAAGACAACATCATGATGTTGCATTGACAAGAAAGTTGTTAGGTCAATGAAAGTGATTCATATTCTCTGTATGGGATTTATGTGATTGCATCCAGAGTATTATGTACAGTTTGGGGATTTCCAGTACAAGAAATTGTGATAACCACAGTGATTAGGAGCACAGAGAAAATGGTTTTAAACAAATCTGTTCTCTCTGATGTTCCAGTCACATCATTATTTCAACCTTTTGAACCTCATATTGGGTATCAAAAGGGCTGTTGATGTTTAACCCAGCAGGCGCCTTTCATCACTGGGGTGAGAGAGAGTATCAAAAAAATTTAAAAGTGAGAGAACTCATGGATACAGGTAAAAATAATCTAATTAGAAAGAAAATAAAAAATAAAAATAAAAAAGGTGGTGCACAATTGTTTATCACTAGCTAATGCCCAGCCAGTTCCCAAACAACACCACAGCCAACAGCTCCAGTTTCATTGTTCAGGATGACACCATACAGTATGGAATATTCATTCAGCCAGTTGCTGTCAGCTGTCCTGGTTCCGCCCCTCCCAGGTACTTGCCCCCATCCTTGCATCTCCATCCTTGGAGATATTAAAAGCCCAACTGGATGTGTCCCTGAGCAACAGATCTGTTTAGCTCTGCTTTGAGACAAAATCTCCAGAGGTCCCTTCCAACCCAATTAACCCAATTCTCATAATATTACTAACACTTTAAACAGATCTGTGGCACAAGCTAAAGCAACATCCTGCAACTCTCCACTGATTTTCTTGCTAACACATTCTTTCTTAAACCCAATATATGGCAAATAACACTCTCTCAGACTACGTTTCATGATGATTTGCAGTACAGCACAAGCCAGGAATTCTTCCAGTTGGCAATATGGATGAGCCTAAACTGCTCTGAAAGAGATGGTACACCCTATATCAAGCTAGGTTTTGCCCCATGACCAGAAAATGGTATCGGGATTGCTTTACTTAGCAATACACAGGTCAGGCAAGTGCGGAAACAAATGAAGCTAAACAATTGGCAAGCCATTAAATTTGTAGTTGTCAAGAATGAGAAGCAATGTTATGGATGCTTTAAACTTAATTAATAGAACAGAGATATCAAAATTATCACAGTTTAAAAACAGACATAACATTATGCTTTTGGACTATGTAATAGCTTATACATCAAAACATGAGAGAGCTTAGTCTGGACAAAACAGATCATTATTTGCTAGCAGTTTTAAAGTACAGATGAGATCATGGAAAGTCCCAAGGACTGAAAACAAAAGCTTCAAAGGATTCTCATTCTTGATGTAAGTCAGTCTGTCAGTGAACAGGAGTTTATCACTCCATCAAACCAGTGGGTAATATTATTCATTAATACTTGATACATGTGAATTTAATTAAAGATGATTCTGAAACTTCTTGGACAGATTCTATGATAAGCACGTAGCAAAGCCAACTGACAAACTACATCATCACAACTATTTTGAGTAAGCTCAAACCCATTCCCAATAACCATAGTTAGTGAAAGAATGCTTGGACCAAATACTATATGTACTGAGATGTACTGAGACCTTAGAAATAAAGAATTGCTATCAGAACAATTAGGGATAATTTCTGAATTGATTTGGTAATCTAAGATCACAAAATAGCCACTTTCAAGTTAACAGCTATGCAAGAAGTACAAAAAGATTCTTCTGCTGATACAGCTAACAAGCTCCAAGTGAGTTTTCATCTCTCAAAGTGACCTTTCATTTAATCCATATTCATTCCTTCAGCAGCATATACAACACATATGAAAGATTGCATCTAAAATTTCAGATCCACAGATCCATGATTTTTAATGTTTTTGCTATTTATTTGTTTGTTTCTTTGTTTGTTTTTGTATATTCAGATTAAAGTAGAGATCTAAAGGACAGTGTAGAAATATGCAATTCTAACTGTACGCGACGTAGACCTGTAATGTATTATTTTCTTTTCTAAATTTGTTTGTAAATTCAACTTAATAATTTTTGCATCATGTATATTTCAAAGTACAAGGCCATCTGAAAATCTAGCCATGTGCATTTTTCATATACTGTGCAGTCTTACTTTCTAATTTCCCAAGTTAATGGGATTTCATTTTTGTAAACTGTAGAGAAATCCAATTATTTCAATACAGTAAGAACTGATATATAAACAACAAACTTCTGTTAAGAGAACAAATGCATAGGGATACTTTATAGTGCTATACTTATATTATGATGTATTTACATATAGAAATACTCTGTCATATACACAAATAAACACACAAACATCTGCATGATTGCTAGCAGTCTGAAAAGTATTTACTAATTTATGTTCAAAGTTCCTACTGAAATTATGAGTATTTCCAACACTTTTATAAATAAAGATCTCAGCTAACAAGATAAGGCAGAATAATTTTCAGAAATAATTAGATATATAATTGAGCATGGAATGGACCTGTGAAAGCCTGCGCAACATTCAAAGTTTCTGATTAGTAAAATAAGTCACAGAAATATTCCAAGGAAACACTGTAAACTGTACTTAAACAAAAAAAAAAAAAAAAAAAAAAAAAAAAAGTTTTTTAAAAAAGTAAAATATAAAAGAATTAAAATATTTAACATTTAATCAGGAATAAAACACTACAGAAAAGCACTGGCAAAAAGCTGACTGAACTATACATTTTCTGTGCCCAACTCCAGTGAAATAATTCACCTTCTGTAATTTGATTGTACTTACGCAAAGAGATTTTTAGCTTTTTTATTGCACATACCATGCCTCTTATGTAATATCTGGTATTATAACTCTACTGTTTAATTATTAGAAAACAACTTTCAGGCAAACCTAGCTAACGAAGAGCTCCTGCTTGGTGTGCTGACTTTGAAGAACAGATTGTAAAGTATATCTAAGAAAACTGTTAACAAACCATTACCTACTAAGCGTCACTCAAAGATAAAAGCATCAAGGGTAATTTTGTTCCATTATATATCTAATTAATTTCAACTGAAAGTACATTCTCTCTAAGACTTCTACAGAAAAGATGCATTCTACACTCGTATGAATACTGGCCCTTTGAATAACTAGAACTTTTTATTTTCTGGTGAAACTTCTTACTCAACTTTAAAGCAATACTTTGAATACTTGAGGTGCACATTTTTTAGCACTCTGTAATCTACACCAATTTTCCGTATCACATTTTAATAGCGAAAATTTAATGTAACTGAAAAAGAATGAAAGAAAAAAGCAAAGTGTTTATGTATACCTACGTATGAATGAATTGCTAATTGCAATTGTTATGCAATAAAAGTTCAACAGAATTTCCAATAAATTCTTATTTCTATTAATACCATAGGCTGTGGAACTTCAGGTGGGACCAAAATTTGTCCTAGGGTAAATAATACGTATTTTATACACAGTGATACAAGTACAGTTTAGATAAAGGGAAATCCTAGAAATTGGTAAAGATGGATTTAAAGTGGACTAGGATCATTTTACTTCATTCTAAATACTGTTCCTGCACAAAATATGCATATAGATGCATAAATATTTCAATTCTTACAAAAAAAATATACACCATCCTTGATTTCAACACATATTTATCACGTTTAATTGAAACTGCTAGATAAATTTCATTAAAAACACAGACAGATTCATGTAAGTATCTGTATTCTTTATTCATTGTTAACTGGGGCATTTCACTCGGGGCCCCAAACAAGGAGCCTAATCTATTTTTGTCACTTATGGAGACAAGGAGCCTCTTAGAAGTGGAATAGAAAGATTCAGAGCAGCTGGAGCAGGCTGAAGTGAGTAGTATATCTGAAATAGAGATTATATGGAGGGGCTATTTCTCTGAGTCTCTCTAGGCATTACTCTGTGTGACAGAAAAGACCACCAAGTTTTTTTTAAGATATACAAAGTATTGTAATTAAAAGCTGTGGAGGCTAGCTTGAATGAACAACCTTGCTTCCTGTGGTCAGAGCTCTTACAGTACGGAAAAGACTATCAAATATTCAATAAATAATTAGATAGAAACAAGGACTATGTCAAGTTGCAATCTATTTTATTTCTCTGTAAGTGCAATGATTCATTTTCAGGACAACTTAATTAAAAGTATTCAGGAATACATCAATTTTTATGACTTTCCTCTCAAAAAATTTATGAACATTACTGTATTTTACAACAGATACTGTTATGAGTATCCATCTCCACTCTGGTTTGATTTGCTAGCTGAGTTCAACAGTTAGCAGTTAAAAGCCTCAGATTTTGGTTTTAATGGTTCTAGGCTTCAAAAACTTCTATGTTCCAAAAATCTGGACATTTCCTGTTCACACAGGAAATTTTTCATTACACTCTCTGTAATGAAATACAGTTTATGGCATAATTCTCACATAAGCACTGCTTTCTTCTTTAAATCCGATACAATTTATAAAAACAGTTTATAAAAAGTGTAATGCAGGTTAGCAATGATAGCTGATACTGCTGTATAAATGATACGTAAACGAATATTTGAAAAATATAAGACTGGAAAAAAAGTCTTTGACATTTAGTTTCAATGCTATTTGCCTACTTCTTCTGATGAGTATTATGAATACCTTGTGCTAAGATAACCTAGCTTTTGTGGCCATCAACACTGGCCTTGCTTACTTGGGTATTAAAATATTTAACTGCAACTGTAGAACAGGTTCAAGTAAATAGACTGAGAAAACAAGGGTAGAAACGCTGTGGCTAAATAAATAAATATACAATCAAGTTTGAATTTTATTTACAGCATGTTGGTACAAGGGACAAAACTTGATCAAACAAACAATCTGAGTGGTACTAGTAGTTCCAGAAATACTAAATAGAACTCCAATTTGAGAAAATTGATAAAGCACCCAATAACATTAAATATTTTATTATATACTTGACCGGTTGAATCCTATCACCCATTCAGGCCAATATGTTAGACATACTGCCAATGTATTTATTCAGCCTGGGAATTTGTGTAAGAACTAAAACATAACAATTTCTCTGTTATAATTATTATTTTTATCTTGTGCTGCCGAATGCACTTTTTTTCCTTTTTTTTACAAACAAAACTTGAGGAAAAAATTTATTTATGTTATGTTACTAATGTACATCTATTTTATTCCAACACAGAACTATTTGAAGTATTATATCAGAAAAAAATGCTTCTTCACAGTGGGCAAATTTCTGTTTCTACTAAGCAACATCTGTGTTTGTATAGGAGAATTCCTACATGTATGTCAGACACACATATACACAGATTTTCTGATACTGCTCAAAGCCTTAAACAGTGCATTACTAGACACCACAGACTGATTGATTCTATAGTGAATTCTTCATGCTTTTTTGTCAGTAAATTATAATTAGGTTTTCTAATGCTAACCTACTGTACAAATCATGCAAATATTCAATACCATTCACCTGACTTTTGTTAATAAATTTCAAACTGACAATTGTTGCTTGTCTAATGCAAAATTTTCCTAACATCACTTGTTAGAGGATTCCTTTCTGCCTTGTGGAAGTAAACACCTGTGCAGCTGCTCAACACTGAAGGGTAAAGAAAAATTCACACTCCAAAATAAAGGTGCCATCTTGACTCAATTTATCTGACTATCATTTACTATCATAGGGGGAATACACTTTAATTAAATGGGACTACTGCAGACTAGCAAAGCTGACCTCCCACAGTCTTACTGAATATGTCTCTTCCCTTATTGTATCTGATCCATGTTTTCACATTACCTGTGAAAAATAAGTTGGGACTGTATTTTAATTAGTAAGACAAAATTAGTACAGTACAGTACTAAGTACAACTATGAAAAATTACTCGTTTGATTATTGCTTGTGAATCATTAGTACATTTTCTCAGTGAGAGCCTAATACCTACCAATAATACCTACATTGCACAAGGGAAAATGAGAAAATATGCTCTTGAATACAGTCCATTGCAATAAAAACAGAGCCAAAGGGCACTATATTTTCAAACTTCCTTTAAAACACAGCAGTTCTCCTAACTAAGCAGTACTTTAGCTTCTAATTGCTAGATCTAGTCAGGAAATTCATTTTTGTCCCAATATAAATTTCAGTACTTATAGTTTAATACAATTTCTGGTTGAAAAAAGGAAAATCTTGTTATTGGAAAATCCACAGAACTATATATGACATGAAAATATCTGAATTCCTGACTGAAAAATTAAAATAGTTAACCGAGCTCACTTTCTACATTAGAAAACTGTGATTTTTAGTCACATTACATTTTCTGATAGCTCAGTTTTTCACACACAATAGTACTACTAAACTTACTTACTGTTCTAATTTTACTTACTGTTCATGACTATAACAGTATGTTTATTATCATATGTAGTTTTCAAAATCTCTCTATGGGCATTTCTTGCAAACTTTCATATTGACACATGAGTTGGGAGCTATAAAAGTTCCAAATATAAGTACCCTTATGTACAGCCTACAGAGTAGGAAAGCACTGTATTCCATAACTTCTACATACTTGATGGGCATGAGAATTTTGGTTTTTATGACAATGGAACATTCTACATTCTTATATAAATTACAGTCTGTTAGGTAGGTATGGGATCCACCTGTTGAAAAGAATAGAGCAATCTTTAGGAGCAGAGCATCCAACCTAGTGAAGCAGGCTTTAAGCAGAAGGGGGTGGGGTCCTAAATAGCAATGCTCATGCCATTGCAACTAGGGTGTAAGCCAGACCTACCAGAACAGTGATGAATATTCCTTACTTTTTCCATGATGTGTACCAGAAGGCCAGCCACCTCAAGGGTGTGTAGGCTATGAGGAATTCTCTTCCATCTCCCAAAGGATACCTGCACCCTTTGCTCCCTTTTCTTCTCTGAAGTGCCCATATACCAATGCACACAGCATGAGGAATAAACAGGAACACTGATACATGTGTGTGATCATATGGCTGCAATCTAATTATGATCAGTGGTGCCAAGGATGGCTATGTTCTTTTTGGGAAAGACAGGCCAGCAAGGCAAGGCAGTGGAGTTGGTCTTGTGTGAAAAAACAACTGGAATTATCTTTGGTTTGTACGCAAGAGGTTTTGTGGCTGGGACATTTCTGATTCTGTGTAGTAAGAGGGATGAAAGGCACTTGGGTAAGCTCTCTGCAATACTCAGCTTCACGCATGCAAGACCTTCACTACTTAACCAACTCAGGGATGGCTTTAGCATGCTGCATTAAAAACGGGGTGGCCATCGGGGAGAGGGAGGTGATTGTCCCCCTCTACCCAGCTCTTGTGAGGCCCCATCTGGAGTACTGTGTCTAGGCCTGGGGCCCTCAGTACAGGAAGGACACGAAGCTCTTAGAGCGGGTCCAGAGGAGGGCCACTAAGATTATCAGAGGGCTGGAGCACCTCTCCTATGAGGAAAGGTTGAGGGAACTGAGTTTGTTTAGCTTGGAGAAGAGAAGGCTCCAGGGGGATCTCACTGTGGCCTTCCAGTACTTGAAGGGGAAGCGGAAGGGCAATGGCTGTTTACAAGGGTTGATAGTGATAGGACAAGAGGGAATGATTTTAAACTCATACAGGGGAGGTTTAGGTTGGATAGTAGGAGGAAGTTTTTCACACAGTCAGTGGTGACGCACTGGAACAGGTTGCCCATGGAGGTTGTGGATACCCATCCCTGGAGGCATTCAAGGCCAGGCTGGATGTGGCTCTGGGCAGCCTGGTCTGGTGGCTGGTGACCCTGCACATAGCAGGGGGGTGAAACTAGATGACCATTGTGGTCCTTTTCAACCCAGGCCATTCTATAATGCCACAGTTTTCTTCTGACAACAAAATTCAGCTTTCAGCACTGAATTCACTGCTGAAATCTCATTTCCCTCACACAGCAGATAGATTTTAGAGGTATGCACTGCAGACCATCTGTTTGGAGGACTCTTTGGGAATGTTCACATGTCCACGAGGGCATTCCCGCTCCACAGGTGTTATCTTCATAGTCCCCAAATGGACACGTCCCCCCATGTGTTGCACGTGACAGTAGGTCTGGGCTGACAGGCATCTTGGCCAGCACTTCAGCAGGGATGGGGGCAGCCATCCGAGCTGTTGCTGGGTTCTGGTGTTCTCTGTACTGCACTGCTGGCCCTCTCAAGGTCTCCAAGTGATTTTGTCAGTCACCACAGCGCGTTTCTCTTCATGGCATCATGGGCCACAGCCAGCACTTCTTCTGCTCAATGCCTTTTTTGTTTTTTTGGGGGGGGGTGTTTTGTTGTTTTTTTTTTTGTGTCACATCAGGCAGAACTGATGCCAGAATTTCCCTCAGCCCAAAAGTACAGCTGCAGGAGGGAGTACAGAAGTAGTGCACCAAGTTGGATGTTAAGAAATTTTTTTTTCTCTGAAAGAGTGGTCAGCTTCTGGAATGGGCTGCTTAGGAAGGTACTGGAGTCACCATCCCTGGCAGTATTCAAAAAATGTTCAGATGCTGTGGTAAGGGACATGGTTTAGTGAGGAAGTAGTGGTTGGTGGACAGTTAGGATGGATGATCTTGGAGGTCTTTTCCAACCCTGATGATTCTATTATATAGTTGTATAAATATGTGTTCTCACTCCCCCCAACCAGTCAGTACAGGGTGGGGAACTCCATGCTGAAAATTGCCATGCACTTGCAGAGGTTGGTGCCACAGGTGCCAGAATCATGCTGAAAAGGCTTCAGAAACAAAAGCATTTACTGCTGCTCTTAAGAGAGGAAGGTCCACAAATCTCTGTTCCCAGGACAGCATCACTGTCACTGAGGCCCAACAGCTGGTTGGGCTTTAGATAGACCCTGTGGTCTGCATAGAGTTTGTAGAAGGAACAGAAATACACACATCCACGGAAGACTCATCCATGAAGGAGCAGCTGTCCTTACTCCAGTGTGATGGATCTGCCCTCCAGCACTACTCACAGCTCCCACTCCTCTAGGGCTATGTTGCTATTAGTTAAATGCAATTTCTGTTACCTAAAGTTTTTTGTTTTTTTTCTGTCACTTCTTGTTAGAATAAGATGACATCTCAAATTGAATAGAATGAGAAATGGAGTCTTTGCCCTCAGGCATATTCAAAACGGTTAAAAGTGCATTCAGCCTATGATAACTTTTCTCAGGCTTTCAAAGAAGTTACTGCTTTCTCCTGGTTGCTCAGAACACGTGGGCTGGGAAAGCCCCTGCAGTGACATAGGCTACATATCGTCACCATAACAGTGTTTTTTAATCCAAAATGAACCACTCTCCTGCCTTCACATCTACTTTTTTCTGTCAGTACTCTATCTCTGATTTCCCCAAGAATGTCACATTCCACGTGATCAAGCTGTCCATATGTGAGCATGGTTGCATTATCCTTTTCTCTGAGCTTTAGTAGAAACCAATACATTTTGCTTAAGCACTGGGGATGTATTTGAGGACCCTGACAGGAGCAGAGGTATTTGGCCAAACAGGTCTCACCCTATTTGCATATCCCTTGTTCCTCTTTGTCACTGATCTTCATTGCTGGGACCACCCAACTGTGCTTCTCTGCTTGCAGTTCTCTCCAGGGCTGACTGCTGGTGTTTCATAGCCAGGCAGACCTAAGCCTATCTTGGAATGTGTTTTGGCTTAGGGAGAAGCACTCCTGCCACATACTCCAGCAAGATGGCTCACCAGATGATTTCTGGCAGCATGATGATGGGCAGAGCTGTTGCTGAAATACAGAACTGCAGGTGTTAAGACCAAAGTAGACATCAGAGCCATGGAGGTCAATGAACAAGGAGATAGGAGCCTCCAGATCTCCTTTATGGGAAGAGTAACTGGGCAATTCCTCCCACAGAAAGGATTAGAGCATAGATTTCATTCATCCTGAAGACTCTTCCTTCAGGTGAATATCCCAGTGTCTTTTGCCATGGTGGCTGAAAACTTTATCTTGTTTCAATGATTTGTTTGCACTGTTTCTATTTAACCCAAATACATAATTGCAAGACTGCTAAGCAAGAGCTGCCAACCTAGTTGCGCCTCTTGGAGTCCTCACACAGAATAAGATGCTGCACAGACCAAGGAAAGTGCATCAGCTCCCTTCCTGTCTGAAAATGAATGCAGAGTAAGAGCCCTAGTATTCCTACAGTATGAACAAACCTTGAACTTATCTTACCTTCTTGATTTCCGTTTATAAGTGCGGATAGTGAGAAGAGAAGGGGAATGGTCTTAAACTGAGACAGGAAGGTTTAGTTAGAATTTTTTTTAGAAATTTAGGATAATTTTTTTTTCCCCACACAGAGGTTGGTGACGCACTAGAACAGGTTGCCCAAGGAGGTTGTGGATGCCCCATCCCTGGAAGTATTCAAGGCCAATCTGGATGCAGCTTTGGGCAGCCTGATCTAGTGATTGGTGACCCTGCCCATCGCAAGGGGGTTGAAACCAGATGATTGATGTGGTCCTTTTCAACCCAGGCCATTCTACGATTCTATGACTTCCATGATCTACTAAAAAACCTCCTGTACAGTTGGACTTTAGTAGGCCCCTTCAAGATGGATGCTGGGATTGTTTGTTCCAAGCCAGGTGCGTAGCAACAGTTTGCAAACATGCCTTATGGCACCAGTGAGAAATCACCAAATCACATAATTTTAGGGGATGAAAGGGACTTCTGGAGAGCTTCAAGTCCAACCCCCTGCTAAAGCAGGTTCTGTACAGTAGGTTGCACAAGGAAAAGGTCCTAGTGGATCTTGAATATTCTCCAGAGAAGGAGATTCCACAACCTCTCTGAGGAGCCTGTTCTAGTGCTCTGTCACTCTCAAAGTTAAGCTCTTCCTCAAGTTTCTAGGGAACTTCCTGGATTCTAGTTCCTCCCCCCTGCCCCTTGTTCTACTTCTGCACACCACTGAAAAGAGTCATTGTAAGAGTGTCAGGCAGGTACTGCTTTTGTCAGGTGATGGTAATCTTTTTTTTTTTTTTAATATTTTCTGGCTAGGTGTAAGCAAGTCATCTGGGCTGCCTCTATAGGCATGGAAGAGTACTCAGCATCTCCAGAGAAGGTGCCTTATTTCAGATGGGATATGCCACAATAGCCAGGCTGACATACCCTCTGGCTGTGCCAGCTGCCCTACTGAAAGTGTCCAAGCTAGAGTGAGCAAGACATTCACTTTCGAAATTAAAAAAAAAAAACTTAGAAACAGAATTGTTTGAGTTGGAAGGGAATTTTAAAGGCCACCTAGTCAAACTCCCCTGCAATGAGCAGGGGCATCCACAGCTGGATCCATTTGCTTAGAACCCTGTCCACAATTTGTTAAAATCAAGTGAAAGAGACTCACAACAATTTCTTTGGTAATTCAGGGCTTTGATCTGAGTTTAAATTAAGGTATATCACCTTTCTGGCTTTTGCCTGTCCAGATAGCTCAAAGCTGACATTTCAATTTTGTGAACTTCATTTTGAAATCTCATAATTTTTCTATCCATTGTATAGTGAGCTTTAGTGGCTGTCCTGAAACAGTAGATTTGACTGAATAATATGTTTAAAAGGTAAATGCTGTAATTATAATCATACATTTTCTTTGTGAATCTTCACATCTTTTTAAATCATTGTGTAAGCAATTAAATTACCTCAGCATCATGATGCTAACCTTTGCAATACTGTTTCACAGGGTTCTTTAACTTTATACCTTACCAAAAGAAAAGATGTTACATAATGGAAAAGTTAAGGAATAAAATCACCATGGAACTATTGGGTGTAAATGCTCAGCTCAGATTAGTGCCTTCAGTACCTCCATAAATCAAGACATTGTTATGTGATAATTTAAAAACATCCACTTGGAAATCAATGTCAGAGCCCCAAGAGCTCTGAGAACTGTCACCTCCTTCCCTTCCCCAGGTCACTTCTGGCACAGTCCAATGGCTCAGGTTGTCGCAGGCAAAGCAAGAGCTGCAAGGAGCAGCACTGGGAACTCCCCTTGGCTTTGTAACTTGCCCTTGCTTCTCACTTCAATAACACTGACAGTATATTCATATTTCCATAATCAAAATAAAGTCAATTCTGTCTTTAAAATGAGATTTGCTTTTTTTTCCAATTCATTCATGTAAGTATATAAAGAACAGGAGTCTAGGCATTCTTTTTATCATAAGTCATACAAAGATAAACAATCCAGTGACAAATTCTGGCATAACAGTAATGCTTATCAAATTAATCATTAGCTCATAAAGCATATGCATATCATTATTTTATTATCCCTACTGAAGTCGATGAGAAAATACACAGCATTTTCAGTGAAACCAGGATGTCTGCCAAGGCATTAAATACTTGAACTTTAAGATTTCCCTTTTATCTTACAACACTGTTCAAGAATGAGTAAAATCTGAGGCAAACTTTTAGAAGGCAAAAATTTATTTGTGATAGAACACAAAAACAGGCAAAAAGTCTTCCATGAGTGTACTTGTTTCTATTGCTTTAATACAAATCCACAAAAAACAGTACAGTTGTATTTTATTTTAAGTTTTGGTTGCAAGAAGGAAGGGGGATGATGTTTGTATCCAGAAGCTAAGCCAAATGGAGTTCAATTTTCAGTTATGATTGATTCAGTGATACTGAAATTTCATGAGTTTCTACAGTAACCATGACAAAAATCTGATAAATGAATCCTATTGGGCTTCTATCTTCCTTAAATAATATATGTTCCAGGATAAATAGTCTGTTGAAATTTGTCACATCAGAACCAAAAAAAAAAAAATCTAGCTCATTCAAGCCTCTGCTGCACCCCTTAATTAAAACTATATCAACTGATTTCATGTCAACCAGGAATATTCTATGATTCTATGTTCAGTATCAAGTGCAAATAAATACTTTACATTCTACATCAAAACTCAATTTCACATTTAAAATATGCATATACTTAAAGAAGAATACCTAACCTCATTCACATCACTATGGGTATGTGCTATAGTTTCTTCCTCTTGTACAGTCTCAGCTGAAAATTATATACATAAAAACAGAAACTATTCCTAGTGTATGGACTTTGAGTATCAGTAACTAAAGCTTCTCTTATTTTAGTTTCATTCTAGCTTTTATCATTAATTTCATCTTAACTTTTAACTTATATTCAGTGGCAATCTACAGTGAATGAAATATTAGTTCTTTGTAAATCAAAGTATTAAGAAAGAGAAAGCATTTGCATTTATTCTAATAAGCAGCCTGATGTGGAGACTCTGAATATGAAAGTCTTATTTCAGAGTTAGATAAGCACATCAGCAAGGTTTTTGCTTTAAAAAAAGCTGGAGGATTTGGCTCAAACTAGTAAGTAATGAATTATGTTAATCCTATGTCTGCAAAAAGTACTCTGATCTCATTTGTAAGTTAACCTAATCAAAATTACTTGCCTTCTATGAAAGTGAATTAGAACAATCACAGAGAACAGAAGTGTTACAATACTAAAACTATAACTTTATTTCATTAAATTGAAAGGGCTAACATTTATTCTGTTAAAAGGTTATTGAGGAAACATTTTAAAGAGAAAGGCTAATTTTCAATATTGTTAAAGTCCATCAGAACTTACTCCCTGTCTTTGATTTGGAAACATACATAACATTTTCTGCAGCTTCTTAAACACTTTAAATTGTGTCTTCTTGCTCCTCTCTTGGCATGCATATACTAAATAAGCAGGGTCACGACTAATTCATACTTTTTAATATGCCATTGCTGTAATTTCACAGAGACTGGCAAAGAACTATAAGCAGCAGGTTTTGGTCCACTTTCCAAATACCTTTTTTAATATAATAAATCCTTATCCATAAAAATAAAGAACTTTTACTTCTCAAAAGCAAATGAAAATGTGTTGTATTTTATCAGAAGGATTTACACACAAACCTTCATGGACATATGGTGTAAAATAAGGATAAAAGGAGAAGAAAAAAACTAAGCAGAATACTTTGAGAAGAATACTGCACAGAAAATTACAGCAATCTTATTAGATAAAGCAAAAAGATATGTGAGAACTATTCAGCTAAACACTTTCCAAGGAAAGTATTATTAAAAGCAATGATGTAACATCCCAGCAATGCAAAATAGCTCTTCTGGAAGATTGATCTTATGTATATCAGTTCTCCAAACAAAGAAAAATATTGATATAAATGCACAGCTGTTTACCTTGTAATGAAGAGAAATGAGTATTGTATGCTCCAAAAATGAACACATTTTTACATAAATATTTATTGTACCCTCTTATGCATGCTTAACATTCTTTTTTTCATATTATATTACTTTTTTTTCCTTCTTTTTATATTGGTTTTGTTTCAATCTCCAAATTCGCTTAATCTCTCCAGTTCTTTTTCCATTTATATATATATTTTTTTGTATTCCCCCCCCCCCTCCCCCCCATCCTTTGCTTTCACAAGAGAACAACTTATTACACCTTCCTTCTCCTCCTCATTGCAAGTTCCCATTGTTTCCTAGTATGTCATGTCTTTTCTAACTATACTATCAAATGTACATACTGCTGCATAGCTTTGAAGCTGTTTGGGCACAAATTACTGTAATAAAGATCATATTAAGGAGGAACCAGAGATAAACTCGGTGGATGTAAAATAGCAAAACAATCTCAATTGATCTTACACAATGAGTAGTCAAATGAAAAAAGAAAAGCAGATGACTACAAACAAATTCTTACATGAAAAAGAATAAAGTAGGAAACTGAAGTATAAAATATGATAAAGCTGATGCTGTTACTCCATAGTAGACAACTACCTTCTAGGTGTTGCTGTATTTTTCACACGTGCATCACAGTTATGGAGGAACTGTATTGTATTCTGGTAAAATCTTCAGCGTTGATGCTGTTTCCTGACCATTATCTGTCCCAGGGATAAACAGAAGAATTCACCTTTCTCTAATGTTAATCTGACACCTTTCACTAGCTTTGAATTCACTGCAAAATACAAAAATAAAGATTTTACTGTCAGAACTGTTTTGACCAAACAGATGAATGAAGTGAGAGATTTCAGGCAAGGTGATAGGTCTTTGCCTTTCAGCAATCCATGCCTCATTTCTCCTTAAATTGAATGATACTACATATTTAATCAAATATATTCAAAAAGAAACATAAAAGCCCTCTTATTTTAATATATTCCATACATAAAAAGGTATAAAATAAAATATCATGGGAACTTGATTAGTACATTTACTTCTTTATATCTCTGTTTTTAAGGTATCTGCTAGGCTTCATGCTTGAGTTCAAATCAAGTATAGTAGCAATAAGATAATATTTAAAGCACAAAGTATCTGTTTTCATATTGGAATACTACAGAATTATAAAAAGTGACTTCCCTATTGCAAGTATATAAAAGTGTATATGCATATAAAAGCCTGAAGAAAAAGTAAATGTCACATTGAATTTATACAAGAAACGAATTTAACAGATTGATTTTATTACTTAATGACGAGTTAAAAATAGATAAGATGAAAAATTCTTGTATGTAGACTTCTTTTTTAGCTGTGTGTATATGAAATACACCCGTTACTGTTTTAGTGAACAGTATAGGAAACCTATATGCTCTTGGTGCTCACTGATATTTGTCATTTTTCTGGGTTCACCTTTTTCTAATCCAAGGTCTTAACTGCCTGTAGTGTGCGTACATCCATGTAAATGTTTGCTTAAAGTAAACAACCCTCTAACCTTGCAGGAAAAGCAGCACAGGAACACCCAGGTGTTCTCTTGTGCTCACTTCTGAATAGCAGTTCAGTGAATACCATCCTGCTCCTTCCCTATCAATACATTACCAGTGCTTTAAACCAAAAAATAAATTGCATGAGCTGATGGATGTGGATTCTTGTTTTGATTGCAGTATTTTGTCAGAGTACAAAGCACTAGTGGAATCATAAACCCCTCCGATAGAGACTCAATAACCAAAAGATAACTCCTTAATTTTTATATATATTTTTTTTAAATCATGAATTCATTAGATTAGTTTAAAATGTCTATTCTAACATTCTAGCAAAATAACTTCAAAAACTTCAAGAAAAAGAAGTTCCACCCTGTGGCTCTGGCCAGCTCATGGTCACACTGCAGAGAGCAAATTTGCCTTGACTTTAACTGGTCAGTTAGCATCTCTACTTGCACATACTCATGATTCTGTAATTCATCTCTTTGAGTTTCACTTGCCGTAAAGACACTTGATGCTGAACTGTAACAAAAAGTTTCGCCTTGATATTTCAAGTAAAGGTGTCTATCTTCACTTCATTTCTGCGTACTTGTCAAATCCTTTGACTAAACTTTGTATTAGTCTTCATTCTGAACTTCTACAAACTAAAACATTTGAAAGTACCATATAATGTAGTCTGCTTTAATGTCTTTACTTTGAGTGAATTATTTTCTGTGAATAACTTCTTCACCAATTGACAGAGCACTTCATTGCACCTTACCCTCAGAAAAGTTCAGGACTTAGATATTCTTATAAGATCAGGTGGGAGGCTGGATCTCCCTGCTTTGCATTAGTACCATGTCTAAGATAATTATACAGAGAGATTTTTTGAATTTTGTGTTAGGTTGACCTTGACCAACTGCTAGACCCCACCCATTACTTCTCTCACTCCCACTCATCAGTGAGCGCAGAGAGAAATAAGATGAAAAAGCTTGTGTATTTAGTTAATGGCAGTCAAATATGAAAACTAAAGGCTTCATGCAAAAAAAGCTTTTTATTGCTGAGCATGACATGGTATGGAAGATCCCTCCGATTATTTTTGGGTCAGTTAGCCCAATCTTGACTTGTGCGAGAGTCTTATACACCTCCAAGCCTACTGGCCTTTGGAAGGCGGCACTGGCGAGAAAACCTTGGTGTTACTCAGCAATAAACAAAACTTTGATGTGTTAATAACAGTGTTTTAGTCAAAAAAGGCAAAGCATACATATGAGCTGTTATTAAAAAAGAAACTTAACTTCATCATAGCCAGACCTGCTACAGCATCAGCCCAGATTCAATACTATTTGTGTCATGTTCAAGTCCCACTTTGTCTGATAGATCTAAGGACCTCTGGTGTTCATCAGCTGAAAGGCTCCTGCTAAATTTACATCCCAGGTCTTCCATGCCTTGGCACTCAATGCTCTCAGCACAGTCTTAAACAGTTCATTATATCACTCAATCTTCCTGGAGACTTACAGGTGGGAGACACAATATATGATATTGAATACTATAAATACAAGTCTTAGAACTTCAATTGCCATAAGTAATTGCTCCTATGTTATCTTTAGATAATGCTGGATAGTAAGTCCTTTCAGGACCGATTTTTCTTTTTCATTTCATGTTTTTGCATTTTAAAGTATTCTCCTAGAGGTCTACTGGAGTATTCTCTAGTACTTGGCTTTACTATTAGTGAAATATGAAATTCCAAAACAGAGACTAAACACTTTTGATATACTGATAATTATGCCAAAATAATTTGTTTCCAGTTGTGAGTCTTTGGGTAATCAACACCAATTTTCAAATTTATTACATCCATAATCTGTCTTACATTAATTTCTTAGTAAGTTCTTTTGATTTTGCAAAAGTGAGAAAGCAACTGTTGCTCTCCTGCATATATTTCTATATTTCTATTACATTCTAAAATTGGCAGCTGCAACTAAAAAGCATGGATTTCATTAGTAAGCTATTTTGGCACTTTTAAAAGAACAGAAGGGATCTTTGTACAAAATTGCAATGCATTATGTGACCATAAAAGTCCCTACCATTTGAACTTAAGTCTTCCATCACTCCTCTTACAATATTGGTAACATGCTGATAAAGTTGCGTTGTTTATATACTGGTCAGTTGGATGTAATCTAGTTTACAAGGGAATCATGGACAGTATGTTCCCAAATTCTCATTGTTACTTTACTTTCTTCACCAGTGAGGATTACTCCTCTTGTGGGTTCTCATTCCCACCTCTTGAATGACTGCAGGCCTTGCACACATTATATAAACAATCCTGAATCCTTACCTTTTCCTTTTACTGCTAACCTTGCTGTGATTGGACTTAAACTGATTCCTTCATAGGAATTCATGAGTTTTATAAGGCCAGAATTTAGATTTAATGTCCCAGAAGATTACCAGAAGCCAAAACTTGTGACATAATTGCACTGTTATTTCTAATATTATCACTAATGCATATGGGGCTGTCATATATAATAACATCTGCTGCATTACTTGCAGAAAGCAAGATAAAAATGAAGAAAAGCCAGCTGCGTAATGTAAAACTGGTGGATATAAAAACCCTATTGAAGGTAATATATAAACTAATTTTAGTTATGAAAATACATTTTTATTTTCATAATATGATCTCTCACGCTAAGATTTAAAAGAATGAAATTTAAGTTTATGAGTTACAAGATCAACTGTAAACTTGAAATGTCATGATGGATGTATTCTTGAGCTTGTCAATATTGTTATATATTAGATGTGAAAAATACATAATATTCTCACAGACACTTTTGGATACAAGCAGAACAGTGAAGTTCTGGAGCAACACACTTTTCTTAAAATGCATCTTGATCATTTCTCAGAAAGGAATCCCATTACATGATCTCCTCAGTTACCAAACATATGAACATGGAAACATTTGGTATTACTAAAATTGCCCATCATTAAGACTCAAATAGTGTCTGAAATGTAATTCATTCTGATTGTATTGTTCTTCTTTTAATCAGTTGAAGTCACCACAATTTCATTACAGCTACAATCATTCTTGCACTATTGATTATGGAATTTCCCTCTGAGGAAATAACCAGAGCCTTCATCAGCAAATGAAATACATACATACTGTTCACAAACTCAAGTGTCATAACCCAGTGACAAAATCCTTTGAACTTCTAATACTATAAGGCAGCTTGAACATTTTTAAAGAAAAACTGAACATTTAACTATTGAAAACTTCAAATCAGAATGTCTTTTGGTGACAAAACAGTATCTCCAACAATTACCAAAATATAAACTATTACCAAGATAGTGAAAGCAAAATACAACGGAAAAAAAGATAATCAAAGATATCTTCAATATTTCCCAATGAGCATTCAACTAATTATCATAATATGAGAACATTACAATACAAAAAGGAATTAAATGTGATGCTTACCACCTGATCTGGATAATACTCCTCCAACATGGGTGCTTACTGATATATTTAGTAAAATCTGCAGCACAGACTTGTGTTTCTCATGTTAACAACTAATGAATTTCAATTACAGAATATACAAATAAATAATATTGATTTGACACCTTTTTTAATTTTTTTCTTCAAATTAAAGAATTACACAATTAAAAATCTACTTCCCTAAAAATTACAATGAAAAAAATAAATATAAATAAAAATAATAAAAATAGATTAGTTGCCTATGCATTACTGAGAGAAAGTTCAATAACAGCATGGCAACCACACCATCTTTTCCTGAATCAAATGTACATGAAGTCTCTCATGCTCATTAGTTAATTTAAATGAGCAATCAGAAGTCATGCACTATCAGTTGATTAGCCATTAAAAATAATTGAGGAACAGTGTGTGAAGTATAAAAGTTAAAATGAAGCTGCAAGAATTAGAAAAGCTTAAAGTAAAAGTGGCATTTTGCAGAGTGTAGCTTAAACAGTTCTGCCACAAGGATAAATACTGTTGATACTTTTTACTTCATACTTTGAGCAAAATCTCAACATGGAAATAGCAATAGTAAAAGCCTTTTGAAAATGTACAGGTGCTATCAATCCAATACATCAAATATTTTCAGAAAGTAATCTGTTCATACTAGCCAACAATACACTGTTTCAATACCTCATCAGAAGTGATAAGTTTTAGGACATTAAAATAATTGTTCACCACAAATTAGAAAAATGAATGTTCACAGTGATAACAAAAAAGGAACATCATGTATATCAAAAATTAAATGATAACCAAGGACAGGATCTTAAAGAGCTAGATGTCACAGTTGCATTACTGGAGCTGAGAAACAGAAGACAGAATTACAGTGCTAAAGCAATACAAATCACAGGATAACTAAGACAAGAACCACAGTCTGTACATCAGGCAGACTACACAGCATACTACATTGTAACAATCAAAAAGATCAACACAATGGAACAGTGATACAGAAGGTGTAATGACAGAGACCAGCAGAATAAAAAAAAAAAAAAAAGGCATTAAAAAGAAAAAGTGCTCACCCTCTCAAGAGCTAGTCCCAGCAGGAAAACTCCAAAGGAAAGGATCTCTAAGCAGAGAACCATCCCCAGTGGGGGGTCATCCCTTAACTGAGGTCTATAAGAGGTGCAGCCAGGCTCCACCCCTTCTGATCACACAGGTGAATTGCCTTCACCTGTGCTCTCAGGTCTGACCCAGTCCTTACCCCACGTGCTAAATCAGTGGTTTAGGCCATGACTCAACATCTCCCATAAGTACATCCTGCAGTCCCAGTGAAACATATGCTTCACAGATATTTTTTATGAATGTTAACCAACTTCTATAACCACTGGAAGGAGGTTCAGACCATATCCAAATGGAGTCTCACTTTAACATCCTTTTTTGTAGTTATGAAGCAACACTGAATGTATGCATATATGCAGTCTAGCGTAAAGACTAACCTAGATACAAAGGAGCATGAGTTTCAGAGCTGATAGACAAGCACTTACTCTAAGGAGAAACAAATAAAGAAATTGATACCATAAAGAGTTGAGATGGTTTTTAGAAAGACAAATTTGAGCAAAGAGTATGACCAATAAATTCTGAGATGTGACTTCTATGAATTAGTACCAATGGACCGAAGATTTTCAAAGCTGTCTAGAGTACTTGAGGCCTGATCACAGTGATTACTTTCACTGATCAAATTCTTATATATGGGAAAAGTATAACTTCTGCCATTTGGAGGTATCCAAATACAGATGCTACGACCTTCATAAGTATTCTTAATATTATTTAATGGGCTCAAAACATGATCTTCATCGGTTACCAGAAACTGAGAACTGCAGAGTGAGTGAATGACAGCATGAAAATAAATGTCTTTCCTTTGCAGCAATTATGAATGTATTTCTTTCCATAACAAGAAAAGTCTGGCTCTATGGCCCAGAGGGTTAAAACAAAAATCAGCTGTTGTCTCAATAGGCTACCCTCTCTCTTGTTGCCTTCTGCCTTTTCACATTAAAATCTAATTAGAATTAGAGGACAAAAGGAAAGTGACTGTAACTGGAAGACTGAAATAAGAGCAGATTAATGTCCCTAGTGCTTTAAGGTGTTTAGCATAAACCTAGAGCATTAGTTGGATAGTAAATCCAAGGAGTGAAATATTTCCTTAAGGGAAGATCTTCTACAGCATGCTGTGTTTCTCTGAAAATTCTAAAGAACAGAAGACAAATGGTTTGATTCAGCACTATGCCGTGGAACAGGTCATTTATATCTGCTTCATTCAGGCTTGTTTGAAGCAGCACTCTTGATTTTTATTTTTAATAGAAGTTTTCTAATTGATAGAACTGCATGCATAGTGCTATGCAGTCTAAAAGCCTGTTTGGCATCCTAAGCTGATAAAACAAAGAGAGACATAGACCTTTCTGAATAATTCCCAACTTTCATATTTCCTGACAGGTTGAAACTACTGGTATCTTTTTGAAATTGCTGCCACTGCAAGAAAGTTCAGGGACAGGTGTGAAAGTAAGAAAACAGACCCTGATGGATCTGGGAATGGCTACCTGCTGTTAGGCTGACACTTTAGGAAGAAACGTTCATTCTACAAAAGCTAGATAAGTGAGCAAATTTATGCAGAATGTGGAAGGCAAGCAGATAACAACAGGGAAAATGCTATGGGAGACCAATGCAGTTTTAAACAGATTTATTATTAATTTATGTGCCCCGATTCCAAACTGCAGGAAGCAATACAGTACCTGCTGAAATTGTCCAGCAAGAAAAGTTAAAAGAAAGAACACAGGATAATTGAATGGCTGAGGTTGGAAGAGACCTCTGAAGGTCCTTTGGTCCAACATCTGCTTAAGTAGGGCCACCCAGAACTGCCTCCCCAGACAACATCCATGTGGCTTTTGGGATTTCCAGGGGGGAGACTGTACCAACCCTGGGAAACCTGTGCCATTGCACAGTGTTTCTTTATATACAGATGGAGCCTCCTGTCTGTGCCCACTGTCTCATGTTCTGTCACTGGGCACTACTGAAAAGAACCTGGCACATACTCTTTTTACTTTCCCTTCATGTAAACATTTTCTGCTACCTTGTACTTAATATCCTTGTAGTATTTATTATTGTCATCAAAAGTTCAGTCTTATATCCCAGCTGCCAGTCATAAAAATGATGACATTAAGACCCTGATCCAACTTATAATAAAGCATGGAAAAATAAACCGATCTTCCACTATGAGCTCCTTTGCAAGATGTTTGCCTTGTTATATGATAAAAAAAGAAATTACACAGAATTCATCACTGACAAATTTACAGCTTCAAAAAATACTGTTTTAAAATTGATTTTTCAACCTAGGCTTAAATCACCCATTCCAAACTGACAGTGGTGCAATCCCCATTCTAAAATGCTTTAGAAAGTATCTTCCATACTTTTTTTATACCTCCGAAAATAGTAATTTCTTCCGAAAATAGTAACTTGTAATGGATCATCTGTGTGGATCAAACAGGAATCTGAAGCTGATTATATTTAACATAAGACATCTAGCATAATTTAGACAGCATACAAATTGTTTTACAATTATTAATTTAGTAGTATTTTATCCACTTAAGATTTAAATGGCTCAGAATGGAACAGCTTTCTTCCCTTCTTTACTTTTTTTAACTCCTAATAATATATTTTATTGTTGTTAATACATTTTACATTTGAATCACCCATTTAACTTTTAAGTGGCATAATGCACCATATGATATAGGTAAGCATACTGTGGCAAGCAGAAAGCTTTTTAGGAACGTCTACAATTGTTTTTTCTAAGTAAAAATCATAAATAAATAACTAAAAGCCAGGAGGGAGTACGAGCACAGAATGTCAAGTTTCAGCCAAACGCAAATATTTATGTCTGCATGCCACTTTAAAACAACATCTTGAAGTAATAAAGGTTGCATTCAGAAGAAGTTTGGAGCCATCTAGTGGAACTTGTGTTATAATAAAATAAAGTTTAGGGATCATGTAGTGGAAGCATTATTTGCAAGGGGAAAAAAAAAAAAAAAAAAAAAAAAAAAAAAAAAAAAAAAA
>JAPSGF010000034.1:2417571-2759361 GCA_035772895.1 Perdix hodgsoniae
TTTTTTATTTTTAGGTGTTATTTTCTCAAATATATCATATAAGTCAATTTAATTTTTTTGTAGAGCAATTGTAAGAAAAAAAGCAATACCTATCCAAAGGTCTTGCTGTCATAGAAAAATACAAGACTCTAGAGTGATCCTCTGAGGAACAGTTTAGAAACTTCATCCTTAGAAACATATAAATCCAGTCTTGACAAGGAAAATATATTGGACAGCATAAGGCATGGCATCCATGGGAATGAGCTACACGACCCCAAGAATTTTCTTCATCTCTAAATTTTGTTCTTTTAATTTGCAAGTGGAAGACCTAGTGTTCAGGAATTATTCAATGAAAAAGCACACAGTTCCTTTTCTTGAAGGTGCAATTCAGAACATACATCAGAGGTACGGTTAAATTTACACGGTTCTTTATTTTCATTTTGGAATTGTGTGGTTGCTTCACTATCAGAAAACGAAGTATTTTTTCAATAGCCTGAAGACGATATTTCCTACATCGTATCTGCACTCTGAGAATTACCTTCACTTTATGTTTATTTTGAGGAGCGATGTAAAGATTTTAAGGATTTTTTTTAACTATTTTTTCTTTTGACTTGCAAACACCTTCATAAGATTTAACATGATTATTTCAGAAAAAGCCACAGTGCAATTCCAGATGAGATCCTACAAAGCTTTGGGGTTGCCAATCTACTTACACACAAGGAGAATACACACCATTGCCAGTGCTGCCTTCAAACACAGATCTAATCCTACAGTTCCATTTGTCAGAATCCAAGGCTACTGATTTTCAATTAATTATTTTTCACGGGTAACAGACAAGTTTTATGTGGAAATATGGGAAAAAGTAATACAAGGACAGTTTTATTTAAGGATGACCCAACGCAGTCTGCAAGTATTTTGGTCTCTCTAGTTTTGCAATTTATTAGAATTACCTGCATGTACACACAGACACAATAACAAAAGCTTGAATTCTTAGATGATAAGTTGAAATTGAATTAAAACTTAGATAATTAGCATTATAAAGCTCTCGCAGTCCTTTCAGTAGCAGTAGCTCTTTTTCTAGTTCTACAGTTGGAATGCTCATCATTTTAAATAACAGCTCCTCCTTTACACAAAGCTTAACATGCAGCAAGCAGAAACAAACTCTTATCATAATTTCTGCTCCGTATCCAACACTTCTTGGTTTTGCACAGTTGAACTACTATGGTCTTGCTGTGTTGAAAGCATCACAACTCCAAAGAATGTGACTGCTTGAATTTTGTTACACACACTTTTTGAGTAATTGAACTTATTGATAAGAACTGCAGCCATAGCTACGCCCTGTCATGTGCCCATGGCAGTGACATAGTTCGCATGGAAGACAGATTCAATTATCTTTCTGATTTGCTATTCTAATAAATTTTATTGATAACGGGCCAGAAATCTATAGCAAAGCCAGCTTCATTAGCAGTTCAGATAATTATTTTCTCATATTCTCCATTAAGGACAGACCACTATTTGAGAAATCTTTTTTTTGCAGTTCTGAGGGGTTTTTTTAAGTAACTTTGGGATTTTGTGTCATTTTACCATATTATGTAGACGTACATATAACATACAATTTTTTTTATAGCAGTATGTAATGGGTTTTTTTTATGTTTCAACAGAACAAAACAATTGTAGTGGGCATGATGATGGTGGTTTGACTGTTGTACTTGATGATCTTAGAGGCCTTTTCCATCTTTAATGATGATTTAATGCAATGATTCCAATTATACATTGCAATCTACTGTCATTCTCATCCTATTTATGTATCTTAAGTATATTTGGGGAAAAAAGGCCTACTGTGATAACATACAAATTTAATTTCAATCAATTTAAATTTAAACTTGTAGAATTTATGAAGCTTGTAAATCAAGACAGAGTCTGACCATTCCAAATTACACTTGCTCAGCCAGAGTTTTCAGCTTTTAAATGAACATAGACATTTGTGAATTTTTATAACCTTATAGAGTAGAAAATTTAAAACCAAAACTAACTGTCTGATTTATAACATACTTACTTGATATTATGGGGCTTATTATAGATAAATTGCCATCTGGAAGGCACATGGATAGTATTATGATTTATTGGTTTAATCTGCAGAAAAAACAAATCATGTATCGTTCGTTGATGCAAGATGCTTAAAATATTTTCTTTTCACTATTCTCACAAACATTCCATAAGTATAAACACTTGTCCTAGTTTCAAATACTATCTTTGTTCAGTGCAATATGTTACTTATCAGCATTTTGGGAAATCTGACATATTTGAGGAATCCCAAGATTTTCACTGTTTTATGATTTCTATCCTTCAGAATTTACATCATGTTCACTTACCATTTGTCCAAAAAGCTTTTCTGTTCTGAAGTGACTGACACAATTTAATCAAACAGAGAAGATCCTGTCAAATGTCCTGACAAGCTCTCTCCCTTGAGAAAATAAGCTGCCACCACAGCATTTCCAACACTTGCTAAGCCAAGAGGTGAAAAATCTAGACTTGGACTTGAAACAGATTTCCCACAGTGTAGTCTAAAGCAGAATGAATTTCTAAATATTTATAGTTAGTAGGGCAGATACTTTAAAATCTCCTTTACTCATTTATTGAAAAACAGACATTGCTAGCCATATTTTGCTTTAGTTCATGCCCTATTATCATTCCTGATATAACAGTGATTTTTAGTTTTTCAGTAGCTTCTACCTATTAATTCAACCAATACCAAAACAGCAATTAGTAGAACTTAATCTGAACAATGACTATCCTAATTTTCATTATCTTAATTAGTTTCACACCCACTCTGTCACAATCTAGAGAAGTACTTTTGGGGGGAGCTATACACCATTGATTCCCTGGTCCCTTAGGCTGGTACTTTCATTCTTCCCTCTCCTTCCTTTGATCTGGTAGTAACATATGTTCAGTGATGTGGACACAGTGGGAGCAGAGATTTACTGCTAGTGTTGATGATAGAGTTAGGAAGGAATAAATCCCCTTTCCAGCTTAAATCTGTTCTTAGATGCCATATCTGCAAGTGTTATGGAAAACAAGTGGTGTGAAGAATTAATAAAACAGAAGTCTTTAATGAAGGGGTCATATTAAAAAATGTAAAAGGCAAGGAAATCCTTAGACATAAAAATCTTTTATTGCTCTTTTAACTTTCAGGTTGTCTTCAGGCTTAAGTAAATATATTCACACCAATGAGCAAAAAAAATTCCAAGGGCCTGAGGCCACAAAGCACAGAAAGGATTGTATCCACACCTAAACAAATATTTCCCATAGGAAATGCTAGTTCCAAAAGAAAACTCTGTTTGAGAGAGTACCAGCCAATATTTGCAATAAACAAACAAACCCATAAATAAATAAATAAATAATATATTAAAAATAAAGGAGAACTGTTCTTTCAAACTAGAAATTCTTTTTCTATCTCATGCCAGTGCTCAGGACCATGTCCTGACCCGGCCCATACCAGTAGGAAGGTAGCCATTACAGTTAAAGGTGGAATATACATTAACTTCTGTTGATAATTCTACAGCTGTATTTTTAAATCCTAGTTCTTTAATTTCAATTTTTCTAGCTTTAAAGAGTACTCGTGGAGTAGAACAAAGCTCTTAAACTGATCAAATCCTGTAGGATAGTCTATCACAGTGTCCTGATCCCACAGGAATCCATATAGGAACTTAGAAGATTAACATTAGTGAACACAACACAGACATTACCTATACCCCAGACACAAAACCGTGTAGCATCATTTGTGTACTCCATAATATTAAATTTGCACAGTCTTTAACACAAGGTTTGTGCCTATTTTGAACGATTTATGTTCCATTCTAAATTCCTCTAAATTCCATTAATGGAAAGAAAGTAACAAAATATAAGAAAAGTAACATTCTTAAAGTGATATTTCGTAAATTGTTTCCACTCTCAAAGCAGTTATTAAAAAGCATGTAACAAACAGAAGTACAAACAAAAGCACTGCTATTGAAATTAATCCTAATGTTTAATTAAAATAGCTTTGATAATATAGATCTAAGTAAATAAGTTTAGTGGCAGTTTTTTATTCTCAGTAATTAAAATGTGAATTTAAATATGCTTACTGTAGCATCTCATAGACTTGGATTTTAAATAATTTATATCAAATGTGTATTAATGTGATAACTCGAAATTTCAAGACATGTACTTCTTGTGTAATAGTTACTTGGAATGCAACCCTAAGAGGTTTTTACATTTAATTTCAGTAAGGATGGTTATGGAGTCAGTGAATCTAGCAGCCTAAAACAGTTCAGTTTCACTATATTTTACTGTGAAAGCAATATCAGAGACAAAAAATAACTATTGCAAATCTCTATTTCAAATTGAGGTTCAATTGCAAAATACTGATACTTCAAAATATAAAAATTTACTTAACCTTTACCATTTAACTGCTATGAATCCAGTCCTACTTACTTTCAATACCACATGAGAGAATTAAAAAATCTCATGCAAAAAGATAATCATGAGATCTGACTGGCTGAGCATAATCAGAAGTGCGTATGGTATGGGATTTACGTTGTACCGACTAGGCAGTAAAATACATGTAGCATGACTGGATTCAAATATTCAGAAAGCTAGTACATAAATACAGTCCTTTGGATTCAGCCTCCTATTTCCAGGCACAAAGCTGGACAAAGTACAGTTTAAATTCATTGTGTATATGAAACCAGCCTTGCATATGCTCAATTGATATTCAGGGCTTCCTACATTCTTAAAATATCTCACCATTTCATAGAATCATAAAAGCATTAAACTTGAAAAGGACCACTAAGATCACGTAGTCCAATCGTCATCCCACTACCCATGCCCACTGTCCCATGTCTCTCAGTGCCATATCTCCATGTTTCTTAAACACCTCCAGGGACAGCAATTCCACCACCATGGGCAGCCCATTCCAATGCCTCACAACTCTCTCCGAGAAGAAATTTTTTTTTAATGCCCAACCTGAACCTTCCCTGGCACATCTTAAGGCCATTACCTCTCATTCTATTGCTGTTACATGGAAAAAGAGGCCTAACCCCACTTCACAACAACCTCCTTTCAGGGCATTCTAGAGAGCAATAAGATCTCCCCTGAGCCTCCTCTTCTCCAGACTGAACAATCTCGGTTCCCTCAGATTTGTGCTTCAGGCTCTTCACAGCTTTGTTGCTCTTCTTTGGACATACTGCAGGGCCTCGATGTCTCTGTCATAGTGAGGGGCCCAAATCTGAAGACAATACCAGAGCTGAGTACAGGGGGACAGTCACTTCCCTGGACCTGTTGGCTGCACTATTTCTGATACAAGCCAGGATGCTGTTGGTCTTCTTGGTGGCCTGGGCATGCTGCTAGATGTTTAGTCAGCTGCTGGCTTACACTCCCAGATCCTTTTCAGGATCAGCAGCCTTCCAGACACTCTGCCCCAAGCCTGTAACATTGCATGGAGTTGTGGTGACCAAAACACGACTCAGCATTTAGCCTTGTTGAAGTTCATCCCATTGGCCACAGCCCATCAATCCAGCCTTCAGGCAGATCAACATTTCCTACCAACTTGGTGTCATCTGCAAACTTACTGAGGGTACAATCAATCCCCTCAACCACATAATCAATAAAGATATTAAACAGGACAGGCCCCAGTACTGACTCTGGCAAACACCACTTGTGATGAGTCACAAGCTGTGGGCCTGACCATCCAGCCAGTTCTTTACCCAGTTGAACAATTCTGACTCATCTAAAGTTTATACTGTCTGAAACACCACTTGCACAGTCTGTAGCAAAAATGAGCAATCGTTCTTTTTTAATTCCTAAAAATACAGAAAATAATTTATTCAGTACCAGTTGAGTGATGATCTGTTATACAATATGGATGAAGGAAATTTAAGACAAATTTCAAGTGTAACATACTTTTTTATCCAAATTTTTACATAATAAATCTCAGGTAAATTGACACTACCATAAATATTCTTCCCAGAAACAGTGTATTTTAACTGTTAAACGTAAATTATACAAGCCTAAAGTAATGAATGGGTAATTTTTCATAGTACTTTAAACAGGCAGTATTTGTAATTAAACACATTATTTCTTACCTTTATTTTTTACCTTTTCCTCAAGGACTTTCATATTCCTATTTAAATATAACTTCAGAGAAGAAAAAGAAACACAGTATATAAAATTTATTTATTTCTGTCAAAAGGGAAGAGACTACCTAAAAATACTTTGACTTCACTTTGGAATCCTTAACTAGGAATTAAGAGAGTACCAAAAAAAGGACACTGATGCCACCACTTCAACTTAATACGACTGGAAACTAAACATTATGCACTGCTACCACAGCGGAATCCAAAAGCCAGTGAGATATAGGACTCCCTGTGTTTGTAGGATTTAAGACATTTTAAAAGAGCTAATAAAGCTTTGTCTAGAAATCACCTGCCAGTAGCCAGTAAGAGATTCTAGGAATGGGTGACTGTGCAAAATTCCACTAAAGAGTTTATTGAGAAAAAGAGTGAGAGATAAAGTTCCAAATCTCTTCCAAAAGACCGCTATGCATCTTCTCATGACTAGTCTGTAATTGCACCACTTATCTGTGTTTTAAGCCCTGGACTATAAATGATTGTTGAAATCTCTCATCAGATACTTTGTACTTACATAGTACTAGTATTTACAGAGGTATGTTTGTGGCTGGATTCACTTCACAGCTCTGGTACAGATTGTTATACTTGGTCAGTTATAATCCAAATTTTGGAATCATACTGGCTTTGTATACCGTAAGACACGTGGAGGTACATGTATACATAGAGATAGAGATGGTACCATAACATACATGCAGCTGCTGAGCTGATGTTCAGTTTGCTCCTTGCTTGATTGGTCTGTGATTCTGTGACATTCATCAACAAACTCTCTCCATGAAAAAAAAAGAAAAAAAGAAAAAAAAACTCAAGCAAACAAACAAAAAAAACATCATCATACTTTATATCTGCAGTCTACATTTACAGTGAAATTTGACTAAAATTTTTGCAATCTTCAAGCAACTGCTCACTTTAAACCAATTAAGCTAATTTCAGTCAAGTTCAGATATGCCAACTACCTTGTCTTGTTCATACTAATAAAGAATTCCTTAATTTCATATGGAAGTATTTTTTTTCATCAATAGGACTTAAGTACAGGTTAAAACTTTGCAAATGTCAATCTGCTAGAAACACCAAAATCTACCACAGGACTGCCAAAAACTGTGCCAACAAAAATAAAAGAAGTGCAAGGTTGAGTTGGTGTATGAGGATAAGTGTATAAGTGTTGATGAATATCAATGGCTGCCATATTTTCTGCAAGGAGGAACTCAGTTCCACACTTTTGCTTCATACACACTTCCATGTCAGATGCCATTTGTCAAACAGCAACTACATGTAATGGAATATTGGTGGGAAGATTGAACCTCTACTGCCATACCACCAACATCTGCCTCTGACATCATGGGCCAGCATAATAAAATAGCAGGCATTACTTTTGAAAAAGACCTCATATATTTCACTGTTTTCAGTAACACAGATATACCATTATTTCTGAAGTCACTAAACTTTCTCACATATTAAAAAAAAAAAAAAAAAAAAAAAAAGGCCCAAAGGAGTTATACATCATGTCATTAATTCTTCTGCCAAATATATACACTGAAAAAATCAAACCAGCTTCTTACAGGACCATATTATTCTGTGTTAATTTTTAAACATGCAAAATGGTCAGTTCCTCAGTGATAGTGATGTACTTTTTTTAAACTGCCAAAAATTTCAATTACTTTGTCCTTGAATCTTCATAAGCCTAATGCTATTTAAAAAACAAGTCTAGAAAATACACTATTGTAAATGACATTGCATTTTACTGCAAAAAAAAACTGAGTACCATTTTTAGAAGAGATGCTAGTTCACAATAGCATAAACAATATTAAAAATACTGCATTTCACAGTAATTATACATCTGAATGGTCAGAACAGAAAATTATGTAATATTTCTTACAAAGTCTTGACTGAGGCATTACCACATTGGAAAACAAAAACAAATTATGGCTAATTCTTCTAAAGTTTAGGTTTTTTTATTTTTCTCATTGGTGACAAATCCATTCCCCTTCTCCAAGCACTAAGTTCCTAAGTGCCAAGTTCTTTGGCAGATTTGCCAGACAAGAGGAAGACCTCACAGGGAGATGTGAAAAAAAAACAAAAGGTGTTGAAGGAAGACTATAGTGATATATGACACTGACATGGTAAGGATTTTATTCAATCAATCAGCAATCAGAAATGAGAAAGGATAAAGTCAGATAGGAAGGTTTGCCCTACTCTAATTCCCAGTCTTCATCTGAGGGAGTTATTGCACTCATTCTTGTTGGAGCAGCTCAGGAATCCTGTAAGAAAATTAGTAAGTCTCACCACTTTTCTCCAAGCTACTCTGAAAAGTTTTAGCTCACATCAGTGGATGCTCCTGCTGACCTCAGCGAGAGATTTATATATCTAAATATTATAGGAATTGTTTACTTAAATAGTGTATTGAAGCCTATCAGTTAAGTAAAGTAGTTAAGTAAAGTTTTCAATTGCTTCTTGAGGCCATTGAAAGAGGGAGGTGTCCAAAGAAGGCTTTGTAACATTATTTACCCCGTGATGAAAGAAAATTGTAAATGAGGCAGAAAATATCTCACTGAATTTTTTTCAGCCATATAGTTATGCCTGAGTTCTGATTACAGATCAGTACCTTTCAGAATCTGCTATTATAACAACAATGGAATTAAATCTGTAAACAAAACCAGAACGATTTTTTTTAATTTTTTTTTTTAGGTTTGGAGATTATCAGAAATTTATCAGCGGCAATCAGAAAATAACAGACTTAACAGGATCAAAGCATTCAACAGAGACATGCCAGTTATTGCATATTGTAACCTTTGAGAAAAAAATTATTTGTTTTTGGTCACTCCACCCGCCACTTATCTCCTGAGTGCCTGGCTGCCAAAGCCCTTTATCTAGCCAGCTCCTGTGTTGCTTAATCTCTTGAGCTATTAGTTCCTTTTTTTGTAGATTTTTTTTTTTTTTTTTTAATCTGTCTAACTGGCAGAGTTCTTAGCCACCATCCAAGCTCATAAAGGGTCTGGTAAGGTTTACTGCTTCCCTGGGCAGCTGGCAATCAAGACAGTAGGATAATGAAGGTAAACTCTACAGCCAGCTGGCATTAGCATGCCACAGACATAGCATGCTGACTAAACACAGTTCTTCCAAGCTGACTGAGATACGTGCATAGCAGCATTCTGGACTTTCCCAGTAGCTTCCTGTGTTGGCTTCTGGGCAAGACTGTTTCCCAGAAGCCACATTACAAGGAAGATTGTAAAGCTTTTTCTTCTTTTCTCCTAGAAATTTTGCCTCATGTTAATTTCTGTGCTTCTGAAGTTTTGACCCAGTGTGAGATTTGTTTTTCTAAATATAAAACATTAATTGCAAATGCTTTTTATTCCCATAACCAACTGAAGATAGGCTTTGTTCTTGAGAATTGTCAAAGTTGCATTGTTTCTCTCGTTTTTGCCCCACAATTCTCAAGAGAAGGAAAAAAACACTGTGAGACATATTTAGCTTTTTCCCTGACTGTCCAAGAATAAGAATTCATTGAAACATCATTATAAAAAAACAAGGCTATACATATAAGCAAGAATGCAAATAAGTTTCAAGTAATCAGTATTAAAGTTTTCTCCCCAAAATCTGTTTTGTTTGACGGTTTATGGGAAGTGATCAGTGAAAGAACAGAGGTTAAATGCTCATAAGCTTTCTCACTATCTACATTTTTGAAGCCTTACCTCTCACAATGGACATCATTTCTTTATCTTACTGGTCCACCTTCCAGAGCTGTTCATTATTCCTTTATTTACTTAATGGATTAAATTTCTTTGACTTTTGTTTCTAATCCTTCTATGTTATAGGACAATTAGATGTTCCAAGCTCGCACAGGAGCCCCATAGTTACATATAACCTTCAAGGGAGGGAGACAGCTCATCCTAATTCTTCTTACAGAGAATATGTGAAGTTCAACCCATCTTACTTGAGAGTTGAAATCCAAGAATAGCAATCACAAGGGGTAAGGAAGATGAGTACAAAATCTAATATTTACCGTACAATTGCCAACTTGTATGCAATAACAACATGAAATCAGACACATGAACTATCTATTTGCTGATACACATCATGATTACTTTTCTTCTCCACTGGTTCTTTTAGGATTTTTTTTTTTAACATACCAACACTCCAGTCCTGAGCAAGCTGATCAACAGCCTACTGTTCCTGTTAGAGATTTTCTGATGAAGCAAAAATCTCACCTATCATAAACAATGTCCATTAAGATTAAGAAATAAAAAATGCAATAACCTTTTTTTGTGTGTGTGTGAAAACGTATACGCCAAAGGAAAAGAACAAAAACAAAAACAAAACAAAACACACACACACAAAAAAAAAAAACGCACCCACACACTGGAATCCATTTACAACCAAACAGAAGAGAAACTGATTTTTTGTGTTTTGCATTCTTGATCTGTAGAAGTCAATTGTTCCTGAAGAGCACCTGAAAAAGAAAAGCTCAGTGATATTTACAGACGCATTAATGTCTATCAGTGCATGTACAAAGGCATGTGTGAAGTTGTCCCCATTCTGAGAAGGGGCTTGAATGCACTCGAAAGGTCAGTCCAATTGTTAAGAACTTTCAGTGCATATCATGTCTGTCATCACAAAAACAGCCCCTACCTGATAGTTTGTGTAATGGGTCTGTGCCAGAAACAGGGAACAGGGGAGTGAAATGGCCTTTAATCTACTGACTCACGAGAAGGCTGGTAAGAACATTAGCAGTTGGGCTCTTCCTCTCATTTCTCTGACGGAAACTGCTGTCATCAGCAGCAAGCAAGCTGGTTGCATGTCCACACTTCAGTCACTCCATTTCAATGTATTAACTCCATCCACTGTGAAGAGAGAATTGTGTTAATATGCAAGATGTGATCAGGAGTGGGTAAAGTGCAGCATGCAGCCTCATTTTGCCTCCTCTGTTAAGTGGTTGCAACCTCTGTCAGAGAAACAGGGCAGACAGGAGCAGGAACATTTGAAACTGCTGCAGCTACATCTGACAGTGTTTTCTTTGAATATAGATAGAGAGGATAGTTTCTAGCCTGCAGTCCCAATCCACATGCTTGTTTTGTCATCAGCTTCTGTATATGTAATTCCTACTTCTAATACTTTCTGTTATTCCACATGGCATCTACTAGAAGCTCAGTTCCAAAATATGCATCTGTCTATAACAGCAGATACCTGGCCTTTCTTTGGCAGATAACAGCTAGTCTCTTCTGACTCATGAGTGGCTCAGTAATTCACCGTAAAAACAATCTTTTGTAAATTAATACTGTAAATTAATACCGTAAAGAATACAGTCTCTCCTGTTCCATGCAAGGGAATATAAGCATGAGATTTCACAACACAAAGCAATTCAGAGGGCAATATTTCCTTTTTTCATTAATAATATCTGCTACTTATATTTTGTAATTCAATTTACTCCAAAAACACCCCCCAAAACAGATTATTCTAGTGATCTACAGCAATTTATAGTGAGCCATTGGGAGGAAAGGAAATGTTGTTAACAAGCAAAAAGTAGCTCCCTTTTCATAAGGTCTGCTATAGAGTTGGTGCCCACCCTCAGATGACTGGAACTTTACTTCCAAGTTTTCAAAAGATGCAATATATATACTTTAATGACTTCTCTTAGCAGAATTTCAACCTAAACATCTACTAAAACTCCTGAAACCACTACTCATGCAAAAGATCTTTAATTAGAGCAGAGGAATTGTGTTAGGTTTTATTCTGATTTTTATTACAGATTTGCAGGGATACAGTTCATAAATTTGATTTCTTTGGGCCTAGTTTGTATCACATGTAAATTTAGATTATTACCCAGTGAGCAGAAACGTCGAGAACCTCAGCTTTCAGAGTCTGTAAAACTCTTTTTGATCTTTTTGATCTAGGAACAGAAGCTTACTTATCCTCCACTATTTTCACACGTTAAGTCAGACAAATACTCATTTTTTTATTCTTTGAGAAAAGATATATCATGGGGAGTTCTCCTAGAAAATGGGGAGGAATTGACTGTCAGATGCCTCTGACAGCTATGAATCAAATGGGAAACTGGCTATGGAGGTGTCCATACTGCTTCTGGAATGAACAACAGAAAACGAGAAACAGGGAGTGCATGTCCCTTGCAGTGCAAGGACGACTGTGGGACTCCAGTGAGGGGACATGGAACACATTGCAATGGAGGGAGAAAAGGAAGAGAGGAATCTTGAGCCAGACACAGGGGAAGGCAAAAAAGGAAGGCTGGGGTGTACTAATAGCTATAGGAGTGAGCACTGTACAAATCAATGCTTTCTTTATATCCTGAATGAACTGGGAAGAAAGAGAAGTTACAGTGGATGCTATAGACATCTGTGGATTTGTGAAGACTGCAAGCAGTACAAGAAGGACCAACTCTTGCCCAGAGAGATTGTGGATGCTCCCAATCCGGAGGCATTCAAGTCCAAGCTGGAAGGTGCTTTGAACAACCCTGCCTAGATCAGGGGAGTTGGAACTAGATCTTAAATGTCCCTTCTGACCCAAATCATTCTACAATCTTTTTAATGACCTCATGCTCTCTTCCCATAAGAATACCAGCAGCTATCAGAAGAAGCTAGCTGGAGTCATGCTCAGCACAAACAACTGACACCAGTGTTATGAAACATTGTAAAATTTATAAGGTTTCCTAAAATTACTCTAAAAAGTAAATAATTAAGTTATCACAATTAATTTTAGTGGAAATACTCTCATATTTCTGTGAAATGTAACTTGCATTCTCAAAAATATTACTCTAGAGATAATTATCTAAGTGATCAGTGTTGGAAAAAGATTATAGAGAAACCAAAGCAAATGTGTACATCTGAACAGCTAGCAA
The DNA here is from genome assembly GCA_035772895.1 of Perdix hodgsoniae. Lineage (NCBI taxonomy): Eukaryota > Metazoa > Chordata > Aves > Galliformes > Phasianidae > Perdix > Perdix hodgsoniae. The sequence continues at coordinate 2,430,562 of JAPSGF010000034.1, forward strand.
CAACTGGACCTAATATTTATCCTAAAAGGTGAAATATTAACAATTTTCTTTCCTTATTTTGGAATGATATTTTATCATTGTGGCTGTAATTCTTTTTGCAGTGTAAATACATATGGCTATTTTTATCTTAATATTACAGTAGTTAGCCTGACAGGCTTACAGAAGGATTTCATTTGGGACACATTTTCCTGGCCTTTTGGCCTGTGTTGCACCATGGCAGGAACACTGGATAGCACTAGTGCTTGCATTACCAGCCTCTGGAGACTCCATCTGTTACTGTGTGATTTGCCCTTGGTGCTGAGCCAGTCCAAAGGTCTAAGAGCTACAAACAAGAGCTGCAAGGCATTTGGATAGGAAATCAATACATTCCTTGCAGCTACTGGAAGTCATGGGGCACAATTGCACATTCTGGGTAGACATGGGTACAGCAGACCAAGAATAATGCTCAAAATCCTTTTTGCACAGTTTTTCATCACACTCATTATTAAACACTCAGTGTCTATGTCAGAGAATCATAGAGTCATTAAGGTTGAAAAAGACTGCTAAAATAATCTACTTCAATCATTAGCCTGTGCCTAGACCACATCAATCAGTGCCCTTTTCTTGAACGTCTGTAGGGGCGATGACTCAATCACCTCCCTGGGCAGCCTGTTCCAGTATCTCACAACTCTCTTGGAGAAGAAATTTTTCCTGCTTTCCAGCCTGAACCTCTCCTGGCACAACTTAAGGCCATTACCTCTCATCCTATTGCTGTTACCTGGAAAAAGAGGCCAACCTCCCCTCACCATCTTGTACAGACTAAACAATCCAATTCCCTCAGATGCTCCTCATCAGGTTTGTGCTCCAGACTCTTCACAGCTTTGTTGCCCTTCTCTGGACATACTCCAGGGCTTTGATGTATTTCTTGTAGCGAAGGGCCCAAATCTGAGGACAATACTCGAGGTGAGGTCTCACCAGAGCTGAGTACAGGGGAACAACCACTTCCCTGACCCTGCTGGCTGCACTATTTCTGATAGAAACAGCCAGGGTGCTGTTGGCCTTCTTGGCCCCCCGGGTACACTGCTGGCTCATGTTCAGCCAGCTGCCAGCTAACCCTTTGATTTTTTCCTCCATACACTCTCTCAGGAAAAGCAGTCATAGCACAGAAAGGCAGGCCTGGAAGAAACCAGGAGAAGCTACTTTGTCCAGTGGCATTCAAGTGGCAATGTGCTACCACTGTGGCAGTCTGATACAAGGCTTTCATGTTCCCAGTCACCACTACTGGAATCACTACTGGAATTGGCAATTACACGGCAAGCAGAAGATAGCAGCAACATTAGGCTGGCCTTTGGAGGACAGGACAAGAGCAACTACTGGGTGACAGGCAAGGTAGCAGCAGGAGTCAGACATGAGAGGAAGGAGGCAAAGAGCCAAAGGGTGGTTTAGTTTTAGTGCTGTCAGGAATCAGTAGTCCATCCCTCTGCACACGGGAGGAAAACACAGTTTACCTTGTTTTCAAAGCAAGCCCAACAGGAGTTTGTGAAACGAATCTGTAAGTATTTCCAGTGAACATGGAAGTACTTCTAAAGAAAAAAATATCATTGCTTTACTAGGAAGCGAGCTTTAGATCGCAGCTGTCTCTTCTGTTAGATTTTTCCTGGCATCCAAACCTTGCTGGCTTCACATTTAGCCTGTTTTTTTTGTTGTTTTTTTTTTTTTTTTTCATGCCATAGCACTACTGGGCACTGGAAATGATCTGTTTTCATCTTTTACTTGCATCATACACTTCCTTACTTAACTCTTGTCGATGAAATTCAGCTCTTAGTCACAGAATCATAGAATTCTTCACAGATCATGTTTTCCAAATGTTGCACATTTTTTGTTGCTTCCAAAAGCTTGTGCTTTTGGATTCCCAACACTTTGTCCACATCCTCTGCTCAGAAGTGAACCAAGTGTTCCATCTCCACAAGGGAAGAAAAAATAAATCCCTTCCATGTATTTATATAGGAGTACATTCCAGTGTATCCAACAGATCACAATTAAATTTCTTTAAATGTCTTATTTGACAAACTATCAAATCTTCAAGTCTTTTGCAGTTTGGGAATGAGCCTAAACTTAAAATTTCCCAAACTTCTCCACCTTTCATAGACATTTGGTTATTTCCTCACTTTTTCTTATGTACTGTACTTTTACTTTTCTGTTATTTTATTTCATTTGTTGATATCAGGCATTCTTCTACTGAGTAAATCATAGAATCAAATATGGTTGAGAAGACCTCTGAGATCATCTAGTACAACTGTCCACTTACCACCAATATTGCCCACTAAACCGTGTACTACATCTACACATTTCTTGAACACCTCCATGGACAATAACTCCATCACCTCCTTGGGCAGCCTGTTCCAGTTCCTGACCACTCTTTTGAAGAAGAAGCTTCTCCTAGTAAAATTTTTAAAAATAATATATATGTTTTTTTCCATTATATCATTCAAAACATCAGTGTAATTACTGAGTAGGATGGTGCCTAACACAAATACCACAGAGCACTGACCTGATATGCCCTCTCACAGTAACCCAAAAGCACAGATAATATCTCTCTGACAGGAGTTTTACAAGCAGTGCACCCATGTTCTTAATCAAAGCTACTGCCTATTTAGCTCATGAGCACATCACATGAGATTGCATCAACGATGCATAGTTTCAAAAAAAAAGTCAAAAATAGAAAGGTTGTTCTTGTTCTTGACAAATCCACAGTGACTGTCTACATCACATCATTATTCACTTGATGGCTTAACTTAATTGTTTGACCATTTTTTGGTACCTCAGTTAAGCTGAACTATATGTCACTTTTTCCCCTGTTTTTTAAATACAAGTGCAATGTGAAAGCTTTTCCTTACCCCTGTGAAATCTTGATTCTCCAGAAGAACCTGAACATAATCACTAATAGTTCAGCAATTGCTTCAGCAACTTTCTTAAATATTCTGCATCAAATTTCACTTGACCCTGCTGACTAGAACTTTTCTAATTCAGCTTAATATTCTTTAACCTGCTATTTCTCTATTCTGGCCTGCAATTCTCTTCCCTTGTTAAAATTTATTTCAGCAGAGATCTGATAGCAATTAACCTTGAGACAGTAAATCTTTCAGCCTTTCCTATTTCATCACAACAGACAAAAGCTTTTTCCATCAAATTAAAAAGAAATACATTGTCTATAGACTACCAGTACTTCAGTAAAGCACTTTCATGATGCGTCACCAGCCATTTGTTCTATGGGTAGTGCAGATTCAGTTGTGCTTTCTGATGATGCTGATGTGCATGTCTGACCCCTCTTTCTGTTGATTAGAGCTGTCTGCTGGGTCAGAACCATGCTATGCCTCCATGTTCCTCCACAATGGCATTTCTTCCTGGCAGACACACAAAAGGGCAGAGATATCACACATACAGCAGCATGTGCTTCTTCAGGCAGCCTAAGCTCTCTTAGTAAGGCCACCACACTTAGATTTTTCTTCTTTTTTTTTTTTTTTTAAAGTCTGTTTTGCATTAAAATGTTGTTTGTATTATGAAAACATGTTTGTGCTCTGCAGATACCTTCCACTTTCATGGAAAAAGTGGTAAGGAAGGTCCTCCTTAGGTCTTCCTGTCCAAAACAAACAGCATTACTCTTGCAAGACTTTCTGCCATGAACACCTCACAGCTCTTCCAAAGACCTTTTCAGTAGTGTGCTTCCTTTCTCTGGTCCAAAGAGCTTCAGGATTGCTCTCAGATTTTCCCATCTCTCCAGTGCTCCTCTGAGTTCCTTGCCTTGTACTGTCCATGCAAAAGGAATACTTTTATTTTTGCCTCCTAGCTCACAGCTAGATGAGGAGTTGAGGACCTGCTTGTAAAAACCCAGCACATCACCAGTTTTTAATACATTCAATGTGGTATGTTCCCATCTGTGTGTCTGGAGCACACCCACAGTGCTTCTCTGCCAAGCTTTTGCTATTGAAACTAGTCAAGGAAGACACTCTGTGCATGGGAGTCTCTGAAATTGTCTCTGCCATGGCTATGTTTGCAGCTTATTTTTTCTGCTGCTCATCATATCTCTTAAGCTGCTGCTTATTGCTTTGCAGTACAGGCAGAAAAAGGACCAGTGAATTCCTACATATCCTTAGTGGCAGGGAAGAAGCAACTGTTATTCTCTCAGGCAAGAAAGAGCAATAAGAAGAAATTCCACTTGCTTCTAACATTGTGATCATAACTGCCAGCCCAGAAAGGGAAAAAAAGAAGAGCTATTTTCTGCAGGCAGAGCACTGATTTTCTCCTGAGTATGACTCATGAGTCAGTACAACATTGGGCTGCATGAAAGAAGGCATCTGGATCTGCCATGTGACAAAAAACCACCTGTGTCAAGTCATGCTCTTCTAGCAGAGGTCACACCTCCTTGGCAGCCTCAGATAGCCTTTCTTCATAACCTTACTCAACAAACACAGCTGGTCAGCAAGGGGAACATTTGAGTGGCAGCTCCATATAATGGGAAGTGTGGGGTGGAAGCTCTTGAGATTTGGTGGGTGGGATTCATATGATCAGGCAGATGTCTGTATTTTAGCTTGTCACCTTGGTCTCACCTTAGGGCAACGGAAAGAAATAAGGCAGGCAGAACAAGGAATGTTCCCATCCCAATTTAGACATTTAAAATAGGACAGATGAATCATACACTGAATGCACTTATTTCTCCCCACAGACTATGAAGAGAGCTGGTGTGACTAGCTCCAGTGCAATATCTACAGTGCCTGTGTTTAAAATTAGAGGAAGAAAATCCCACCCACAGCACCCAAGCCAAGGGTTCTGGCAAACCAGAAGTAGCTCAGGGACCTCAAGGATCTGAACACTGCCATGTAAAAGTCTCTGTTTAGGTGCTGGCCTATGTACATGAAGTGTAAACTTTCAGAGCCAGAAGAGACCTCATGTCAAAGCAGTCAGTGATAATTAATAGAGGGACACACTGATGCTTGTGAGGGTCATGCAGGCTCTTCATGCAGTTAAGATTGCTATAGACTGCCTCCAAGATCATAGAATGATAGAGTCATTATGGTTGGAAAAGACCACTAGAGTCATTTGGTCTAGCCATTAACTCATCCCCACCATGCCTACTAAACTATGTCCCTCAGTGACACATCTACTTTTGAAGACAGACATTTCTTCAGTAGGGATGGAGGGAAATCATAGAAGAATAGATATCTCAAATTGGAAGAGATACACAAGGATCAATGAGTCCAACTCCAAGCTCTACACAGGAACACACAAAACTCAAGCTCTATTTCTGAGAGCACAGTCCAAAAACTTCCTGCACTTCAAGAGTCTTGGAGCCACTCATTATCCATTTACATCTTTATGCAAAATATTTAGAAACTTCCTATCTCTGAGACCTACTTATATATCCGGTTGAAAGTGGCTAAAGGATTCAAAAGTTGTCAGAAGGAAAAGCAGTATGTGATCACATTAGCCTTGTTCTTTGAAAACTAATCTAAAGAGGATGACAAAGGAAGCACCAAAGGTTTGTCTGTCTTTATCATTCCAATCATACTAAAGAATGAAACAATACTAAAGAACAAAATTGGATTTGTGGCACTTTAAATATGTAACAAATCTTTTCTTCACTAGATGGCACCCGTCTCCTCCTATGAATCAACATTATGCGTGGCAAAAAGAATCACAAAAGTTTCATTTTCATGGAATATGAAGTGATAGAGTATTTACTCTTTATTTTGAATGCTTTTACTGTTTCTTTGTCTTCTGTGTCAAACTGTTGCTGAACTCTCATGAGTAAGGTTTTACAGTGTGCATCCACATCAACTGTTAAGTTCAATTTTTGTGACACAGTTGTCCATAGTTGAGAAATTTCCGTGAGATATGTATGCCTTACATGAGATCAGAATGACAGTGATCAAAATAATTTATACAGCTCAAAATACTTCTCTTTCTTTCTGAAATAAGGTACGTCTAGAATTTATGAGGATGCTGTGCCGAACCCTCAGCAGGTATAAATCAATTTGGCTTCACTGAGGTTGATTGATGTCAGGTGAAGATCTGCTTCTGCATTTAGATGCTGGCCTGCAGAGCACAGCTTGATTTGTTTTCTTTTTCTTAACTCCAAGGCATGATCACTGAACTCCTTTGGGCACAATTTTCACTTCTTAGTCAAAACTGCACCTTGGCATTTAGATTGAACTTAAAACCAGTGCACATCTGATAAAAATCAAAACAATTATTTCACAAAGAACAAATCTGACAAAAAACTTCAAAGCTGGGAAATCCACTTTAGTGGTTGCACTCAGTATCTGATGCAAGAAAGACTCAGATACTGATGCAAGCAGCAGCAAACTACAGTTCAGGTCAATCATTTTGTATTTATTTGCCTTTTACGGCCACTAGATGATGGTATGGTAACACAGGGACATCTCAGGAGCATGATGGATCTTCAGTTGCTGAATTCTTGATTGTATTCATACTTTTATATGTAAAGACTATACAGAAGGCGTCAATACTACACAGCTAGCCTTTCAATAGCAGTGCTTAATTTAATCCCCATTGGCTTTATACATTAATATTACACAAAGAGTTGCAGATATTATTGGCTATAGACTCAAACTGGGCTTTATTTAGGAACAGACATTATGCTGAATTGGTTACCTCCCTCTATTTTTGTAGATACTCATCCAGAGCTATGGTGAGACACTGATAGAAAGGGGCAGGATAATTACATTTCCCTCCCAGGAAGCACAAGAATGAATGGAGGTAACATTTACATTCTTCTCATGGGCAGCTTGCTCACTGTTGGTTCTGCACATCTGCTTTCTGCTTCTCCCACCTTTTCCATTTCTCCTTCCTCAAGAGGATTCCGCTCCTCCTCCAGCTGAGAAGATCCAGGCTAGGAGACATGCAGCCAGAGCAACACCTTGAGCACACAGTTATCTTCCTCTCCACAAAACCTTTCTCCCTCAGTTCGCACGCTTTGTTCTCTTCTAATGCAGCAAAATTAAAAACAAACTGTTCACACTTTCATTGTAAATAGTCAAAATCCTCCACTGCACCATTTTTTTCCCTAAGTAAATCTTAAGTCTCCACAATAACAAGGTCTTTTCTCCTTTCAGTAAGCTATTTTGTATCTCCCCAGCCCAGAATATGCACCCCAGGGACTGGGCGAGTGGATGGTTCCAGACCTGCATATTAACTTTCAGATCGCAGTTTCACAGTTGCAGTTACATTTCCAGATGCCACAGTAGACAAAAAAAAATAAATATCTCCCAGTCTGTAACCTGTGGCAGACAGGTTGAGTGACATGAGTCTATTGGCACTGCAAGACAAATGAAAATAGAAAGGCAGAACCCTCGGTGAAAACAGACTGACTCTTGGGATGTACTCATGCAAATGTTTATATAGAGAAGTAAGGGAGCAGAATATCTGAAAACAAAAGCTAAGAGGAAGCTACCCCAAAAGTGTGAGGAGTAGAGTAGTATCGAATCATCAGGGTGTAGGCTAATATGTCTACTCATAGATTTAATTCAGTCAGCAATAGCAAAAGTCGCTGTTTTTTTCATCAAAACTGGAGCTGGATATAGATCTAGGGGAAATATGGAATTTCCATTTTCCATATTTGGTTACTTTTACATCATTTTGTTTTAATTCAAGATGAAGGTAAATTTGTAAGCTTTTCATATTTAAAATACCTCTATGAGTCCTACATTAATTTAATGAATGGACATCTGTAACATAGCATGTAAGCTGCTAGTTTCATGTGTAACACTGAGATGAGTCATTTTCATTATTACTAAGAACATCTACTTAATGCTGACTGAACAGTCTATTGCTTTGTTTTCAGAGTAGAGTGTTTCCTGTGCCACATCAGTTCCAGAAGAAACTGATTCAAGCATCAAAGTCTTTCAATATTTGGACAAACAAGAGAACTTTGAATGATAACTTGTTCCAATTGAAAAATAAGACATAAAGTAAAATTTTTCGGCCATTACACTGAGTACTTTAACTGACATGGTGTAAGACACTTTAACAATGGTGTAAAAGTCAAATCCATTTACAGTCAAAGTGAAGCTTGAGAACTCAAAATTAGAATTCCTAAAGAAAATGCCTTTAAAAATGTCTGCTTTGAAATTTCTTTGTCCATGCTGAAATTCCATCATATTTTACACTAAAAACATATTTAATCTCACTTTTCATTTTTTAAAAATTGCTTAATAATAATGAAAATATAAACATCTGCTACTTTATAATTCATATTTGAGCTGGCATATCCAGAGCTTCTGTAAAATGATGCAGTCCATTTTCATTGTCGGAATAAGGATGGTCTGTATCTCATGTATAAATACTGAATTTTACAGGACTGCTCTGTGACTTAAGACAGTGTAAAACCCGCAGCCAGGCAGGAGTTCTTTGGCTAAGCAGCAACTTGTCATGAAACAGTGTTTTCAGAAATAGTCACATAAGCTGTCAGTGTGCAGTGAGGACCAGCTGGTCTACAGGGGATAACAGACTGGGAGCTGAGCATGCTAAGGAAGATAATAAATGGTCTCAAGTTGTACCAGGGGAGGTTCCACTTGCCGGATGAGGAATTGGCTGGATAGTCACAGAGTTGCAATTAACAGCTCAGTGTCCACGTGGAGACCAGTGATGAGTGGTGTTCCTCAGGTTTTGGTGCTGGAACCAAGTGCAAGGTCCTGAACCTGGATCAGGAAATCACTAAAAACTGGGCAGAAAATGGCTTGAGAGCAGCCCTGAGGAAAAGGATCTGGGGGATGTTGGTAGATGAAAGACTCAACATGAGCCGTCAAAGTGCACTTGCAGTCCAGAAGGCTAACTGTATCCTGAATTGCATCAAGAGAAGCATGACCAGCAGGTCAAGGAAAGTGATTCTGTCACTCTACTCTCCTCTCATGAGACTCTACCTGGAGTACTGTGTTCAGTTCTGAGGCCCACAAGGCAAGGACATGGAGCTGTTGGAGCGGGTCCAGAGGAGGGCCACAAAGATGATCAGAGGCGTGGAGCACTTCCAATTCAAGGACAGGATGAGAGATGGGAGTATGATTTGAGGAGACTGAAGTGGCCTTCCAGTATCTGAAGGAGGCCCTGTGAAAAGTGGGATGGGGCTTTTTATAAGGGCAGGTAGTGACTAGAAAGGGAAAATGGCTTTAAACTGGAAGAGGGTAGGTAGACTAGATATTAGGAAGAAATTCTTTATTGTGAGGGTGGTGAGACATTGGAACAGGCTGCCCAGAAAGGCTGTGGATGTCCCTTCTCTGAAAGCATTCAAGGCCAGGCTGGATGGGGCTATGAGCAACTTGGTGTAGAGGGAGATGTCCCTGCCTATAGCAGGGGGCTTGGAACCAGATTGTCTTAAAGGTCCCTTCCAACCCAAACCATTCTATGAATCTATGATTGGGGTGAGGCATTATCTGGTGATCTGCTGGGAAGGCGACAGTGACAAGGCAGCTTGATCCCAGCCAGATATATGCTTCACCAAGTTGGCTCTTAGAAGAGGAATGCACACCTGGCTCTGACATCAGAAAACAGTACAACCTTAGCATTTAAACATGTGGACTATAGGTGAAGAAAGTATGTATTTCATGCAAAAAAGTCATTCGAGACCCTGAATGAGTGACTGTACATATATTTTAAAAAGCTTTTATTGTTTCTTTCAAAGGCAGACTTTTAGGGTAAGAGTAAGGAACATAAGAGCAGTTTGGGAAACCTGTCAGTACATGTTTTTGCTGTACAGACACATTCAAAAAGCTTCTGTAAAGCCACACAGAAGGAATAATGATCTAACAAAGCAGGTTTTAATGCACATGGAAAATGCCCCAAACAAAAGTAATTTATCATGTGATTTTTTCTGATAACAGTAGCTCCAAATTCTACCGAGAGCACCATGCACTTCAGCAGGATTTGCGTAGACTGAGAGCCACACTAATCGTTGATTTCTGCCTCTAGCAATGGCCTGCCTATGAGTCAGCAACTGGAAGGTGAGAGAGATGATCAAGGGCTCCGTCAATCCCTAGCTCTCTTTCTTTCTTGCCCAGTTCCACACAGGGGTAAATATCAGATGTGCCATCTTCACTTGCAGGATTGCTAGAGATCTTATGTAACAGCCTTGCTCCCTGCATCCAAACAGTGAAACCAGAACTGTGGCAGCCAGGAGAATAAGAGAATATAAAAGGCTCTAACAACTCATTTCCTTTCCATCTCATGTTTCAAGTTTGGAAAAACATATCCTGGTGAACATGAAAACTGGGTGAAATAAATGTTTTCTACATTTCCTTTATTTTTCATATTTCAATGGAAATTTGGATTGTTCTACATGTCAAGTCAATCATCACAAATTTGGTGTGGCTTCCAAAAGTAAAACAGAAGTACTTGGCATTTGAAAAATCTTCCCACCTCCTCTAAAGGTCTCTTTTGATGTTCCTGAGAAAAGCAAGTGTTACAGCAGAGACTTGCAAAGCCTGAGCGAAAAACGACTAGCATCTTCACTAAGTGCATAATGAGGGAACTCCAGATATCTGTAACTCAGGCTTAGTCTTCTCAATGCCATTATTTGACAGAAGTATGCTTGAGATTTGAAGGGTTCCTGAGGATTTCTATAGCAGGCAGGATATAATCGTGATATTCAAATGTCACTACTCTAACCATTTTTTCCACTGTAAATTCTGTAGAGTCTTGAGTATTGGTGAAACATATTACTAGATTTCAAACCAGCCTGAAGAAAGCCTAATATTCAGAAGTCATGCCTAGCTTAATAAGAAAGAAGGTGAAGCAGTCAAAGAACCATTTGTTTCTTAGAATGGTTGCTCTGGAGCTGAGATGTTCAAAACCATAGGAATCTGCTACCGATCTTCAACACTAGTATCAAACATACGTATAATGGATTCAAATTCACAGAGTAAATATATCAAGCAAAATAGTTTGTTTTATTAGGTATTTAATAATAGCATCACACCAAATATTGCTAGACTGTGGATATTAACAGAATTGTCTGGCTGCTGGTTACATACCACAGCACTTTAGCGTTGATTTCAGTTGGTCTTGTCTTGCTGTGGAATCACAAGCCAGATCCAATCTGGATACCTTGCAGACCAATCTCCCATAATTATCAGATAAGTATACTGATTGCTATGTTATACAAAGGAACATTTCTCCTTAAAAAAAAAAAAAAGCATAAAACACTGTGTAGGGTATTCCTGAAGAAAAACAGTCTGAGATTTTGTAGTCAACTTTTTTGCCTAACAGTGAGAATAATATGTCATGCAACTGGCTCCTAGGAAGATCCAAAGTAACTCATTTCCTTTGTGAAATTATGTTGCTGACTTCTTAAAATATACATCACATTTTCCATCATATGCAATTGTAAATTGAGTACATAAATTATTTGTGCAAAATCACATTATTGCTATATACATAAACAGGAGAATTTTGGACAATTTTGCTGCTTTTCAGGAGGTCACTCTCACAATCTGAGTCACTATATAGGCTGTTTTCCTGCCAAAACAATTAGTTAAACCACTTCTGTGAGATTTGTTGTCCGCTAATGTAATTTGCCTTAAACAGTTAAGGGTCAGTATTTTGTTTGTTTTGTAACATGATGTACCAAGATCATCTTTAACAAATGGGAAACACTTAAAAAAATTAAGGCCTTAAACAGTTCATTCACTGAATTATTTTCAACTAAAGATAGCAGAAATCCAAAATTTTTTATCTTTACCCAATCCCAAAGCACTCATCTGGCATGGATCCCTCTTTTTGTACTGAATTACATGAAGTTAATCCTCCGCCAGCACTAAAACTGTTTACTGAAAGGCCTCCTCATGATATATCTGTGAATATTTTAATAAAGAAACTGTACAAAACTGGCAGGGCTCTTGATTTGTTGACTAGGCTTGGCTACTTAAAAAAAAAAAAGAAATAGAAAAATTAAAAAAAAAAAAAAGAAGAAATAGAGTTGTAATACCTTTACATCCAAAAAAAAATTAAAAAAATTAAAGTAATATTTGTGCTAATTAACTGGAGTATACAAGTCATTCGCCTTCTTGCTGGAATATCCCTGTAGTGCTACAAGCAATTAACATCTATAACTATTAAATTTGCTAAGATAAAACAATATTAAGAATCTTCAGAAATGATCACTCTGAACACTAGAGGCCAAATCCATGCCATCACACGTGTTAAATGCTTTGAGGGCAGAATTTAGCCCCAGACTACAGTTTTCTCTAAATACATACACCCTCCTACAGAAAAAAAAAAAAAAATCTATATCTTACTCATCAGTGCTCTTCCCTTCTGAAGGGTAAATACTGATATTTGAAATACCTAAATTGTATTTACAGCTGTACAACACTGATGTCACATATGTGTAAATTATTTCTTGTACTCTATAAACATGGGCTAACTTATACAACCTGCTTAAAAACTTTCCTTAAAATAAAGCGCCAACAAGCTTACACATTTTCTTTATCAAATTCACACACAAAATACATGGTAATATGACATGCAACGTCATTCCACCCGCCAGATGCCACCATCTCCACACAGTCCTCCTCATCATAGGCATTGTTGGGCTCCCCACTGCGCCACTTGTTGAAGGTCTGCATGGGTGACCGGTCAGAATAGACAAAATTTCCCTCTTTCTCTAGGTCGTTAATCCCAATGAAAACTCTGGTGAGCCCAGCTTGGTTGATGTACGAGGCAATCAGATTGTTGGCATTCTCATCCTTGGGCATGCTCAGCGTCCCTCCTCTTCCATGGCAGTAGAGCTGGGCTTCCTTGTATCTTTTTTCTTCCTTCACCAGCAGATAAATCTTATTATCTGTCTCACGCACACCAGCAACAGCTGCGGGGGAGGGCAGTGCTGAAAAGTGAGCACTCGCATTTCTATAAACCAACTTACTGTACACCCCAAAATAGCTTCACAAATCCAATGCATGGTGATACTCTCTACGAGCAATTCCACCATTAAAATGTGGCAATGAGAAAGGAAAATACATAAAGTTAGCCTACCATTTTTTATGAATTTTAGTTCTGTCGTCAGCTGGGCCACTTGGATATCCATTTCACCAATAGCCTTCCTTAGCTGGCTACACTCACAGGGGATGCCTATGAAATGAAACAAACGTGCTGAAGTCAAAAAGCTGTCTAAATTCAGTAATTATCTAAGTAACTTCATGAAAAGGCCCAGCTGGACAGCCCTAGGGGACATCTGCTTCACAAGTAATGGTCTGAAACCTGTAGCCTTTGCTAATACGTGCCATCATGATTCTCACAGTTGTCTGAACCTAACCATGACATCTCCTTTCCTCTGAAGCTTCAGTTCTGTGTAATTAGGACTAATCTGAACACAGAGAGATATCTTGTCAAAAAACAAAAAAACACTAAAAATGTTTGTCAAAACTTCACATTTGGGTCAAATTATCATATTCGGTCTTATCCAAAAAGCACTTTATCCAGAGCAAAAATATACAGTTTCTTGTTCACCTGTTCCTCATAAGGAATCTAAAACAGTAGATCAAAAAGGTTAATGTTCCAACCATGTAAGGCATATAATTAGCTGTAAAATGCAATTCTGTACTTTTCAAATACAGAAGTTAGTGTACCTCTTCCAGTCAAAGAACAGAAAGACATCTATTATGCCAAATTGATATTGATTTGGCAAAGATAATCTGAACAAGAATACTAAAAGGATAATTGTTACTTCTATGAGTTCAGATCTCAAAAAGAGAATCAATTACAGTTTCCAGTTCTATATGCAATTATTCAAATGTGCATTTGACTACACAATTACTCAGTGTAGATACCTAAGTACCAAGTAGTTGGAGACTACAAGACTGTCCTTCAAGACAATACCTGGCTCAAGAATTAAGTGACAAATTATGTTCTCATAAGAAAACTCACTGATGCACTTCTAGTGCACTCTGCTAGGAAAGCACAAAAATGGACAAAATCAGAAGCCACTTTTCTAAGGCTTACATTTCTTTTGCCAGACTTCCACCTTTTCTTCTGGAGGATCTATATTCCTGGTAAGCTCCTGCAATGATACCCAGTGGAGGGACATGATCTTCTGACCTGCTCCTTTGTGTTGGCTGGAATCCTGAGCAGACTATACAGAGATGTTCCTTTCCATCAGTGGTGAATAATACTGACTGTTGCACTTCATTCCCACTGCATTCAAACCTTTGAGTAGCTCTGAGACGCTGTTTGAACAAATACACTACATGTCCAGCAACTTCAATATTATTATTATTTTTAAAGTAATTTGAAAACATCGCAGTGGCTGTGAGGAGTGGCTAAATATTTATTTATCATGATTTTTCTCAGTATTTTAAAAGACACGTTTTTGGTGATGACACCTGCGTGTTCTTAAATCCTTCACATTGTAGACAAATTATGTCATAGATTACCTGGGTCACCATTAGGACCTGGTGGTCCTATGTCACCATTATCTCCCTTTTCTCCTAAAATACGGAAAAAAAAAAAAAAATTAAGGAGTCTTTTTCATTAGCAGTTAAACACTTTTTTTTTTTTTTTTTTTAATTTTTTCCTCTAGTAGCAGGCAAGTATGAAAAGTAGAAAAATGCCCAAGGAAGAATAAAAATGTCAATCCACAAAAAAGGCAAACCAAAGGTATTGGACAAAAAGAATATGTACTGATATCATTTTCTGTTTTGTGAACTTCACAGAAGCAATAAATTCAGATCTTGTAGATGAAAAGGGCTGTATACACTATATTGCAATCTAAATCTAGATGCATAATCCAGATGCTTGGGTAAACATGGTTGGTCCAAATGACCAACCCTGTGGCGTATGCAAGATTAGAATTCAAGTACTGTGGTTCCTAGAAGGATACCAAAATACAGTGTGTCTTCCCATCTACTTCTCTTAAGTCTCCACACTTATCTGTTAGGATGTGAAGTTCTTTATTTAACCATAATCTAGGATGCTCAGATCTTAATGCTGCTATCAGAACAAGAAGTAACTGCTTGACAGATCTCAGTCAATAGGGAGTATCTCATACTGTAGTCAGCCAACTATTATGAAGTCTGAGAGTAGCTAACCAAACACAAATGGTAACATTTTTTCATCTGAAACACAAATGGAGAAGCAATTGCACAAAGCATACCTTTTGAACCAATAGGACCAATTTTTCCATGCCGTCCCATGCTGCCTTTCTGTCCTTTGTCTCCCATTTCTCCTATATGTACCAAAAGACAAAACACATTAATGGTGTATTCTGATTAATTCAGATTCCAGCATATTTGCAAAACTAGTTTTTTCAGTGAAGAAATATACCCTGTAAACCCAACATTCATTGAACTTCAGAAGTTCAATTCATTCCAGGTGACATTAAAGCAGTAAGCAAGTGCAAATGAAAACTGATCTTGACTGAGATCCACCGGAAAAACATTTTACAAACTTCTATCAGATAATCGTGGCAAAATAATGTTGACATTAAGGGATGATCCCATCAAAAACTTATGGATCAACGTATTATGGGGTTGAAAAGACTTAAGGGGTCCAAGCACAACTAACAGTTTTAGCTATCACAGTAACTCCACTGCAGCTGAATTATAGTATTGGGCTGAATTATAATTTGGGCTTTGTGGCTTAATTTTACAGTAGCAGTCACATCTTCATTCTTTCTTCTTACATTCAAAGACTATATTAAAGAAAAATGAAAATGAAGAAAGCCATATTTGAGCACATGCACATGCTTGTACAAATGTGAAGTCTGATACAAAACAAATGTTAAATGTTACTAATTTTAAACATGCTTCAGTAGAATACTTCAAACAGCACTTGTAGCAAAAAAAAAAAGCCATTTGAAAATCATTTTTCTTAGCTGTGTTTTTACAAATTAAAACCAATCACCCCCCTCTTAAAGCGAATTGAAATTGTCAGCAAATCTGCTTGAACCAGCCACTGCCACCTATCTGTATATATCACTGACATATAGCCAGAAATCCAATGTAAGACAGATTGATTCATTTAGTTTGCCTGAATTTGGCCTCTTTTCTATGAATTGTACCTTCCTTTGCAATATAAAGCAAATATTAGAATGGCTTCAGGAGAAACAGAATTTGCAGTGGAACCGTTTCTTTGCCATCACTGTCTTTACAGACCAAGCAGGAGCATTGTTACTAATAAAATGTGTGCCACAGTCCAAGTATTGATGTAATAGAGCTGAGCTCCTCCAGACCTCAAATGATAGAACAGATGAAACCTGCCTGTTACATCATGCAGCTTTTCTGTATGGCATTTCTCAAACATTATGAAAAATAATTACGTTAATGACATAAATCTGAGAGAACTTAGCCAGTAATAGCAAAGCCTCATTCTATCCTTTTTTTCTTGCTTTAGGTAGACTTTCTGAGACCCGCAGAATGAGAACTGGCAGTCTGTTACACTCGCTATTTACTGAATTTGTCAGTTTGCCTGTTTTCTGCTGCTACTATAGCCCCGAGGAGACTCAGGAAACAATACTATATCTCCATGTATGTTGGTGATACTCTTTCCTGAGTGAGTCAATGCTCTGCCATCAGATTTAGGCCTCTTTGTATCATAATGCCAAGAAGAAACGTGGCTTGGAGGCTGCAGAGCTGTACAGCTATATCATATGAGGTAGATTCCCTGCTGTACCACACAACATTAACAGAGAGAAGAGATGGAGGGACTACAGAGAGAAGACAAATGCCTCCTGAAGATCCCACGTGCAGAAACACAAAACTGAGACTGCTCTAGAAAATATGGAGGCAGTTATTTCAGTGATTGTTTCAGTTAAGATTGTTTTTTTGGTTTTGTTTTTTCTTTTGCTCAAAGCAATGCCTGTTATGCACTATCCTGCTACACAAGACCAAGGAGACAATCAGATGTGTTCAGAGGAAAATTTACCACAAGGATCCAGTAACCAAAACTCTGTAAACTGTCATTGCTCAGGCTCAGTTGTGGATCTACAACTGAAGATCTGTTGTCAGGATGTGGGATTCAATGCAAAAGGACAGACAACTGCTTACTTTCTGTACGTTTAAAACTGGATAATTTTATGACTGACTTCATCATTACCTGCAACTTAATGACATGTTTCAGAACAGAAATTGATTACCAGTGGGAGATGTCTTCCTCATTACTACAAAAAGTCTTAAGCAGCCATCAGCTGAAGGCATATGACTTAGAAGTAATTTCCTCTGAACGGAGAGAGATCGAATGGATATGGTGGATGAAAAACTGAACATGAACCAGCAGTGCACTCAGTTCAGAAAGCCAATAGTATCCTGGGCTCCATCAGACAAGGGGTGGCCAGCAGGGAAAGGGAGGTGATTGTCCCCCTCTACTCTGCCCTCATGAGGCCCCATCTGGAGTACTGCATCCAGGCCTGGGGCCCCCAGTACAGAAAAGGTATGGAGCTGTTGGAGAAGGTCCAGAGGAGGGCCACTAAGATGAGCAGGGGTCCGGAGCACCCCTCCTATGAAGACAGGCTGAGGGAGCTGGGCTTGTTCAGCCTGGAGAAGAGAAGGCTCCAATGTGACTTCGTTGCAGCCTTCCAGTATTTAAAAGGGATTATAAACAGAGGGGAATCACCTTCTTACAGGGGCAGACAGTGACAGGACAAGGAGGAATAATTTTAAGCTCAAGGAGGGAAGGTTTAGATTGGATGTCAGGAGGAAGTTCTTTACTATGAGAGTGGTAAGGTGCTGGAACAGGCTGCCCAGAGGAGCTTGTAGATGCTCCGGACCTGGAGATGTTCAAGATCAGGTTGGATTGGGCCCTGAGAAACCTGGTCTAGCACCAGATCTGGAGGTTGGTGGCCCTGCCTGTGGCAAGGGGGTTGGAACTGGATGATCCTTGAGGTCTCTTACAGTCCAAGCCATTCTGATTCTATGGCTCGTTGGTCTAATTCACCTGGCAAGTCCTACAATCAATTTTCCTTCATTTCCAAAAACAATCAGATTCAGCCTCTATTTGATGTGGACTCAATTCAGAAGTTTTATCTTCAAGATCACAAAATTGTTCTCTTATTCATATTCTTACTAGCTGCTGATTTACTTTCTGGATATTGCTTCAATCTCAGAATAGATTGATGGTTTGCTTCAAAGACATATTTCCAAGGAATTGTGCAGATTATAAAAATACTGACTACATCTAGTGGATACTTATCCAGTATAGATAGCATACCCAGAAATTATTTCCTTGAAAATCTCAAAAATATTATGACTATATCAAAATTTCTTTGAAAGTGACCTTTCTTGCCTTGGACGCTTCCAAATTGGGATTACAGTAGTAATGTTAAATGCTATATTTGAAATGAAATAAACATATGTCTATAACACATAAATGAAACATAATATATGAAAGGACATCACATTCTTTCTCATAAATACTGCCCAGAAGATGAACAACTTACAGAGTAATTGCCAATAAAAACTACATGATCTGCTCAGAAGTAAAAAGTATGCTACCTCAAACAACAAAGACATACATTAAGTCCCCTGTGCTCATTAAAGAGCTGTTTGGATTAGCTTTTCTCTTACAGTGAGTAACCCCAGCTTCTACTCCAGGGGCTTGCTTATTCTGCTTCTTCTGCAGAATAAATCAGATAGCTTCAAGAGAGACCCATCTGCCTTGAGGGTTTCAAAAGTTTTAAAACCTTTTAAAAAGTCCTTTTCAGTGGCCCTATGATTGCCAAAAATGCAGCAAAAAGAGTCTTAATGAAATCAGGAAGTGAGAGCTGGAAAGAAATGAGGACAATGAAAGAAATTAAGTCTCCATAGACCAAAAGTAGGAAACTTCACTGAGAGTTTGTATGGAGAATACGGAGCAAGTCATCTGTCATCTCTCAGATGAAGGTGATATCATTGGAACCAATTATAGAAGACTTAAAGGATTTTAGGGGGAACTGAAGAGAAAGGAATTCTAATTGATCTTCTTGTTGGCCTTGTCAGTCTCACAAACAAGAGAAGAAATAATAACCAGAGATGAATGGTGGGCTGCACAACCGGTGAAAAAAACGAGGGCTTTGGCTGCTCAGTGCAACACTGTAAAAGGGGGTGTTCATACAGTATGGCCAATTTCTTCAGACAGAACTAATTGGAACAGAAAAGAGGGCATAAAACTACTTTTAAAAAAGAAGGTGCCAAAAAGAGAAATCTAGTAGAAACTCAAATTCACCGTTTCACAGTTAAGTTGAATTGAGTCGTATGAAAGAGAAAAAGAGAATAGTAGTTTACTTCCCAAACCTGAGGGACAAATTCTTTATGATTTGACATAGCAAACATCACAGAGATCTACTTTGCAATATAAGTGTCCCAAGCCAGAGCAAAAGTCTATCAGCTCCAGTGCCATCTTTGACAGCAGTCAGCAGAAGATACAAAAAGAATATAGAATTAAAATAATAAATAAAATATAGAATTTAAAAAAAAAAAAAGAATAAAAGACACAGAGGTACAGTGTCTTTCACAGTACATCTTCTTAGTCTTGCAGCCAGTATTCCCAGTGCAAATATTTAGCATGACTTAAATGAGAATAAAAAGTATTTTTAAAAGGTATAATGATGTTATGGCACAGTAGTTATTCAAGACCCTTCCCTTTTTAGAACTACTAGCAACCAGAAATCCAAAAATTCTGAACACCTAACTGGCATTTTATGTGGTTGGAACAAACTCATTTCACCCAGCATTAGCCACATGAAAGTTAGGTTTTTAAGCTATTTTCCAAGTTTCTCTTGTGAGTAATGGAGAAAAACATCTCTTGCAGTGATCCACCCCACTCATGTGAGACAGGTAGTTTGGCAACAAAATGCAGCTTTAAAAGCTCTGCAGAACAAATGGAGGTTGGGGAAAAGTAAACTTAACAGTTACCTGTGCTGACAAGAAATTAGAAAGACTAGAAAATTTGTAAAGGAAGCTAAAGATAGTACAAAAAATAATAATACAGTGTAGGAAAGCAGTGGAAAAGTCTTAATCATTTTGAAGTTCTGCTGCTAAGGATTTCAGTGTAGTGTTTGAGTTTTAAGCAACAGTTCTATTGTTTGGCATCTTGTAAATATAAATTAGACGATGTATCCCTAAGGTCCCTATTCTATATATTTACTTACACTGAAGCCTATATTGAAGCCTATTTTGTCCACCCTGTTTAGCATAGGTTTTCTCAAAATCCTACTGAGTTCAGTTGGATTTGGAAGATAGTTTTGAATTAGATACCTACTTTGCGAATCCACAGCTGCCAACGTCAGGACTTTTATATGGAATTCTGCCTGCAGCACTCCTTAGTGAGCAATAAATTCATGTAAAAGTTGACTCCAAAATGTAAGGGATTGATTGATTACATATTAATGAGCAATCAGTAATACTAAAATATAAATTAAGACATTATTACCTCTCTTTAGAATTTGATTATACAAATGACTGAGCACTCTGGATCCAATCCAGTTAAATTAATGACTCTTCTCTCATACTTAGAGGCTATGTCTATACTAGTAAACTAAATGCCTGGAACTGCTCCCCAGCACTGGGAACCAGCTGGCTGAGAATGGTGCAGTCCATAATCCTAAATCATCTTTCTCTTCAAACTAAGGTAATCAGTTGCAAGCTGTTCATTGTGTTAGGTCCCAGAACATGCCTGAGAATCACCTGGGAAAGCATTAGCTGACAAGCTGAAAAAGAGCCTAGAGCATCCTCCATATGAGGAAGGGCAGAGGAACCTGGGTCTATTCAGCCTGGGGAAAAAAAAAAAAAAAAACTGAAAGGGAATCTGATTAGTGTTTATAAATATCTATAGGGAGGTGGGAGGCAAATGGATGAGGCCAGGCTTTTGGTGGTGCATGGCAACAGGACAAGGAGCAATGGCCTCAAACCTGAACATAGGAAGTTCTCCATACCAACATATGGGAGAACTTCTTTACAGTAAAGGTGATGGAGCACTGGAACAGGATGCTCAGAGAGATGGTGGAGTTTCCTGCTATGGAGATATTCAAGACCTGTCTGGATGCCTACCTGCGCAACCTGCTTTAGTAAGGGGGTTGGACTCAATGACTCTTGAGGCCCCTTCCAATCCCTGCAATTCTGTAAAGTCACACCAGAGGCTGTGTTAACACTGCAGAGGTAGAGACTGTTGGTCCCATCCCAAGAATATCAGACAACTGTGCTTAATATTTTATTTGATCCAGTGCTCTACACTTTTCATAAGAACAACACAATTTTATATTCTGCTGACGTGCTATGCATCATAATTGACCTATACAATTAATTAAAAGCAATGGCAAAAGTAAGTGAATTTAACCTTAATCAGTGCCCAAAGACGTTAGGATGTCTGATGTCACCCTAAAACATCAGGACATGCAGAAACAGATTTATTTCAAGAAAGAATCAGAAAGTTTTAATGTTTATGAGGGTCTGAATTACTAAAATGTGACAATATTACGAAGAAGGAATATGATGAAAACATTTGAAGCACTTTCTAATTCTGAAGTGTTCATTTCAGGTCAAACGTACCATAAAAAACCCTTTCTTATGTACTTTATTTATTCACTGACTATTATACTTCTGAATTCAAAGAAACTAAGCAAGTTTCCTTACAAAGAACTTGCCTGAAAAACAAAACTAAGAAAGGGAAGTGAAAAAAAAAATAAATGCTATGACTCTGATACTGTAAATTAACATCTAAACAGAAGAATTATAATTTTTCCCTCATGTAAACCAGCACTTATTCAAATAGTAGCGACATACAATGAAATGTAGCAGTTTCTATCCATAGGAGATGAATACTAGCCCAATAAGATATCAATTATCAAGCTTCAATAAAAATATGCTTAAAAACTACAGAGGGCCATATGCGTTAACATCAAGACTGAAGTTTTACAGCATACTGAACAGAAACAGAGCTTCTGTTATCATCCAAGTGTGCTCATAGAATGGGGCAAATGGAATGTGAGACAGAATGTATTACTCATCTTTCATCATTCATTAAGCTATGTGTTAAGTACCTGGATCATGAGTCTAAGCTTTATACCAACTGAGATTTTAAAACAGTTGGCCAAGACTATCAAGGGCATTAGAGTTATATGCCCAAGAGATCAAAAATAGTGCTAAAAGGCAAAGCCAATAGCAGATCACAAATGGATACTCGATAATCTGCTTAGAAACAGATACTGAACTGGTTATTTCTGATAAAACTATGGTGAAATTTCTTACTGTACTAAAATGAAGCATTTACTAAATATTACAAGACTATATACATGTCAAGTCAAATTTGGATAAGCAAAAGAAAAGCAGAAAAAAATGTGGCTACAGAAACAGTAAGAAGTATTGTACTGAAAGCACTCCCTGGAAAAATGTGATATAGAATGCATTAATAATCCATTTTCTTTAATCTCTTTTCTACTTCATGTACATTTATCTTGCAGTGAATGTTCACTTTAATGTTTCTTCATCCAGTCATATCAATATTTTGGATATATTGACACATGAAAACTGGAAAACTGTTCTAATTATTAGAATTGAGCTTTCCTTAGAATGATTTTCCAAGTAAATGCAATATTACATATAAAATTATATAAATGAAATGTTACATCATGGAATTGATTCAACAAAATGCAAAACTCAAAGAAATACTAAAGACTGCAATGGGAGAGATTCTCCATTTCCCCATGAAAAGGTGATATGACCACTTGTCCATCTGAAATACCAGTGCAAAAATGGTCATATCCTGGGAAACAAACAGGAGGAACTGGGAGTCTACTTAGTGACATCAGCCACTCAGATACGATGGGACAACAAGCACAATGGAAGCACACAGGTTAGGCTGGGCACAGAGAGAGGCCAATAAAGGACAATACGGAAATATTCCCTAGGTATTCAGGGATGAAGTGAGAAAAGAAAAAGTTCAGCCAGAGTTGATTTTGGCTAGGTATATGAAAATAGCATGAAAGATAGTACAAGTTAAGCAGCAGTAAAAATCAGACTTAAGATAGCACAGGAACTCTGATTGGAAGGAAACAATGATAAAATAGATGGACAATGCTGAGATACTTGGTACCTTCTTTGCTTTTTTTTTTTTTTAATGGCAAAGTGTTCTACTAGATCATCACATCTGGTGACAGAAAGTGGGGAGGAGATGCTACCTACATTAGCCAACAATTGAGTGTACTTAAGTTGGACACACATCCATAGCACTGGTGAGAAGGCATCCAAGGGTGCTGAAAAATTCAGCTGAGCTGCTGCAAGGCTGACAAAATCTAATCAGTAACTGATTATGAGTGCCATTCCTCAGGAAGCAGTCCTGGGACCAACAGTGTTTAAAATCTTCATCAGTGACAGGAAGGAGTGGAAGGCAGCCCCTGCGAGTCTGCTGGCAATGCCAGGAGTGGTTAGTGTGCTGGAGAGTAGGGATGCCAGTCAGATGAGCTTGACAAGCTGCAAGAATTTGTTGACAGGAGAATCATGAAATTCAGGCACACCCTGAAACACTCCACACCTGACATGCATTGGCACACTTTGGCCAATGGCTGCCTAGAAAATTGCTGTGCAGAAAAGGACCCAAGATTTCTGTCCTTTCAAACAGGAAAGAGAGAAAAAAAAAATGGAGTCCAGCTGAAGAAAATCCTTTTATTTAGCCTAGAGAAGACAAAGGTAAGGGGGGAAACCTAATATCATTCTTCAACCACAGGAAATTTGTAGAGGAGATACACCTTTCTCTTCTGAGAGATGCATAGCGAAAGGACAAGAGGCAATGATCACACATTACAAGCAGGAAGATTTTGATTGGCATTAAGAAAAATATATTTCACAATGAGACTGGAGAGCAAGCCAATCGAAAAGATTGTGGAAAATTCTCCACCCTTCGAGATTTTCAAAAATTTACCAGACAAAAATCTTGAGCAGTCTCTAAATTTGAAGCCTGCCCTGCTTTAAGCAGAAAATTGGACTAGAGATCTCTATATGACCTTTTAACCAAAGTTATTCTGTAGTACTTTTACTTCTCTTCATGCTGCATTACCTTGCAGGTAATTTTAAAGTTTCCAAAATTTTTTATGGCAGTTGTCCTTGAAGGCTACATCTCCATAAGGAAAGTACACAGACTTAACATACACACACCTCAAGGGAGTTGTAAGTTTCTCAATGAATTTCAGGGGATGAGCTCTACCCATGGTTCTTGGTCTCAAGGGAAACTGCAGAAATAAGACTTCCATATCGGCCCAAAAGTACTATGTAACAGAGTACACATCATTGTAAAGAAGGATAAATTACCACTGTGATGGCTTTGAAAAGAGGCTTGCAATTTCAGTTTGGTAAGAACTCCAACATTCTAATGATAGGAATGTCAAATGTTTCATTATAGTATTTAAATAAAAGGTTTTGACTAATCCTAATGTGATTTTTTTAGAATATGCATCTCCTGGAAAACACTTGAAGGTCAAGCTCCCATCTTCAGGAGAAGAAATGTGAAAAGACAGAACTTCTTGTAGGACAGAACTTCTTGTAGGCTCTTTCTCCTAGCTCTATAACTGAATACTGTTAAACTCAATTCCACTCAAGAGCTCAAAATATTTTTTGAACTACAACACGAACAGTTTTAATACCATCTTTCCATAAATATCACTGAACTGTGGTCTAAGAAATGTGAAATCAATGACGGCCATCCCTGCCTATTATGGCTTAATGCCTTCCCACAATGGTTTAATTAAGGTGCTGAGAATTTTCACATGTACAAACAAAAGGAAACAAGGAAAGTGAACTTTGTGATTTCTTCCCTCTGCCTTAATTTGAGGACTGCATTTACAGAGGGCATTATGATACCTTTCTTCTCAGAAACCTCACTTGAAAGAAAAAAAAAAAGAAAAAGCATTTTTTCCAAAACTTTTCGTACCTGAAAGCAAAATTTAGTTTACAAAAAAGCTTATAAGGTACATGGAAACATCTAAGAATGGCTTAGACATCCAGCAAAGGATGCCCATCATAATTGCCTTATAAGAAAAGGCAGCCTTTCGTAAGGAATTACTTTCAAAATATCTTCTTTAACAGAGTTACCTTTTTCTCCTGGAGGGCCAACTCTACCTGGACGACCCGGAGCACCTTTCTCCCCCTTTTCTCCGGCCTCCCCTATTGACATAAAAAGAAATAAAAAGAAGAAACATATTAAAAAACAACTATTTTCTATTGATGTTAGTGACAAGAGTGCAATTTTCTGTACTGAAAATATAAGCATACTAAAGAGGAAAAAAAATAAAAACAAGTGAAACATATCTTGAGAGCTTTGAAGCACAGAGAATACATGAACGTAGACAATGAACGTAGACACCGACAAAACCAAAGTCAATATGTTACTGAACCCTCATGGCTCTAGTCAACACTTCAATGACAACATTACAGTTTACTTAAGAAGAAGCCTCAGAATCAGGCCTCAACTCAACACATAACCACATTCACCAAAAATGTCTTGAGTACACACCTAACATTGCTTCTTTACAGCAAAGCATACCAGAGGACATGTTTAAGTCCCAAGTGAAAATGGCATAGTCATAACTTAAAATTATAATATAAAAAAAAAAAAAACACGTTTATATCAAGTACTGAGTGAGAATAAACCTATAGGATAGTACTGCTACATCCATCATTTGCTGGATCATTTTTAAGTATGAAAAACTGTCTACTTAATCTGCATTCTCACTTACATATATATCATGCCTTCTGATCTTCACAGCTTGAATCACCACAAAGTAATCATTAACTATACTCACAACACTCATGTCACATTATATGCATTGAGCATATTTAAACAGCAGTTTCTGTAAATATGCATGTAGCAATTGGACAGATCAATACAATGGGAAAGGCATCGCAACAAAAGCGTGATGACGAAAGGATCAGCATGATAGAAAGGTGCTGTAAAAGACTGCTCACTTTTATTAGAAGACTCTAGATTCACAGGGGAAAGCTTCATTAAGGAAGGATCTCCAACCAGAGAACCTTCCCCACTGCCTGTCAGCCCTTAAATGAAGTCTAAGAGAGTTGCAGCCAGGCTCCACCCCTTCCAGTCACACAGGTGAATTGCCCTCACCTGTGTCCCAGGGCTGACTGGGTCCTTTTCCCAGGTGATCAATCAGTAGTTCAGGCCAGGACTCAACAGTTCCCATACAATGTGGCTACCTGGTGTCTTTCATTGGAGTCACATAAATTGTTTTGTCCCCTACTATTGTTGTTTTCCATTTATATAAATTTAAAAAACTCTTAGGCAAATAGAAATTTAAAGAATGATTGCTGTAGTTTAACCTGGGAGGTGGCTCATCACTGTACGGTTGTTTGCTCACTCACTCCTTCCCAGTGGAAAAGGGAAGAGAATTGGGAAAAAAAAAAAACAAAGTAGAACTTGTGTGTTGAGATAAATCTACTTACTAAGATAGAGAAAAGGATAATAGTTATGACTATATATATATATATGTTTATAAAAACATATACAACAAGTGATACACAAGCAATTACTCATCACTGCACAACTGATCCTCAGCTACCCACCCAAGAAGCAGAAGAGAAAAAGATGAACTCCCACTCCATTCAAAACTCCTTCTGTGTGATGATACGTGGGATATGTGCATGGGATATCCCATTGGACAGTTGAAAACAGCTAAGCTAATTCCATTCCCTGCCAGCAACGAGGCCCCTTGCTGAGCATGGCCTTGGCTCTGTACAACAATCGCTTAGCAGCAACTATAACCATTAGTGTGTTATCAACGTTATTTTTCTCCTAAAACCAGAACATAGCATCACATCAGACACTCTGAAGGAAACAGTTCTGTCCCAGCTTTAATTAAGACAACAATTTAAATAACTATTAAATAGATGTATGTGAAAGAACAGAAACTTCTACAGCTTCCACAGAAAAGAAAACATTAAGACAGGAGAGGAGAGTGAGCATCAGCTGCCTTTCAGGAAGCCAAAGCAAGCACCATAACAAGAAGGTCAGTGGTTATCTTGTTCCCCTCAAGCTCTCTGACATAGCTAGAAGGTACATTTTAGAGAAGGACTATAAAAATGACACATAAAGACAAGTTGAAATTGCACATTTCAGATTCGCAGCCTCCAGCACTCCTTACTGTAGACATAGGTGGCTCAGCCCTCCATCTGTTTCCTTCTTCAGGCTGCCAGCAAGCTCCAGACCACCTCTCCTCTCTTCAGACATGCAAAAATAGGCCATTCTCTGACCTTAATGAGGACAAATTCCACATAATCCCCAGCGAATAATACTGTTAGTAGGAAACAGGCTATTATTTGGCACATTTGGGAACACCACTTCTTTATTACCAAGTAACCAATAGGTTCTCTATGATTGTCTTTCCCTCCTCAGGGCTGGTTATGAGTTCTTTGCTTCCCATAGATAAATCCTGACAATGACTTTTCCCAGCTCTCTGGAGGCTCAGAGCAGGCTATTACAGCCTATTGCTTTACATGTTCTTCAGAGTGAAAGCTGCGCATTAGGGATCAATAAAATAGATCACTCTTGCTTCAGGCCATTACACTTGCCTGCATTTATTCCTATAATAAGATGACACTGCATTCCTTAGTGAGAGTGTTTAAGAAACTTTGCCTGTGATGAGATTATGCCATTACAGTTCCTGCTATAGACCACTTAGCAAGTTTTTGTTATCAGCTGTTTTAAGCAGCAAGACCTTTGCTACCAGTGGCCAGTTTAGCTTTGCAGTGCTTATACCCTTGTTTTTGCTGTATGTGCGCTGAGCATTGCGCAGGTGTCACAGGCAGGAAAAAAAAAAAAAAAAAAAAGGAGCAATTAACATCAAGTTCTCACTTTTGAATACTGATTTATGTAAATAAATAAATGAATAAATAAATAAATAAATAAATAAAATTTGAGAAAGATACCTAGTATTCCCAGTCCCCTTTCTGGTTTCTGGACAGTCCCTGTCCCTTCGGTGCAAGAGGCTGGGGTCATGCAATTGTGCTTCCCACTCAGTAGATGCAATGTGGCTTCCTACTCCAGCTGCAGCCATTCCTCCTGCTCAGCATCCTCCTTGCCATTGCCTCCTGTGCCCCAGCCCCATTATACATACACACAGCTCATCTCCCGATGCTTTGCAGTGACAGGAAAAGATGCCCAGCAGTGCAGAAATCAGAAGAAATCTAGCCCTAGTGCTGAACTCAGGGGCAGCAGGACCTAGCAGGCAGATGCAAATCTGATACTGCACCGTACTGTCATTGCTGAGAGTGATCTCTAATAGTTCATACAGTAAATCTTACTATTGCTGTCATTTTGCTTTTGTGAATTCATTGAGACAGTGTTTGTCTCTGATTCTGTTTGCATTCTTCCTACTTCAAGTGATACAAGCTACTGTAATAAAAATAGCACACCAAATATTAACTACATGAGCTGTTAAGCATTCCTTGGCTGATGATAACTGCCTTCCATTACTTCTGTGTGAGTAGTATCATCAAGTAAGTGTGTAAAAAAGAATACTGTTTTTATTTATGTAGCATTAACTTTTTATGAATTGTATGTCGTTGAGTAAGATAATTATTACAGAATGGCTTAGGTTGGAAGGGATCTTAAGGACCATCTAGTCCCAGTCCCCTGCTGTGGGCCAGTTGCCAACCACCAGATCAGGCTGCCCGGGCCTCATCCAGCCTGGCGTTGAATGCCTCCAGGGATGGGGCATCCACAGCTTCTCTAGGCAGCCTGTGCTAAGGCCACACCACTCTTCGAGTGAAAAATTTCTTCCTGACATCTAAACTAAATTTACACTCTTTTATTTTAAAACCATTCCCCCTTGTCCTATCACTATCAGAGAGTGCATAAAAATTCGGTCCCCCTCCTGTTTATAAGTTCTGTTCAGAAAGGCCACATGAAGTCTTCTCAGAGTCTTCTCTTCTCCAAACTAAACAATCCCACTGGTCCCAAGATGGATCCATGGGGGATGCCACTCGTTGACTGACCTCCACCTGAACATAGAGCCCTTGACAACAACCCTCTGGCTATGACTGTCCAACCAACACTTCATCCACTATCCAGCCTTCAAATTCATATTCCTTTAATTTAGAGATAATTCCTGCTTTAGATTATGGAAAGGAGACAAAAGAATATGGGGGGGGGGGGGGGGGGGGGGGAAGGTTTGAAGAATTTTTCTGTATAATGTTTTTTCTTTACAATGTAGAGAGCAATACATTAGGACACTGCTATCCATTCCTTCTTCACACAAAATGCACCTTCCCATTATTAATACTATTGGTTTTCTAAAAAACAGATCATTCTGTTGTCTGGATTCTCAGAGCCATGGTACTTTTCCCTCCTTCATTTCATCTTTTCAACTTTTATACAGCTGAAGTTTTAGGGGGGGAAAAAATATATATATATATATATATATATATATATATATAAGTCCCAGACCTAAGCTGCTGACCTTACTCTCATTTGTGCCTTTTTTCTATTCTGGGTGTCTTCACCGACTTTCTTCATCTTCCATTTCCACCTCCATTCTCATCTCATTCCCCTTCCGACATCCTTTGTTCTGTAGGGTCCTAATTGGCTTTGTGTTATTTTCTTATGCCTTTTTTTTTTTTTTTTTTCCTCCAGTTTCCAGTTTCTCTGCTCATTCTCATTCTCTGTGACCATCTTCTCTCTTTCCCTTTATCTTTTCCCATTCTTCTAAAATTTCATTTCACTGTCCTACTTTGGATGCATTTTCCTGGTGTCTTTTTCCCTCAGCTGCCAGTTGGGCTCCACTCTCTGCATCACCTCCACCTTCTCTTTTTACTTTTCACACAATCCACGGTCTCCATCATTTCTTCCACAGGTTCCCAGTACCTTCTTTTTCCCAAATCCCACCTAGTTCATGCCTAGCAGTGGGGCAGGGTTCTGTTGCTCCATCTCTGCAGATCTTGCTCAGCCAAGGAGCAGGGGCAAATCTAACAGCTGCAGTGAGAAAACCCTGTTGTGTAGGAGCTGAAATTTGGGCACACAGCCACATCAATGCTCAGTTGAATGGAAGGCTTGGCCACTGAAATGGGTTGGAGTTGTGCCAGCAGGGGACAGCAGTATCTCATTACCAATGCTCAGAGCCAGGCCCCCTGACAGTGTAGCTGGGACACTGATAGCTTTTTAGAGACTTCACATCAACTGGGGCTGCATCAAGCCATTTTGTGCTTCGCTGAATTTGTACATCAATCTCTCTCACTTCATGCCTTCAATGCATGAAGCAGAGTGAAATCATTGGCACATGATAGTTTTCAGCCTTCTTTGCTGTTTCCTTTTGGCAAAGGGACAAGATTATTATTGTACTGCTTAAATGTTATAAAAAAGACTATGCTGCATATAATAGCAATAATGGCCCTTTCATAAAAATCATAGTTAAAGGTGTTAATTTTGACAGATTACACAAATAGGGAAACTAAAGCAAAGTAGTCACAAAACTTGTCAAAGCTTCACAACCTCTCTGACCTGAAAAGTCATTTCAAAGCTCTGGTTCCCATTGCTGTGGTCACCATTTGAATAATGCATGTAACTCTGGACAACATATATTTACCTTGGTTGTATTGTTCTTTGTGAATTATATAAAGATTTTATTATTTTATGCTTATTCCACAGCAAATATCTCAGTGAAACAAATTTATTCAAGGCTTAGTCATACCTCAGAAGACTTAGATGTAACAGACCAGTGCTGTTCTTCTCAACTGGAACATTACACTCCAGTAGAAATACCACAGCCTTGATGATGGACATCTCTCTTATTGATTATCAAATAACAAGGATGGGATTTCACACCATGGTGGATGCTGTTGCTTTAAAATGCTAGTTCCTACCAGATGTTGATTTCCTACCTAAGGTACTTCAATACATGTTTAATTGCAGAAGGATCAACAGTTTATAATACTATCTTTGTTGTACAATAGTTGGGGGGAATATTTTTGAAAAATTCTGCTTCATTCAACAGAAAATATAAAAGTGCCAAAACCTAAATTTAATTTTTGACTTCCACTAAAAGCTAATCAGGCATTTAAAACCAATGGAAATTTAGCCCAAATTAAGGCAAGTATAAGAGCAGAACATACAAAATACTTCCCATTAGGACACTGCAAAATGGCAATGAAAATCTCCCAAGGTATAACACAGGGCCTGACTTTACAGTCTCTTTGTATCAGTCACAAGTATAAACAGAGAGAAAAAAACTAGGCCACATATATCAGAAAAGCAAGCATTAATAATCAGGAGTAAGTTTGGGAAATTGTGGCATGCATTCTCTATACCATGTTAATTTTAACAGACTAATTAATCTTAAGGACATTGAAACTTCATGTATAGGGAGGCTATAAACTGGACAAATAGAAAAGGTACTTTTTTTGTCTTGTTTAGAAACTACCAGTGGTGCAAATGTGCCCATTAGAAAGAAAGGATTAGCATTCGAACAATGAAGTAGACTTCCACGTTACCTTTGAGGCCTGGGACAAGAATCTGAACAGAACAGGACTCCTCTGCAATATGTTGAGGATATCCAGACCTTAGCAGTGACAGGAAGGCAAGGCTAATTAGAGTCACCAAGAAAACCAGATCTCTCTTCATAATGAGCACTTACAGGTCACTGACTCCTAAATAAAAGAATGAATAAACAATTATAAGAATTCCACAGACTTTCAACAGTTTTTTTAACATATGCAACATCTTTCTATGAATACAATATATTTTTGCATGCTATAAACCACACAGCATGAGAAGGATGTGTCAGGTTGCATGTAACACAGGCATATGTGAAATATGTAGCATTGCATTCAGCAGTTTGTTCTGGTGCTACACTGGGTAAGATAAAGCTCAGAATGAATTTAGTTAAGAAAGAAATTAAGTAAAGTCAATGACAGGCAACTCTGCATTCACTATTTCTCACTGTAGGCAGGGAAAGGTCAAAGGAGAAAAATCTAGTACATGGGCTTGCACTGAAAAATGTCAGCACTTTGCTGCTGCTTAGGAGTGCATAGTGCTCTTAAGAGGCAATTCAGTAGGTGATGAGACCAACCTGAAGGCCTGAAATTTCACATCCCATCTGTCCAAGCACTGAAATTGTGCCCAGTAAATTGTCTGACACAATAGCCCTCACATAACTCAGTGAGAGTGGGATGGAGATGGTATTTCACTATATCATGCAGTGAAGTTACATCAGAGCCTTCCATAAATCCTGAGAAGATTCACATCTGAAACATACCCTCACCTAAGCTTACATGTCAAATGGCTTTCCTGGTATTAGGCTGTGAAGAAATCTCTTGAAAACAACAGCATAGAAATGGAATTTGTGTGAAAAGACCATCAAAAGCTGATTTTTAGGAGGTCTATAGAAATACTCTTAGACAAAAGTGTTATTTATGTACTTCTGGCATGTTTTTTCAGTCCTTCTTTCACCAAGGCTTTCTACTACACAAACAAGCTGAAAGTCATATCAGGGTTTCAAGAGAAAGCATTCATATATCACTTTTTATAGCCCTGACACAGCTGTGTGCGTTTTACATCTAGAACAGGAACACTGGCCTGTATTACTCTCTAAAGCCATGGGTCTCAGTGTCATATCTCCACGATTCTTCAACACCCCCAGGGAGACAGTGACTTCACCACCTCCCTGAACAGCCTGTTCCAATATGTTACTGCTCTTTCGGAGAAGAAAAAAAATTCCTTATTTCCAGTATTTTAGCCTAAACTGTCCAGAAAAGAGATACCAACCCTTCCCTCATCTGAACAGTCACAGATATAGTTATGGTTAGCAATGAAGTACTGCTTCCCTAGCATTAAACTCACATTCACAGTAAGACTGCCACACAGCAGAACCTTATTTTCCACATAATGAAAAACTTAAAATACTACGTAGGATTAACTAATGCTATATTTTTATTGAAAAAGAAAAAAAAAAAAAAAAGAAGGATGCTAATGTTGGCATTTTCACATGGATCAAGAGATTCAGGAGAATGTGGACCAAAAAAAAAAAAAAAAAAAGATTCCACTAAGCTGTAATGTAACACTTTTATTTTTAAACTCTTTCTCAATTTTATATTAGCTATAATCTAGCAGGCTGCAATACAGGCAACCCTTACTAAAAAGACATGTTGTAACCTCACAACATTCTGCTCAGAATGCCAAGTACAAATGTCATCTACAGAAGTCTCCTCTCATAACTTAAGTTGCTGATTCTGGAGGGACGATACTCACACATGCAGATGTGATATTTATAGTATGTTTTTCCTTTCAAGAGGGTCCAGCATACAGAATTTTGCCTATGCTGCCATAACAAGGATGACTGCAGATCATATCATACATACATGTCTGAATCGGCATTAAAATACATAGCTCAGGTATTGCTGGGAGCACACAAATCCACTGAAGTACAAATCTCAGAAGGGGCTGCTTGAATATTTAGACCACAATAAGATTTGTCACAACTGCAGCAGCATCACTCAAGGGTTCTCCAGAGTGCAGGCAAAACGGAATTTTTCTGCCCCATGGATAAGGAAGCAGGGATGGAAGAGAAAGTATATCATAAAGGTGAACCTGAGAACAGAAATAGCAGAAGGTGGAAAAAAAGTAGCAACAGTAATGGAAATTTGTATATTGGATGTAAAGCCCTAGAGAAGCAGTAACAAGCAGCAGGTCTCTGACTGATAAAATCAGCAGGAAAACATTTGCTGTGATGTTGTTCTCATCTGTCTCAGACCATCACCTGCTTTGCCCATGCACACAGCCAGTCCCTAGAGGAAATTTCTAGCCACGGGGTAGGAGGCACTACATCCTCATGAACTTAGCATCCCAGAGGAGCTCTTGGTATCCACAGTGGATGGCCTTGCTTTTTAT
The DNA here is from genome assembly GCA_035772895.1 of Perdix hodgsoniae. Taxonomy (NCBI): domain Eukaryota; kingdom Metazoa; phylum Chordata; class Aves; order Galliformes; family Phasianidae; genus Perdix; species Perdix hodgsoniae. The sequence goes on from JAPSGF010000034.1 coordinate 2,464,396, forward strand.
GATAACTCCATGGTCCAAGTCACAACAGACAGCAAGTGAAATACGGAGTAATAAAACATAGTGAGGTGAGGCAAGGCAAATTCAGTTGGAAAGAATCTTCAGAGATTATTGATTTCAATTGCCTGACCACACCAGGACTAACTAAAAGTTAAAACATATTATTGAGTGCATTGTCCAAACACCTCTTGAACACTGACAGGCATGGGGCAGGAGGACATGGCAGAGGCTTGTGCCTGGAAATCTCCTTCCAGCACCTGAACATACGTGTTTAACTATCAGCAACGGCATCACTGGGAGGTGATGGACCATAGTGGGTGGTAACCGCAGGAAGAGAAGAAATGGGTCCTGCCTGATCCCACAGCTACAGCTTCACAGCCCAGGAATTGGAAGGGACCTCAAGAGATCGAGTCCAACCCACCCCCTCCTAAAGCAATTTCTCTACAATAGGTCACACAGGGACTATATGGGTCTTGAATATCCCCATAATAGGAGATTCCACAACCTCTCTGGCCAACCTGTTCCAGTGCTCCATCACCCTTACTGTAAAGAAGTTCTTCCACATGTTAGTATGGAACTTCCTATGTTTAAGTTTTAGGTCATTGCTCCTTGTCCTATCACAACACATCACCAAGAAGAGCCTAGCCTCATCCAATTGACTCCCACCTCCCCTCAGATTTATAAACATTTATCAGATCCCCTCTCAGTCTTCTTTTCCCGAGGCTGAACAGACCCAGGTTACTCAGCCTTTCCTCATATGGGAGATGCTCCAGACCCTTTATTTATTGTGGCCCCTTGCTAGACTTCTTCTAGGAGTCTTTTTTGAACTGGGGAGTCCAGAACTGGACAAAGTATTCTAAACATAGTCTCACCAGGGCAGAGTAAAAGGGGATGATCACCTCCCTCCAATTACTGGCCATGATCTTTTCCATGTACCCCCAATGCATGCAGAAGAAGATCAGAAAAAGGCCTGTAAACCAAGTGGTTCAGATACTCAGTGCAAAGCCTGCAAATCCAGGCAATTTCAGCATGAGCATCCAGCATCCTGCTGATAAAGATTCTTAGTGATGAATTGAAAAGCCTGAGAAAGAAGTAATTGAAATGAGGAAGGTGCTACAGCCTCTGCATTAGTGAATATAAAGACAGCACTACCTCTGCTGGTTTCATTTTATGGGGCTTTTGACATATCTAGACTACAGTTGGAAGATCAAAGTCTGAGGATATGTTAAATATTCATCTACCTTTACAAACTCCCATACAGCTCAGGCATAGGACAGGCTCTGTCAGGGCTGCTTTGTGGCTCTGCTCTTGACAGCTCACCTGGCACAGAAATTGGGCTGTCACACCACGACCTTAGGGGAATCACAGCAGAGAGCAGAGCTCCTTGGTTTCAGGCAGGTCACAACACCAGGCCCCTTGTGAATGCTTGGGAAATTACCTCAGTCTGAGAAGAGCCAGCAACCGAGGAAATCTCTGAAGAGGCTGCGGATAAAACTATAAAGTCTGCTGCTGCAGAAAAGGAACAGATTAATCATAGAAACCAGATCAGAAACAGAAACACTGTGGATATCACTTTCTCCACCTTTTCCCGTTACAAAAAAAAAAAAATAATAAAAAAAAAAATTAAACCACCTCTTCTGCAGCTAAAATGGCCTTATGTGATTGAAATAACAGTCTGACCTCCAGGTATGTACTACAGAAATACCTTTCATTTTAAAATCCTGGAAAGTTCCTTGCCTTTCTGACCTATCATTAAGGCCTTCCTCATCCAGATTCATAAAGGCATTCAGAAAATTAAATTCCACTGAAAGCATTCCTCAGAAAAGGATGTCAAGTGTGTCTTCCAAAACCCATGTTAGTCCTGGGTTTGGGGGTAACTTCAGCATTAAAATAACCAGTGTCAGGGAGAAACCTACAGATATTCAGCACTTGCAGAAGTACAGATACTTCTGTGCTCTCTATACAAGGGTTATGAGAAAAATTTGCTGTACCTACAATGGCCAGTACACCACAGCAGGTTGAATGTTTTGAAATAAATGAAAGGAGAAGGAAGAGAGAGAATTTGCATGGTTTTCCCTTAAAAAAAAAAAAAAAAAGCAAAACTTCTCTAAGCATAGTAATTTCAAAACAACTGTTGAGCTCTGATGGCTCTAGGGAGTCCTAGGGAGTCTGCCTGGGCTGCTGAGAGATGAGATTTCAAGTGACAATCCCAGCAAAGTCACTGGGAAGCCCAAGGGCGGAACACACCCCAGGCTGGCTGGGAACAGCTTGGGACAGCCAGGCCAGCTGGCACCAGGCACTGTTGAACCATCCTGCTGCGGGTGGAAAGCATGGAGCTCACTTCCAGCCAGCTAATGACTCAAATACAGGGATCTTGCAAGTGCCAGCAGCTACAAGGGCTGGTGGCTTAGTGCTTCTTTTGGACCTAAAAGCAACAAGATGGGTGACCTGCCTAGATGAATCCAAATCAATGGAAAATGTAGAAATAAAATGATGCTTGCTGGCATTAATGTCTAGCCACTCAATAACCAAAGAAACAACAGCCCTCTATAATCCCACATGATTCTTCTTTGAGGTTATGATTCTAGCTCCTCTTTGAGATGTTTTTACTCTACTGACTTATTTTCATTCTTGGGTTATAAAACAAAAAAAAAATAAATAAACTGAAGATCTGTAATCATAATCCACTGTCAGTACTATCCGAATTCTCAGAATTATCTGTTTTCTGAACTGCCCGTATTCCTGGTACAGACAGACAGATCTGCAGAGGCATCCCACAGCTGGAAGCAGTACAACACATTTGGGGGATGATTTCTCCAAGCAGGTTTGAGTCAGCACTACAGACACATCAGCACCTTTATACAGTTTTCTCTTCCCTGACTCCTCAAGCCCTCATTACCTGCATCCCAGTCCTGGAAGGTGTTATCTGGCAGCCTGTGCATCCTCAAATGCCCAAACAGGCTGCAAGCCACATCCCAGTGGATGCAATTTGTACCCACAAAGTGATGTCATTGAAATGCCAGACTGTAACATAGATCTCACACTGTTTCAAACACTCTGAAGAGATAAAAGCCAGAATACAGTTAGAAGGATGGTACCAGGGCCCAGCACAGCCTCTGGGATAAGCAGTGCCCAGAGGCTATGGATAATTCCCTGGAAGGGAAGTCTTTCATACTGGAGATGAAACCTGTGCCACTGACCTTCCCTTTCCCCATTACAGCATTGCTAACCTACAGATGCTTTGTGTTGCTCTGTTTTCACCTTATCTAAGTGTTCTCTCATTTGTCCTCCCAGCTCTCCCATGCATTACCTTGGGTAATCAAGAGTCCTCCACTTAGGCAAAATATAAAATCAGAATCAGTGATAAGGCTGCTGAAACATTAGGTGATCATTTTAGCATTTCATTTTAAAGCATTGCAATATTGCAGAAATGTTGATTTAAAGGTTAAAGCAACAAGCTTGAAAGAGAAAAAAAGAATACCCAAACGTTAATGCTGTTGGAATTGTAAAAACAGGGATTGTAACTGCTGTGGTTACAAAGTCTCTGTGAAATCTATGGCTCGTGGAGAGGCATAAAGCAGCAACATAACACATTTCAGATCTTGATGATGCTGAAGAACAGTGAGGTTTGCCGCAGAGGACAAAAAAGCAAGTCTGAGCTGATGAGAAGCTAACATTAACTAAAAGCCTAGCTGATGGGAAGTCATTGGTTACTCCCCAGTGTACATTTAATTCTGGCTCAATACAACCATTTCCTCAGCCAATGTTTGTGAGGTATGAGGGACTATTAGCTCTGGCTGTACCTTGTAGGTGCCCTTGTCACAGGTAGGAATAGTTGCTTCACTTTTCATTGAGAATAATGTTTTTAAAAATTGTGAGACAAATTTCTTCCTGATGCAGTTCTGCAGAAGTCAGTGAGTTTAAGGCAGAGTTAACGTACTGTGCTGAAAACATAAAATCAGGGCTTCAGCAACGGTGTGAGAAAGACTGAGTATAGAAAGAGGCAAGTACTCTATCATAACGTACAGCCAGAGGGAGATGGGACCCTCCTGATTGCTTGCACTGAGTGACAAATGTCTCACAATGTCTCTAAGTGGTGTTTTTAGATGGCAGAACAACATTCAGGGAGAATCTTAGCTTTGTATTTGTCAAAAACAGGAAAGAAAAAAAAAAACAAGAAATAAAAGCCTCCGTTAAATGACAATCTCTCTGCCATAGCCTTGTTTGCAGCTTTAATTTGCAGAAATAGTTTGTGATTTTTGGTACCGTACTTAAAATATGTCAGAAACACTGAAAATTTGATCTAACTGCCCCCAGACCCAAAATATGAGGTTCACATGAGTAAAAACTTATTTGAGGATTACAGAGCGCTGGAACAGACTACTCAGAGAAGTGGTGGAGTCTCCTTCCTTGGAGATATTCACGACCCACCTGGACACTTCCCTGTGCAACCTGCTATAGCGAATCTTCTTTAGCAGGGAGTTGCACCCAATGATCTCCAGAGGTCCCTTTCAACACCTTTGATTCTGCAATTCTCTGAAATACAGTTGTCAGTACTTTTAAAACTTGTATCTAAACTGTCTCAGCTCGGTCTTGATGCTATGCCCCACACATTTCTGTACAACACCAGAGTCACCAAGAATCAGTGAATACATAGAGAACGCTGTGGGAAACATTTCTGTACATAAATGAATACATATTGTTGACATATGCATTTTTCATCTTATTTCTGAAGCTTTAGGGCACTACTTTTCAACTCTCCGGATCCACATAAGCTTAGGTCTAGCTGAACAAGTTGGCATATTTGTGCAGTATCTGAGTATTTAGTGCCTATTCAATCAACTTATGCTTTCCAACGTGTTCTTGGCCTCCAGACACCTAGAAGTTTTCCAGGAGGGCCTGACAGTTGTCTTCTTGAGGGCACTGATGAGATTCACAAGGCAAACTTAATCTGGGGAGCATGGTCCCTGTTTCCCAGATAAACTCTGAGGTGCAGAGATCAGGCAGAAAGACACCTCCATCATCCCAACACATCCACACTTGAGAGTGCCTCCTCCACAACAGAAATACCACTCAAGTATTGATCCAAAAATGAGAAATACCAGTTCTGGAACAGCCTTAAGTGAAAAAGATGGGAGCCCACTGCCCCTTAGGAGAGGAACTGCCCCCAGGAGATGGATGCTATATATGAAAGTAGCATAAACTCAGGCACCAACAGATAAAAAGATGAGAAGCAAGGGAAAAAGCATGGTGAAGAAGCCAAATCAAGCCTAGCAATGGAATACTGGAGGTGGGTTGGCAGGGGTGGTGGGGGGAAAGAACAAGAAAAAGAAAAATGAGTGCTTTCTCTTACTTCTCAAAATTGACTTCTGTTAACTTGGGATAAAACAGAAGGCACCACCCCAGAGCACATGTGGACATGAGAAAGGTTTCCTTTCAGTTGCTCCAGCATCCTACCCCTCACTCCTCATTGAGAAGAACGCAGCAGGGGAAAATAGCTTTTGCCTCCATTTTCTCATGTATTTGATATTGCATTAGCTGAATTTAGGTGAGGTTCTAGGAACAAAAGAAAGCTACTTAACTGCTGCCCAGTGTTTCTGAACACAGCATGTACAGCACCTCAGAAAAGTGAGTGAGGAGATAGAACACAGCTGGCATTAAGGGATGCCTATTTATCAGGATCATTTTGCTACCAGACCTCAACCTAGCAGAAGTTACAAGCAGACCCTTGGGTGGGATTCAGTCATTCTGGCTGAGTTTCTGAGTCTGAGAAAAATCATCCTGAGCTCCCTGTATAATCAAGTCAGGGAAAAGCACCTTTCTGTGACAATTAATTTCACTTTATATCAGATTGGATAATTGGCTCTCTAGAGGCGTGCATTCATCTCCCAGCATTGTAGGTACGTAAAGCCAGGTGAGGGAAGCCCCCACATCACTACTGGCTAAGTCTAACTGTATAAGGGCTAACAGCAGCCTGATTCCCCTGCTGCAGGTACACATCACCCTCTCATTCTTCATGCTGTCACCAATCGCAATCTGATCACATACTGAGCTAGCATGGGGAGCTAAGCCAGCAGAAAACCATTCCTCTTTTTTGCAGTGTTATTTTTCAGTTGATTTAGTTGCTTGGCTCCTGGAGAGGAAAAAATGGCCATCCATTCCTGTGAAAAAACGTTGCCAGCCCTCAGCAGGAGCCAAGATAGCCTTCAGTGTGTTATAAAACTGTGCCCTTACATGCCAGAGGCATACGGAAAACAAAAAGGCATATAAGTGAAAGAAATAACGGGACAAAATTCACAGAAATTTGGGGGGAAAAAAAAATAAAGAATGGGTACATAATTAAAGAATGGGATTTAAGATATGGCAAAATATCAGGCTGCAGAATAAAATAATATCCAGCAAAAGATATGGAGCATTTGAGATACAACAAGATGAGACATTTTGCAGTAGCATTCAAGCCAGAGTCATGGAAACGATCCAAGAATATTATCCTCAAATGACAAGGACATGCTTCTTGGAATGATATCCTCAATGTAACAAATCACCATAGTACAAAATCTTGCATTTGAACTGGGGCAGCAGCATCAATGCAATTACAACAAAATATTGTTTTTATTCTCAAACTGAGAACCTGCAGAAATCAAATAACATTTGGCATGTGAACCTATGCTGATACTTTCATAATCAGCTGGGATTTCATAATCCCAGATGCCTGGGAAAGGTGGGAAATAAATTATATTGTTGATACAAGGACTAAAAACACCTTTGGTAAAATGGCCAAGTCTGTACATCGGAGAAAAAGCATCATGGGGAAAAAGCAAGCCTCGCAGGGAATACAGCCAAATGTCGTCACTGGATAAGTAAACAGAAAAGAATAGACTTATAAGACAATCGTGTATAGGTTTTCACTCTTAAGACTTCTGATACACTTTTCTAAGTGCAGATGCAGGAAAGAAAACAAAGGAAAGGAAACACTACAAAAACAGCTCCCCAGATTAAGAAAAATAAGTGATTTGTATATAGAAATAATTATAGAAGCAAAAAATAGCAGGGAAAAAAATGTGCAAATCCAATGTGTCCTCGTAAAAGCATATGTTAAATAACACTGTCCCTGCAGATGATTATACATTAATGAAGTCCTCAGAAGATAGAAGTATTCTTACACTAGGATGCTACAGTAGACTTTGGCCAATCAGTCTACATCTTTGCCAACAGACATGATCCTGCTTAGAAGACACATCAAATGGAAGCCAGATGAAAGAAGATCTTCAGTGGTGAACAATTCCCAATGCAGCTATTATAGCACAGCAATTGCACTTCGAGCCCTCTGTCACACACAAAGATTTAAAGAATTAAAATACAAGTGATTGCATTCAGGCCAGAGGTGCTTTTGACGATTTGGTCTCATACTGAAAAAGAAACGTGAATTCAGAAAGATTTAGAATGTGTTTAAAAATTTGCAAACAAAGCCATTTAAACTGAAGGTGTTACTCCCCTTACCCATATCCCAGGATGCTTCTTCTGCCAAGAGATTCCTTACGATGACAACTCCCTTCAGGAATTTTTTATTAAATTCCTTTCATCTAACCAACCACCCCGAGAGATTCCTCTCTAGTAATGTTTTTATCCATGTTTTTAGGGAGGGATATAACAACTCATTTTAAGTAAGTGATAAATACTGGCATTTCTACCTGCTTTTGAGATCAGCAAATTCTCTAACAATAGCCATAGATGCATCTCAACATGACCAGAGGCCATTCGTGCACACATTAAAAAAGTGCACATCAGCTATGATCACTTGGACCTGCAGATACCTCTTTTGTCTATGTGTTCAGCATTTATAGGGCACTTATAACAGCAGAAACTAATGCCAGAGCTCTGATTATGCAGCTACCAGCAAAAGAAAAGACTTCAGAGGAGGTAATAAAGGCAGTTCTAACCTTGTCCTGGCTGAAATCCCAACATCTGCCAACTGACACAAGCAATGGAAGGATGAAAAACAACAACCAAAAAGAGATTTGACACAAAATTATTCAGTGCTGCCAAAGGGGATGAAGGATCAACTCTGAACATATTATATCCATGTATCCAATGCTGCAATGGTGACATTTAGCATCATCATTCCTGAAATCAAGGAACAACTTGATGCAATCACAAGTAAACTCAGTCTAAATGGACAAACATTTAAAGAGGGTTGCTTAGAAGACAGAGTAAAGAAAACTATTACCAGGGTTATTAAGAAAGCTTCTGACAGACCCTAGAATCAAGTGCCAACAGATTCACTTGACAGGCCAGCATGGAAATGTGCTGTTGGAGCTGAGATAGTAATGTTCATACTCACTGCATCATGATGATCCTTGCACAAGTTTGACACGTGACATCCAGAAACTATGTTCAGGATTTGCAAGGAATGGAATGCCCACCCATTCTCTTTTCGGGTGAAAGGTTTTCAAATTAACAGTAAAACCTCCCTAATATTTATAGCACACTGTTGAAAGAGTGTTGTCTAAGATCTCATTGCACTGATCGCACTGCAAAAGTAGCAGTGGGCACTGTCTGCTTGAAATCACGCATGAAATTCAATGGTATTTAGAGCACTTCAGGAACATAACCCATTTACTTATCTTTCCAAAGCTTGCGAAGATAATATGGTTATCTCCACATTTGTTTCTCATGTTTTAAACTTAAATACTCCAATCTAAATAATTCTGGAGACGCATACTCATGACTCAAAGATATTTGGAAGCTGGTGAAAATCAGCACATTCTACCTAAGAATGTCACAAAGACTTACTTAAATCAGGTTCCTCTCCACTGCATATCAATAAAAAAAAAGATACCTGGGAATTCTCTGTGAAGATATCTGCCTTGTCCTTTTGATGATTGCCCTTGATAATAAAAACAATAATAATTTAACAACTGCCATCTCACTTTCTCTCCATTGGTTTTGAATTGAGTTCATTGCACAACTCCACAGAAATGTTGAAAATCTGTGGATGCTGCTGAGAGCACTGATGCACAGCACTTCTCTTGTTCAACATCTTTCTTGCTTCCAGTATGTTTCCATAACACTTCTAGCCCAAAATTCCACTAACCAGTCAGCTATCAGGGATCCACTTTCTTGTTACAGAATCACAGAATTACAGAATGGCCAGGGTTGGGAGGGACCTCAAAGATCATGAATCTCCAACACCCCTGCCACATGCAGGGCCACCAACCTTCCCATTTAATGCTAGACCAGGCTGCCCAGGGCACCATCCAGTCTGGCCTTGAACACCTCCAGGAATGGGGCATCCACAACCTCTCTGGGCAGCCTGTTCCAGCACCTCACCACTCTCTCTGTGAAGAATTTCCCCCCGACATCCAACCTAAATCGCCTCTCCCTCTACTTAAAACCATTTCCCCTCGTCCTACAGTTATCTTCCCTTTCAAAGAGTTGATTCCCCTCCCCTGTGTAGGCTCCCTTTAGGTACTGAAATGCTGCAATGAGGTCACCCCGCAACCTTCTTTTCTCCAGGCTTGTTAATATCCTTCTGATGAAAGACCTCAGTGAGACACCTTCTTCTATGCAATCAGAATTTTTTTTTGTTTTGCTTCCTATGCTAGGCCTAAAAATACATTCTTGTACCATGATTTATTTTGACTATTCCTAACTACCATGCCACCCAATAATGCCAGTTATTTCATACATACACTATTTAACATATTTATTTTAGGTATATATAATGAAGACCTTCATTTTGAATCCCAAGCAAGAGGTGATATCATATAAATCCTCTGATGACAAAGTTTTACCTACATTAAAATGTCCTTAGAAATGAATGATTTATGAACCCTTGTCTTGTAAAAGAAAGCAGCATGTACAGAAACGTGTACGGTTTGTTGATCAACTTTTGCTATCTGGACACTACCCAGTGTCCCCAGCATTCAGATCAGATGGAGATGAAATCAACTTTTGATTTGAGGTCTCTTAAACCTCTAAGGAGTCCACTGAGGACACTTACATGCGCAACTTTTATGAGCAAGTTCCAGCATCTGCTAAATACCCCACTCCCATCACAGGAGAATTTGAAGGAATCCACAACTAAGCCTGAAAAAATCACTGAACAACCAATCTGAAAATCTGAGAGAACTATCTGGATGATTTCTTATTATCTGTGCTCATTCCACAGTTACTGTATCATACTGACAGCACTGAGTCACAGAATCAGAGAATCATCTTGGTTGGAAAAGGCCTTCAAAATCATCAAGTTCAACCATCAGTCTATCCTACTGAGTCCTGTCTCTCAGCTACATCCCTTAGTGCCACATCTACACAACTCAAATGTCTCCAAGGATGGGAACTCCACCATTGTCCTGGACAAGCCCCTTCCAGTGCTTGATCACACTTTTTATGAAGAAATTCTTTCTAAGGTCCAACTTAAGCCTCTCCTGAAGCAACCTGACACTGTTTCCTCACATCTGTCCTTAAAACCAGGCAGAGAAAGATGGGCCCCTGAAACTTAAACACAACTATGAACACAACTTCATTCCTAATGGACCCCACCCAAAAAAAGGCACTGGTGGAGCAGATATTCTTTCTGCTCTTTGTTTATTATTCCCCTTCTTCACCCCAAAATTCCCAGATGAGACCTGATCAAGTAAACACTGGCAATGCTATTAATGACACAAATCCTCTCAAACCTTCTCCTAACAAGAGACTGGGCCAGCAACTCAACTGGGCCAAGACCTCAAGCAGCTGCAGGCCCACAGACACCTCATGTTCCTACAGGCAGATCACCCAGACTACGATTTGCTTGAAAAGGCATCTAGATGGAAGAGACAAGACCAATAATTTCTAAAGCATCAGGTTCCTATTAAGTTTTCTTCTTCTTTTTTTTTTTTTTTAAACAGTTTACCTTCCTTACAAAATTCAGTCATACCCTGTAATTGCAATGTTCAGTTCCAAGAACATAAAGTGCAACATTTTTAGTGCAAAAAATTGGCAAAGTCTTGGAAATACTTTTAAATGTTCTCTCCCTTGTATGGGCTTTTGTGTGGCTAAAAACAACAGAAGATTTTTAAACCTTTTACTGACACATCTAACTCTCCTGAAGGGTTACACTTCCAAGGTCCACAGCAAATAGGGTGCTATGAAGCTCACACACAGCCACAAGCATTCATATTTTAAACTAGCCATTACCTACTAGTAACTGGGGGGGCTTCTCCTGCTTTTAATTCCCTATGAGCCCAGCCTGTGCCCCTTGCACTACAACACATCTGACATAATACAGCACAGAGCTCCTTGCACCAAGAGACATCACAGCAGCAAGTCCCTGTGCATGGGGCCTATGGGAAGCATGGTTCAACCATAAAGGCCGTCCAGTAGTGAAAAGCAATGCAAAGCACTACAGCTCCCAGGAGACACTGTGAGTATATTTTTGGCTAAACTCTTCTGGTTTTCAGCCAAAATACTTTGACAAAAGGACTAAACTACTCTGAAAAATTTACACTCCTCTTCAAAAAACTGCTTCGTCAAAAGCCTTTCCACTTCAAAATGATTCTAGCTCAAGTTTTGGGCAGCCCTTAAGCTGACTAAATGGAGCTTTTGAAATAGTGTAAAATCACTCAAAAGTAATCAGAAAAACAGCTCTCAACATGACGTACAATCTGTAAACTACACTGTGCAATTCCCTGCTGGCTGCAGGAATACGCCATATTTAAAATGCCATTTTAATATGACTAAGTTACATATTCTGTCTCCTTATGCCAATTTGCACACGACTGAAAAGCAAGTATATGGCCCTCTGTTTACTAAACTACTGCTTACTCTCATGATCAAGCTCATTTAGACCAAAATTTTTTATCTTTGCACATTCTTAATTTTCATTTAGGATTCTTTTACACTGCTGCCACCAACTTGTTCAGGTTTTAACTGTATTAACTCTTAATTACAGTGATGTAGTCCTTACTGAGTCCATTGTCATCTGCTTCATTTCAGCAATGTCAGTCTTTATTCCCTGCTTTGCTGATGTATTAAACGTTCACTTTTTAAAGTGGAAAACAACCAGCTGCTGGGAAGTACAGCTACAAGGAAGGAGAAAAACAGAGTATTTCCAAAAATTAAACTGATATATCCATTATCTGTAATAGAAAAGGATAACAACCCCTTAATAAACTGCAATAAGTTTAATCGCATGAAAAATTAAAATATACTGCTTCATTCTTTGTTACTCAAAGAAAGGAATTAACTCTTGCAATGGCATTTTTATATTTTCAATAGAAACACTGATCAGGAATTCCATGATCTAACCCACATGGGTACTTCTGAACAGAAAAGTCCAACATTAACAGCTTGGTCTGTTCTAGCAGATATTTCCCTTACCTTCCCCTGTTGTGTGGCCATTACCAGTCATGTTTTGCTGCTTACAAGACAGCCAGCCAACAAACATCCAAACTTTTTTCCTTTATGTTTTTCTAAAGAATGAAAGTATAAAAGTAACTTACCTTATGGTTGCTGAGAAAACTGCAGAACACTCTGTGCCTGCAGGGACACTGCACAGATGAACCTCATTGCTGCTGTTTACAGAAGTCTGACAGTTTTTAATTTGAAAGAGGTTGTCTTTTGCTTTTCGACAGTTCAACAAATCAGACAACACAGTTGCAAGTGTTATCTGTAAACAGCTTCCTGTTTGAAATAGATCAGCTGTCCTGCAGGACAATAATTAGGAAAGAAGTGTGGGAAAGCTGAAGAGGTCCATGATGTAAGCTTTTTATTTTGGGAATGTACTTTTTTGGGAATGCACTCTTACTCTCCCCTCCTCCTCTCTAGCAGAGAACCCCTTTTTAACCATTTAGATCTATGCAGCTCTAAGTTATGCATGCACAATGCACTTTTACAGAACTTTCCCTCCTTTGCTTAATTCCTAACAACTAATAGTAAAAACACACAGCCTGCAGCACTGAATACGATCATGTTATGCGGATAATTAACATATTTTCCTTACTGACACTCTCCCTATTTTTGCAGTCGGCTGTAGCATCCTTGACTTGTCGAGTAAAAAACAAGAAACTTTCAGAGCCCACTCAACACTCCACAACAGTAACATTGTTACCCACATTGTTTTTTTTAAGAATATCTTTTGATGTCACTCGGTATTAGTGCAAAAAGGAGGGAAAAAAAATAATCAGAAATCATTCATTATAGCTTTTAAACATTTGTACAACCTTTTCCTCTTAATCAGCTGAACCATCTCATACATTCCCCAAAATAGAAATCAGAGCATCAGAAAGATTTTGAAATGTGGAACCAGAGAAAGCTGTGATAGCATCATGTGTGTGTGTTTGTTGGACTTCTGATTTGCTCTCAAGGAGTTACAGGTGCTCTCCATTGTAGATTTCATGTTGTGGTGCAGGTTGCAACCCCAGTTGATATACTTCTCCCTCTCTTGCATAGAAGACCCCTCCCAGCACTCCTCTCCTAGCCCTGGGTATGCAGTTTCCTTCCCACCAGGGCTCCCATTCCAAGCTCCACCGTGTCACAGCCGAGCAACTTTGTTGATGAGGGAAGAGTGCTGCTGGCAGAGCAATCCCTTGCTCTTCTGGAGGAGAAAATTTGTTCAACCAGCACATCCCCACCTCCATAGAGGCTGTAGCTTAACAGGCAGCAAGGACACAAACAAGACAGCCATGCTGCAGCTGTCACAGCAGTGCAGAGGTAGCAGTGCCTCTCATTCAGGAATTGCCAAAGTAAGGGCAGAGCCTTTCCTACAGCACTCTGTCAGTTGGGCTGACACCTAACTGTTGTCACAGGGCTGGAGCCTGGATAACTTTCCTTCATCACTATCAGCTTCTGTATTTTAACAGTACCAGCCACAAGATGTTAAGAGCTGATGCTCACTTCCAGATGACATCAATAAAAATGAGAAAATCATGGAACGAACATAACTGCGTAAGCACTGCACAACTTGAAAGCAGTTTCATGTGTACAAGCACTGTTAGTTAAGCAGGATCAGAAGGCAATTACCAGGACTGGGCCCTTGCAGCACTCTGTTGGCAGCAGCTTGCTGAGAGAAACGTTTGATGTAAAGAATGCAGCCAAGTGACTGCAGTCCAAGCCTTTGAAGATCATATTACGATGGCAAAGGCAACAGCCATTTACATACATATCTACTCTCCTTATATAAACAGGCAAATAACTGAGGCCAGAAACTGAATTCAAGGGAGAAAGAGCCATTTCAGGGAAGATTAGAAAAGGTAGAATTAAACACAAGGCAAAGAGAACTGAAGAACAAATGCAAATGCCCAGAATTCAAAAGTTAAGGCCAAACACTGTACATGTAATGGACGTGCATTTGTTAAAAAATGAGAAAATAAATGTTTTGTTTCAATTAGGAGAATAAAAGAGGTGCGCTCCTCTTACTGCTGGACAATAGCATCCCTCAGCCACAGAGATGTGACTGGAGGCTACACAGCCATGCTAGGACCTTACCTGAGCTGGACTGCTATGGGTGGATTGGGATGCTGCTTCCCAGGCTATGCCAGAGCAGCTTAAGTGTTCACCTTCCATCTTCTCCATCTAGCTCTGTCCCTTTACATAGCTTAGCCAATCCAACAGCTATTAAGCCTCAATAGGTCTTAGCTGTTGGCAATTGAGCAAACATTAATAGGCCAGCTTGCAAACTATGGCAGTTCAAGAGGTGGCTCACAAGTTTTTCAGCCACCCTTGCTAGTGGAGGGACAACCCTCAGCCTTCTATATATAAGAAATGCATGCAACCTAGATCAGCTATCTCAGTTCAGTCCACAAATAGACATTCACTCAGCCTTCAAAATCAGATTATACACCATGCTGACACTGCCTTGAGAATATTTGGATTGAAATAGTTCAAAAAAAAAATTTTTTTCTTGAAACAACAGGGGAAAATGCATTCATACATTCTCTGAGCCTTCAGGCAGATTCTTCTGCTCTCTCCACAGAGAAATTGCATTATCCCTGTCTGTAAGAGGATTAAATATAATATTCATTGAAAAACATGGTATCCACTCAAAAATATTGTTTTGGAAAGACAAAGACCTAGAATTCTCTCCTCAGTTTGGCAAAACATCCAAGAGTGTCAAAGAATCACAGAACTGCCAAGAATGGAGCAGAGCTCTAGAGGTGTTCTTGTTCAATCCCTGCTCAAACAAGACAAGCGACATTCTAGTTCAGATTTTTAAAGGATGAAAATTGCCAATACCCAAACTCTTTAATAAAAAGTCAAAAAATTGAATTCAATTGCTTGATTTAAAGTGCATCACAAGTTGTCACAAATACCGTTCCACTTCTTGAAAATAAGAGCAGCCTTGCTAACCAGCCCTTGTAAGACTCCCAGGGCAAACTCCAAAAAGAGACAAGAAAATGCAGCAGATCCACCTCTCCGTGGTACAGATCTGCACATCAGAGTGCTGTGTGGACTTCCTCCTTTGTTCCTTACAACAAAGTGATGTTTCCCTTTTCCTTTGGCTTCACCTAACAATCATTTAGCTAAGAAAATAAGAAATAATTTCATTCATGAAAAACTGGGGAGAAAAAAAGTCTGTAGTGCTGCCCCTATTAAGATATCCATATGTACCTCATTCCATTAATGGAGCCAGAGAGGGCAGATACCACCACTCTAGTCTGATGAACAGGAGAGAAGAGAAACCATCATCCTTAATGTCTTTTCTGTACAACATATCAGATGTAGGTGGGAAAGTTCAGCACAAAAGCAGCAACACAGGATTTTTTTTTTATTATTCAGCAGTGTAAAATCAAGCTTTCTAAGCAGCATTCACTGCAGAAGTTGCAAGATGAGTGCATTTTATTATTCCCTATTTCTTAATTTGAAAGAATCTCTCCCATGCCTGGCTCTACTTTTATCTTTGTCTGTCCACCAGAAAAAGATCACATCTGAACCAAAAATATAAGCAAAGACCAAGTTCATGGTCACCAGAGGAATCTGAACATCCATACATCTACTGATCCCACTGAGATGCAGCTTAGAGCCCTGTGGGAACATGCTGAAGTAGCTGCCAAGCTACTCTTGATGATATTTGAAAGGTTATGACAGTCAGGTAAAGTCGCTAGTGACAAAAAAATATGCAATATTGCACCCAATTTTAAGAATGGTAGAAAGGACAACCCAGGAACTACCTGTTCGCCTCAGCTTGGTGTCTGGGAAGATGATTGAACAGATCCTCCTGGAAGTTATGCTTTGACACGCAACTTGAAGATGATCAAAGACAACAGGCATGGCTCCACCTAGGGCAAGTTCTCCTGACCAAGCTAGTGGCCTTCCACAATGGCATAACAGCATCAGTGGACAGGGGAAGAGCCACTAATGTCATCTACCCAAACTTCTGTAAGGCCTTTAACATTGCCCCCCACAGCATCCCTATCTCCAAAATTGGAAATACATGGATTTGATGAGTGGACTGTTTGATGGATGAGGAACTGGCTGCAACACTGCACTCAGTGTGATCGTCAATAGTTCAATGTCCAGCTGAAGATAAGGGACAAGTGGTATCCATCAGGGATCAGTACTTGGACAGATGTTCTTTAATATCTTCATCAGTTACATCAACAGTGAGATCAAGCACATTCTCAGTCTGCAAATGATACAAGCTATATAGTATGGTCAACATGCCTGAGGGATAGGATACTATCCAGAGACCTAAACAGACTCGAGCAGCAGGCCCAGAATCTAATGAAGTTCAACAAATCCATGTGGAAAGGTCTTGCACCTGGGTCATGGCAACTCTTCCATCAGTACAAGCTGCAGATAAAAGGATTGAGCACAGCACAAAAAGGACATGGGGGTACTGGTAGGTAGCAAGCTAGACATGAGCCAGCAACATGCCCCCATAGACCAGAAAGCCAACCATATCCTGGGCTGCATCAAAAGAGGTGTGATCTGATCACACCTCTTTTGATGCCGCCCAGGATATGGTTGAGGATGTGATCCTGCCTGTCTGTGCTGATGAGACCTCACCTGGAGTACTACGTCCAGATGCGAATCATCAGTACAGCAGAAACGTGGATCTGTTGGATAGCATCCAGAGGAGGGGCACAAAAATGATCAAAGAGATGGAACACCTCACAGGCTGTTTTTTGTTTGTTTTTTACAGTGTAGTGAAGCACTGGAACAGGTTCCTTGAGAGGTGGTGGATGTCCCATCCCCAGAGACGTTCAAAATCAGGCTGGACAAGGCTCTGAGCAACCGGATCGAGCTGTAGTATCCCTGTTCATTGCAGGGGAGTTGGACTAGATGGACTTTAAAGGTCACTGTCAACTCAAACAATTCTATGATTCTATGTCAACACAAAAATCCAAGCTGGTAACATTACGTGTCCCATTAGCTATTAACTATTTAACAAAACCTAGCAGTAGCAACAGTGTGGTAAGCTTAAGAATGGTTTTCCTGAAAAACAGAAAGGAATAGAAGTAATTGATGGGTAGAAGATGCAATATCTGCACTTGCAATCTGTAACAAAGCCAAAGACTTTCTCCTCTTGATCACAAGAAATAAGATCAAGTGCACGCAATTTTCTGTAGGGAACATTCACTCTTAGTGAATGTAACTTTTTACACACACACTCAAGGCCAGCAATAAGAAGCATAGCAAAACCACTTACAAAGGGATCAATGATTTGCACTGATCGATGCTGCAGTCAAGCTAGTATAGTGGAAAGAGATTCACACTCCCCTAGTCTAGCCATAATGCTTCCTTTTCTGTGACTGTATGACTTTCCATTATCAAAAGTTGTGGTTTTTTTTTTCTATCACCAATACAGCTAATAGAAACTAGAAAGCCCATACCAAAGAAGATCAAAGACAGCCTAGGGTGGGTATGCTTTTTTTCTTTGGTATTGCTCTGGCTTTTAGATGTATCTCAAAATTATACTAAAGCTTCCTGCTTAGAAGTTCTAGGAAACATGCAGGCACAGGAAAAAGATTCTTGAAGTTCATAATACAAGAGCAACAGTATTTCTTTTAACGCTGTGTGAAGGCTGAAAGAGCTGGGGTTGTTCAGCCTGGAGAAGAGAAAGCTTTGAGGTGACCTGAGAGTGGCCTTTCAGTATCTAAAGGAGGACTGTAAGAAGGAAAAGGATGGACTCTTTATCAGGGTCTGCTGAGGCAGGACAAGGGGAAATACTTTCAAACTGAAGGACAGAGATTTAGATTGGATATAAGGAAGGAAGTTTTTTTTGTGTGCTTTTTTTTTTTTTTTTTTAACAAGAGCAGTGAAGCACTGGAACAGGCTGCCCAGAGCAATGGTGGATGCCCCATGTCTGGAGACACCTAAGGTCAGGCTGAATGGGTCTCTGAGCACCTGACTGAGCTGAACGTGTCCCACTTGCCAGATACTCCTACTTACATCCAAGAGGGGCAATGAGATGTGCTATCATGCATTGAAGTAAAACATCAATAAAAGACAAGTCAAGCACTTCAAGCATAGTCCATACTAGACCAGTAACATCTGGTTGTCTATACACCATCTATACACCTATTCCAATGGACATCAACCAGGAGCAACTTTCCTCACAGATAAAAAATATCTGAGGACACCAGCGAAATTCAAATTGAAAGTCCTCCTATCAGGTTCAAATCTTAGAGCACCTAACAGCACAATGTTTTTGTTTCCCCTATTTGCTTGATTGGGCTACTCTAGGCAAGAATCTGTTTTTCCACACTTAATAGTATGCAATCTGTCTCTCTACATTGACACTGTCCACATACAATTGCTGCACAGGCCTTTACACAGAATGCCTCATTGCTTTTTCACAAAGACCAATAATAAACTCCTGAGCAATCATGCTTTCAGAGTTCAAATGTGACAGCACATGAAAGGTACTGGGAAAATCTAACATCACCTCATTTGGAGGCTGCTTTAGGTTAAGGTAACATTTGACATCAGTATTCCATCAGCCTCATTAGTACTTGACCAGATGGCATCTACTGACTTTCCAGATTGCAGGCATTCATTTGATGCACTCGTCAAGGGAGAAAGGGAGTTGTCTGACTGTATCACTGACACTAAGACACAAGGGAGTCCATGAATGAAGGTAAACGAGAACAAAAGTCTTTTGCTGAGCATGCAGCCTGGTACTTTTATGCTACAAAAATTCACCTTTACTTGTAGCTTAGTTTACTTAAAAAACATTGTTTTATGTGTTACCGTTTCAAACAATTTGCTTATAGGACCATCACAAGCCTCTGCATTTCATGTAGTTCAAAGGGCTTACAATGACAGCCAAGAAAAAAAATTCCACAGCCAGCTGGCAATGCCTGCAAACACTTGCAATCTTCGTGTTCAGTTTACCTGATTTCCACACCAAGCCCCCCAGAGCTTCAAAACTAGAACTGCTACTGACATTTTCATTACTAAGAGAGCAAGCCTGTTTCATCGTGGAAAAAGAAAATACAGCCTACTGAAGATTGCTGTCTGAGCACTACCTCTACTTGCAGATGTTACACAGCCCCAGTAGGCTCACCAACTTCTACCTAAATGTAGGTAACATCTGCTAAGTCTCCATACAGTCCCTTAACTGCTTCTTCCAACCCATGCTAGCAAGTAACTATTTGCGCACAATACCATCTCTGAATGTTGCAGAAGAAAGTTTAGTAATACGTCTGACTTGAGAGTAGATTTCCTTCCCAAACCCCACGTCATCAAGCCTAATGCCCACTGTACTGATGAAAATCTGAATTCTATCACACCTTTTGCCATACAATCTTCTGAAACTACTCCACCCAAACAGACAGAATTCAAGAACATATTCCAGAGGCAGAAGGAGAGAGAAATAGACCTTATTCTTCAAATTACAGCCTGTTTTTTTGCAAAATCAAGCCTTCTCAGTAAGTAGCTCAAAACTAGCTACTAATTACAACAGGGAATATATATTTTTTTCATCCTCTTTGTATTGTCTGCATCAAAAACAGCCACCTACTACTATCTGCCCTGTGCTACTAAACAGGAACTACAGCACAACTCAAATAGCTTCATTCTTGAAAAGAGCTATAAGGTAGGAAGCCAACAAAACCACACTAAATGAGAAAAGTAAGTAAAGGTACAAATACTCACAAGTAGCACTTGCCTTTGATTTACCCTCTAGGGGAAAGCTGCAAGCTATTAGGAGCTTCTGGTTATATGGTCTGTTACCTATTTCTCTCTCCATCTCCTAGGCCATCTCTGTAATGAGGTGCCTTTTATTATATTATCCACTTCCTCCTAAGTAGCAGAATAGTCAGTTCAGCAGGGGTAAGTACTAAATTAATATAAATTGCTCAGAACATTTACACACAGGTCCAAAGAGTCATTCTGCCATGAGCTAGAAAAAATGCTGGTGTTTCCAGATGTAGGTACAGATGTCAACTATGCATGGCTTTTGGAGCACTGTCACAGCTGCTATCATACAGCTAGTCCTCCCCCACCTCTCCTCCCCATACGGCCAAAGATATCTGGAATTATGGTAGAACACCATAAAGAGATACCATTCCAGAAGTCATTTCTTCACCACAGTTCATCTATCCCTGCCTTAAATTATAATAGATATGGTCTGGCTACCTAAATTACTCTGATACTAATATACATACATACTAATACATGAAAACAAAAATCCATTACTTCTGAGAGCAAGATCAACTACTAAAAAACTGTAATGTGCATCCAGAAAGATGGTTAATCCCTCAGAAAAGAAAACGTCTTATTTTATTCTTCTGGGAACAGAAAGCCTCAAGAATTGCTTTTAGATAAGAGCCAATAACATAGTTCTGTCACTCAATAAGCATGGAAGTTACTTCGAATTCAGTCTCTTTCTTCCCAAAGATTTCCCAAAATATCAGACTCCTTTTTCAGGTATGTCAGTGTTTTATGTTTCAAAGGTCAACACCTGCTTTGTAGAACACACTAACATCAGGAACATATGAGTCTCCAACTGACAGTCTTATGTGGAAAACTCTAAGATAAGTCTTCACATTCTCCCAAAAAAGCGAGTATCAACATTTTTCTTTATGTTTTCCTAAACTGATACTCTGTGCAGACTAGACTCTTTCCTCCACAGTAGTGCTTTGACAGTGTCAAGAATAACCTAGGAAGGCCATGGAAAAACACTGGCAACTCAGTACTTTGGTACACAAATGCCATTCATTCAGAAAGTAGAGAAGTCCCATGAACCAGTTAATTCCCACCTAGGTTCATGGGGCTGGAACTTTAAATGAGATTACTCTGTTATATGAACAGTTGTTTATTCAGCCATCTTTTGTACTTTACAGCTGGAATTCTGGAAACTCAAACACCACATCTTTGCCTGTGAGCTTCTTGTAGACACCAGAAAATGTTTCCACCTGTGAAAACAGACAATCTTGTTTACATACACTGTATAGAAAAATAAAAATCAATGTTAACAGTTTAGATACATTTTTTCCCCTCTGTACCATCACTATGAAGTGAATTCACAAGCTGATTATGTTCTCTATTTCTATTCTCAGATGAAGGTTATCAAGCATTTGTATAGAAGACAAAATTCTCTAAAAATATTTATAATCTCCTTGATTTGGAAGCAATGGAGATCCATACAGTTAAGTTATCCTAAATGTGTTCCCACAAAAACAAAAAATAAAAAAGCAAAGTGACTGGGACCTTCAGGTTGTACAAAGCAAATCTGTTAAAGATCAAAACTGGATTCTCCACTAAAACAAGTCCCCCCATAAGGAAACCAACGTAGCTACTTTGCAATCAAGTTTTGGCGAGCTGAGATTGACCTTCAGTTGAAAACTGTCTTGCCAAATCCGTATAATCTTTTTCTAGTGCCAAACAAGAACATCTCCATTGCCACTGGCCCTAAAACAGCCTTCTGCTTTAAGTCAGCCAAATCAGAATGCCACCCCATCCTGCAGAGCAATGTAAATTTGTTTACCTTGTGTTCAACATTATTCTGTTGTGCTTTGTCCAAATGGACTTTTATGAGTCTGCTGCCATCCAGTTTTACGCGGATTCTCTTGCCCACAATTTCACTTGGGAAGACCAGATCTTCAAGAATGGCGTCGTGCACTGCAGTAAGCGTACGGCTGAAATGCCACATTTGTATCATTAAAATATGTCCTCTGGCTAAATTATCTTGTCTACTAAATTTTCTAGTCAGCCAAAGCTTCAACCTTCCCTACTATGCCTCTAGTGAAAATTCAGTGAAGTGCTTTTTTTTGTTGTTGTTGTTTGGTAAATACTGCAGTGATGACAATTCCAGCTCTTCACAGGTCACAGGAAAAAATAAAAGCTAAACTTCTGCAGGCTGTGTAAATCTTAACAAGAGCATGAGGAAAAATATAAGTAGACAGGTTTTTGACCTGTGAGATCATATATTGCTCTGTCAAACAACACTGAAGCAGTCTAACTCTACACATTTAAAGAATATTTTCTGTACTTCAGAACTAAGGCGTCCTATCTGCAATTTTGCCAGACAATCACGAGAAGAATTTAAGTGTGCAAGTATATAAACTACACAGAACACATTCATAGGAGAGACAGTTTTGAAAACACTACTTTCTCCATCTTCCTAAAGCCAAGTGGTCTACAGTGTATTATGGGAAAAGTCTAGTTGGCAAGCTTAGCCCTTGCTCAGAAAATATGGACTACACTTGTGTTCTAGTCCTTGAACTGTCTGAAAGTGAGCCAAAATTAAAAAAATAAATCCGAGTCATTTTGTTTATGAGTAGATGACTAATAAAATTACAAGCTTTCCTATCTGTGGTTTCAAGGCAGTATCGCTAAACACAATTTAGGCAGGACACCAGCATAACACCAAGACTGAAAGAAGTTACAGGATCATGCTACTTGGGCTACATGCTGGCAAAGTAAGATACAGAGTAGCACTGATACAGTAGCATTGTGTATCTAGCAGTACCTCAGTGAACCCAAACAAGCAGGGACACCGTTTAACACCACTATACTACTGCTGTTGAACTTACATCCAAGGAGAATTACTTAAACCCTGCTTCAGCCACACCCCCACTCACCGCATTGCTTCAGCATGACAGCCCTGCCTTTTGTACAATCTACCATGCAATGCAACTCTTCATACAATTTTTTAAAAAATCATAAAAATTCTCATCAGCATGCTGTGCTAACAGAAGCAGCTGGACAGGTCACTCAGTCACTATTCTGAAGTCACTACTGCTAGCTACAAACTGACTAGAGCTTTATTGAGAAATACAGATGCATTTCTTAGAAAAAAAAAATCAGTACACTACCCAAAGACTGTCTATTCACTGTACCCTTTAGTAGTGAAGTGGCAAATACTACTTCAGCACTATTCAGTAAGAAAAAGGATGAGACCACCCAATCATTGAAATCATTTCTCAAAAATTCAACTGGGTGTTACTTGAATGAGCTATCAAGTTCTGACTGAAGACTGGCATTCTGCATTAATCTAATTTATTTACCTCCTGGGACGTTTTTGTTTGTTTTTTGTGCGGCTTTTTCTCGTTGGCTTGGGCAGAATCCTTCTCTGTAAAATAAATAAATAAATAAACAAACAAACAAATAAATAAATAAGGATGCAACTTCATACTATGTAGCATTTACACTTATTTTTTGTTTGTTTGTTTTTTTAAATACAAGAAACAGAGGCACAAATCACCAAAGAAAATGGACACTTAGGTGTGCCCAAAGCTACGCAAGCATTAGAAATTGTTATTATTGATGAAATACTGGTATTGCTTTATCTCCCATCAATAAATGAGAAATTATTTTAGTGCCTTGAAATAAAAGATTCATGTTTCATAACTCCCACTTTCCATGAATGTAGCAAGGGTAGCTTATTACAAAACATTAGTAATCTAAACATGATGCACCCTACACTAGGGCACCTGCTTCAGCTGGGGGATTGGACTAGATAATTTCTAGAAATCCCTTCCAACCCCTAGGATTCTGTGATTCTATTTTTCACTCAGGGAATAGAAACCGAGGTTTCTCCTGGATTGAGGTTACTCCTCCTGCTTCAAACTAAATGCTATCTAAATCCCACATACATGTAGAAGACATCTTAGACAGAAGCACTAGTATGAATTATGAGATATACCATATATCCCTGATTTAAAAGTATTCTGATCCAAGAGCAGCACCTACAGATATTTATAACAGCTTAGGTTAGTAAAAGTTATTTTCTACTCCCCTATCTTCAAGAGTAGATATTTTAAAACCCTGAGTTTTAGATGCACTTGAAGATACTTGCAGTATTTCCCACCAATACAGCACAGCTTCTTCATGACTGTATTTATGGAGTAGTACTATCATCCATACTGTCCTGTCACGTTCAAAAACATTTCTCTTTCAGCAGAACTGCATGCTGCCTTTTAAAATATGGGTTGCTATGATGACAGTGAGCCAGAAGCACTCTTACAGAAAACGTCTTCTTGCAAACAAAGATTCTGGGTAAGGTAACCTGGCTGTCTTAAAGTTACATTGCAAAGAATTTTTGATGAAGAAGTGAAGCCTAAAAAGTAGTTAATTGCCCACCCTGCAGACAGGTTTCTAAGTCTGTTTTCTCCTTAGTACTCCCCACAGATCCATCCATAACTTTTTGTGGCATAGCTTCTTCCATAAATTCAGAACTGTGATTAAGTCACTTGATTCACATCTTCTTTTTCTCCCATCAACTTGAATGTTATGTGCTTAGATTATGTAACTGTAGTAAGGCTACTCTTACCATTAGCTCTATTTTCACGCTTTGCTTCTCAAACTTCTAAAGAAGTAGAAGAGGCCAGAACAAGGAAGTTAGGTCATCTTCCTCAGAGAAAACTTTGCATTTCACAAAAGAAGTTCACATAACCTTGGCTGTTAGCAGCAATCATTTCAGTTTAGATTCACAGAGGAACTACACTATATTTCCTCCTGGTACAAAAAATATACATTGTATTGCTATTATCTTGAATGGACAAAACAAGCACAGTAGTGGAACACTACAAGAGATTATCCAGAGACACTATGGAATTTCAGTCTCTGGATGTTTTCAAGACTCCGCTAGACAAAACCATGGCTGACCTGACCTAACACTGGTAACAGCCCTGCTTCGTGCAGGAGACTGGACTACATCACCTCTAGGGACCCCTCCAAATTAACACTCCAGTGACTTCCAGTGTTTTTACCTGAGCAATGAACACCACATGCTTTCCACTGAATTTCTTCTCCAGCTCTCGAACTAGCCGCACCTGAATCTTCTGGAAAGATTTCAGCTGAGGAACTGGTACGAAGATAATGATGGCTTTCCTGCCACCACCTACTTCAATTTCCTGAAACAGATGTAGAAACTAAATATCATCTAGGGATTGAGAAGAAACATTCACTTTGATCATAAACACCCTGAACACAGACACTTGATAACTTGGCTTACAACTTTCTAAGGAAAGAACACCAGGAGATACCTATTTTAATACCATTAAGAACAAGAATTAAACAGAAAACCTCTGTCAGAACACTTGAAAGAATATGCACTACAGCAAAAGAAGATGAGACTCACAAGTGAGAATCCGAACCATACTGAATGCTTACCATCACATCTGAAATGTTACTCACATGCTGATACCAAGTTTCAAGATTTGCTACAGCAATAACTGTTGGGTTCTGAGTAACTACTTCATGGCAGTCACCATCTTCTATCCACTATTTGCCAAGGCCTGCATCACTACTCAAAACACTTCCTCTTCACCTCCAATAAACAGGCTTGCATCATACCTACACAGATTATTATTCTTGTTTTTTTTCCTTCAGCAGTTGTCCAAAAGGTAAGGAAATTGTAGAAGTTTACAAGGCATGAATCTAACCACATGGACACGCTCATTCTCCAACACAGCAGAAAGCTGAGTTGTGTTTCACCAGCTATGCTCCCACATAAGCTAATTCACATGCCCACAAAGTGTCCCCAAGTAAAACCAATAAGCTCAGTAAATTAAAACATTGTTTAAAAACCTCACTTCAGACAGTACAAACCAATGTACTTCAGCAGCAGAACAGCACTTCTGAAGGCACCTTCAATGAAGTGAACTCAAACACTAAGCTGACCCCTGTGTTCTCACTCCCTAACTCAACTCTGTGATCTTTCTGCCTTTGTACCTACGTATATGTCAGTGGGCTTGGGCAAGAACAAAAAAGCAGCCTGCCTAACTCTGACTACAGCAATCAGCTTCAGATCCCATCTCGTCTTCTTGCCTGACAAATTCTTTAAGTTTTCTTTCCACTCCTAGGATTCAGTTGGCTCTACAAACTAAACCTTAAACAAAATCAACCCATATCATCAAGTCAGTCTACTACACTGACCCACCTCTGATCTATTGTTTGTTGTCTAAAGCAGCATTTACTACAAGACAACTTTACCAGAATTGTTACTGTTTATGCTCTTGACCAACATGAGATATGTCAAACATACCTACTAAGCATATACCCACACAAAAAGCCAGTTTGGATCTCAAGATACAACATAAAGTTACTTAGTCTAAACATCCTTACTTAAAACAACAAACTGTCATTCAAGTTCTAATGGCTTCTCAAACCAACTCCTAAACAAGAAGCTATTACAAGATCCTCTGTATTAATAGCAAATACGTGAAGATATACTACAACAGCAAATAGTAAAACGATTACAGGCCATGTACAACAAGCACCATTCAACAAGTATGATATCATCTGCAAAAATTAACACAGAGAGCAAGCCGCTAAGCAATACTTTACCAAGAACACTTGACCTACCTTAGCTGCTGTGATGTTCAACTCCCGCAGCTGAGCCTTTAAGTCAGAATTCATCTCCAACTCCAGGAGAGCCTAGAAAAAATAAAGTTGCAAAAAATCCAAACAGTTCAGTTCATAAATAACCCTTGAAAATAAAGTGTGTCCACAGTGACTATGTATTTTCTAAATCAAATATTCTTTCACAACAGACCACTCTGACAGATGCAAAAAAACTCAACTGCTGGGAAACATTATCTAGTGATGGCAACCTTGCCAATGGCAGGAGGTGGAACTGGATGGGCTTTAAGGTCCCCTTCAACCCAAGCCATTCTATATATATCCCATGGTTCCAGGAACACAAGGCAGACTACCAGTCAGGGTAGTAAGAGACGAAATGTGTTTAGACAGCATCAGCATTGAAGTTTAAGCTTTAGAGAGCTGTCAAAGCACCAACTCAACAATCTGCACTGCGTTACTGAACGACAGAAGGAAAACGCACATACCTGGGATATACCAGACTCGAACTCATCTGGCTTTTCACCATTAGGCTTCACAATCTTTGCACTTGAGCTGAACATGGCCTTTCTGCAATGCAAAAGAACGTCTCAATTGCCAGTGGGAATGTATCCCCTGCTACAAGTACAGTAACACACTGGATTTCAGCCTCACGCTTTAAAATGAAACCAAGGACAATCTCAAGGACCACACAAATCCCGCACAACACTCCAGGGTAAACTGACCGCTGCAAGGCCAAAACCGGACGGGTAAGAAGGGGCCGGCCCACCGCGACACCCCGCGTGAGCTCTACGTTCCAGCAACGTCCCAGCAGCGGGCCCACGTGCCGCCAAGCAAGCCGTCCTTCCCAGCACCGAGAATCCGCACCTCGGCCCAGCCCCCTGCTCCAGCCCTGCGGCCTGCCGCTCCGCCGCCGCGGCCTCCTTCAGGGCGCGACCAGGGGAGGGAGGCGGAGAACCCCGCCGGTTCCCTTCCCCCAGATCCGGGAGCCCCGCGACCATCGGGCCTCAGACAGGCGTTAATCGGAAACATCCTCCTCCGACGGGGCCCCTAGACGCGCCACTCCACAGCCAGCGCCGTATTGCCGCGGCGGAAGGGTAAAAAGAACCGCCGGCACCCAGGCCAGAGAGAGGCCCGAGCACCTACCTCGCTCAGCGCCGGCCTAGGAAGAGGGAGAGCTCTCGCGAGAGCGCCTCAGATCGCGGCCCGGGAAAGCGTTCGTCCCGCCCACCGCAGGCTGAAGCCGAAGCAGGAAGTAGGGAAGAGAAGATCGTTTCGCGCCTTGCAGATTCTGTGTGGCTTCCGGCACCGTGACGCCGCAGAGGACTCTCCAAGTACTGGCAAGGCGCCCACGGATGAGCTCATCACCAGCTGCTGGACGGCGAGGTGGGGAAGGAATGTTGGTACCGCGCGTGCGCCGTGGTGGAGGCAACTGGGGGACCTGCACCCTGCGGTGGCTACATAGTAGGCCAATCCTTTCCACTTGTCTCATGGAGTTTCTCCATGTTGCAAGCGCAGAAGAAGAGGAAGGAGAGTGTCTTCTGCTCTGTTTTCCCCTATTCACCCATCATCACAGAATCACA
Organism: Perdix hodgsoniae; assembly: GCA_035772895.1. Lineage (NCBI taxonomy): Eukaryota > Metazoa > Chordata > Aves > Galliformes > Phasianidae > Perdix > Perdix hodgsoniae. The sequence goes on from JAPSGF010000034.1 coordinate 2,492,709, forward strand.
GAATGGCCAGGGTTGGAAGGGACCTCAAGGATCATGAATCTCCAACCCCCTGCCACAGGCAGGGCCACCAACCTCCCCATTTGATACCAGACCAGGCTGCTCATGGCCCCATCCAACCTGGCCTTGAACACCTTCAGGGATGGGGCATCCACAACCTAAATGATGTTCAGCCCTCAGCCACTCAGCATAGTAATAATGTGTGAGTTGTCTGCTGTGTTCAGGTGCTAGCTCAGGATATGAGTCCTGGGCTCTGTATTCTCTCATCCCTGAAAGCACATTTGTATATCATATTAACACAAAGGGAGCACTACTACGTTTCAGTTACAAGTTGCTAAAAACAGGACGGCAGAATACCCTGAGTTCAGAGGGACCCACAAGCATCACTGAGTCTACTTCCTGATTCCACAAAGGACCACCAAAAATTCTAACCCTGTCTGAAAGCCGTGCCTAAATGCTTCTTAAACAGGCTTGGGACTGTGCCCACTGCCCTGAGGAGCCTATTCCATGTACATCATCCTTTATGGTGATGAACCCTTTCCTAACACCCAGCTTGACCTTCCCACGGTATCAGCTGACTTTTTCTCCCCACAACAGCAAACAACACTTCTGTTGTCTTCCTTTGTCATCTGACTTTGCTTCCTGTGGCCATACACATTCTTTTCCCACCTAAGCTCCAGAACAAGATTCCTGCTCAGCCAAGCCAGCCTTTTGGCCCAACTGTATGAATTCTGATATTTTGAAATTGCCTGCTCTCATGCTTTTAACAGGTATTACTTAAAAAATGACCAGCAGTCCTGAACCCCAATGCCTTCAAAAGCAGTTTCCCTGGGGACCTTGCTAACTAGTTCCCTGAGCAGCCTGAAGTCCGCTTTCCCCAAAAGCAGGAGTGAAATTGTGGTGACAGTTTTCTACTCATCACCATAGATATTAGGCTGGGCTACTTCATGGTCAATATGGCCATGAAATAAAGGCACCAGTAACCACTTCATCCACAAGACCTTTTCTGCTTACAAGCAACAAACCTAGGAGTGTGCCTTTCCTAGTTGGCTACCTTTTAACCTGTATCAGGAAGTTTTAGGAATCTCCTGGACCTGTTTGTCTGAGCTGTGTGGTATTCCCAGTTAATGTGTGGCAAGTCACCTAAAAGGACAGGTCATCTGATCCAGAGTTACCTCTTTGCACAGCCCTGCAACGTCTGCTTGAGAAAGGTCTGTCTCACACAAACTGCAGTCTGCTCTTGACTTGCATGTTGATACATGTGAAAGTAGCTGGCTGTGCACCTAAAATGAAGCTGAGACCTTGCATTATGGGACCTGAGTAGCCCAGGTATGATCCCACTCACAACAGTTCCTGTTGGCAAATTCACTAGTAAGGAAAAGTCCCACAATGAGGTAGATGTGCAACTCACAGGAGTGTGGGTCAGAGCACTGTTTCAGTGCTCAGATTCCATGAATAATCCTAACAGCAGGCAATTTTAACTTGTAATATCACATTCACTATCACTATATCATCTATTACTTAAGTAAATTCTGGTAGTGGAGTGATGAGCTCCTGTTGTAAACAAAACATTACCAAGAATCCCCCCACTCTAATCATCCAAAGCATCTGCAGAAGACAGCCTATCATATTTTCTAACATTAGTAAGCTTTTTACTAAATTTACAATAGTCAGAAAATCAGATTGCTCAACTACTATTTTTCCTTGCACTCTTTATTCCTTGCATGAATTCACAGAATGGGAAAAACTGCCCAACTTATACTCATGTTCAGGATTAGTATTTGTAGAGATGTGAAATTATCTAAATGGCAATGATGAGGACCTGACTGAAGAGTAGAAAAAGCAAGATAACAAGTGATTGTCTCAGCATTCCAGCAGTCCACGTTTAGATTGTGTAACCATGCCAAATTTTCAGTGGTCGTTGGTAGACTGTTTCTCTATGGGTCCTTGAAGTTGTGATGCTGGGAGATTACTGCTTCTCAGCTGCATTGATGTAGTTTTACATGAAAGGATGGGCAGGTTCTTCTTCTGCAAGCTCCCAGTTCAGAAACGTAATAAAAGGAATACCTCAATTTCTTTTTTTTTTTTTAATTTTTTCAATGAAGATAATGATATGGCATATAACTTATTTTTGTAAGGTGTGCTAGATGAATTGAATACTCAGTCACCTACCTACCTAGAAGCTTAGTTTAAAATAAAGATGCTTCCTTGATTCAGATCACATCAATTTTGCTGTAAAAGCTTCCGTAGTATTTTTTTTTTTAATTTAAGTATGTCAGTATGTTTCAAGCTAAAATATTTATCAAATTACATTAAAATGTTTCATTAATATATACAATTTATGAATTAAGGTGGGACAAGCCAACTGTCATTACAGTGAGTTTCAGTAAAAATGTCATACAGACACACTCCTACTTAGCGGTGTGTGTATTTTTGTATACATGTATTTATTATTATTTTTTTTTCCTACAGAGTCTGTTATAAATACAGATGTGGCTGCCAACAAAATATGCTAATAAATGAATAAATCAAACAAATTTTGGTTGACTTATCTAGTGATAGGCAGCACTGTTAAAACACCAGCTGCCACATGAGGAAAGAGGTCCAGCTGTCCTACTGCCACAATGCAGCAGTGCTAAAGGTAGAACTAGCTGATCATGTGTAACTTTAGCTTTACCAAATGGGAGAAAAAGCAGCGAAGGTAATTTGTATGGTTCTAAGAGGACTTCAAAGTTATTTATTTTTGTTTGAATCTCAACTCTGGTTGTTAGTCATGACAGCAGAAGAGCTACTGTTCAGTCCTTGCCTGTAAACTGGATGCATGAATTATCTGTTCAACCAAATAACAGATGAGTGTAATGGAAGGTCTTTTCTTTCTCTGCCATTTACTGCTGGCTGCTCTTTCATTATGTCCTGCCCAAAGAAGACTACAAGTTACATGAATATGTAAACCTGTAAGGAATAAGGAATAATTATAATAATAAACATCTGCTATAAAAATATATCATTTTAAAATAAATAAATAAATAAAAGCTATTCAAGAGCAATAAAATAAAAATATCACAAACAAGAGGTAGTGAAAGACCTGGAAGTCTCAGTGGAAATCTTTCAGAAATAATTCATGGAAATAATCTTGATCTTAGAAAATCAGAAGTAAGCATTCTGTAAGTAAGAATAAAATAAAATAAAGTCTCATGTATTTTTGTTGGAAGAAGAAAGAAAAATGCTGTAAATGTATTTTGATACCACTCTGACTAAATTGTTTTTGCATTCCCACAACATCTGTCAAATGATGCATCAGATCTTCTCACAGAACACGACACTGCTTGCCATGAAGGCACGAGACAGCAGGTCGTGGCTGAGCACTGTGCAGTACATGGCTCTGGGCAGCTGCAGGCAGCTTTGCTTCTCGAGAAGCCTCAATGAGGGGGACATGCACAGCTGCAAGTTCTTTTCTTCATGACACCATATTCCCTCTGTGCAGTGAGCCATCACATTTCAAATCAAGCTGGCCAGCACAAAAGACCATGGAGCTGGAGAGAGGATGGGACATCTCTCCCCTGCTGACATACAGGGGATTTTTCAAAGCAGTTGAGTCCAATATATTGTGCTGTCAAGGGGTGCAACTGATGCTCAGTGTGTTAGCTTTCTAATTGATCAAGGCAGTTCTCATTGTTTCAGGGGCTATCTCTGTATGCAGCTCAGATGGAATGTGGTCCCTTGATTTAAATAGAAGGATGTGCTAAGAGAACCAGTTTAATGATCTTCAGCTCTTATAAGTACCAAATAACAGGACTGCTCTGAAAGTAATGCCTCATATTTTATTATGAGGCAGAAGCAGATGTTGGTAGTATGATAGTAATGGTTGAATTTTCCTGACAACATTCTGCCCATTTTGTTGCCATGCAACAGATGGCAGTAGAGGGGCAGTCTGACAAAATGGTACCTGATGTGGAAGTGTGTATGAAGCAAAAGTGTGGAATTCCTCCAAGTAGTAAAATTTGTAACCACTGACACTTGCTGATGCCTGCTGAACATTTATGGAAATCAAATGGTGTATATGAGCACAGTGAGGCAGAGAGTGGTGCATTTCAGCAGTGATGACAGTGATCTGAAAAACAGGCCACACTCTGGGCAGCCATGCAGATTTGTACAAACGTAGCATGCAGGTTTTGTTCATTGCTGGTGAAATTGCATAGTTAGTGGTGATGACTGTGTTGAAAATAAGTGCAATAAATAAGTTTGTAGATGAGAATTTATCAAATAGTGTTATTGTTCTCTTTGTATCTGTTGTAGTTTTCACGGAAGTAAGTAGGAGGCATTATTTTTGGAGTGACCTATGTATATGGAAGTTTGCATTATCTTTTAGTAATTATCTTTTTATCCGTTTGCATTATCTTTTAGTAAAGATCCTTCCCCAAATGCTTTTCAAGATAAGAAGGGTAAATGGGGATTTTGCAACAAGTTTGAGGGTATGTTCATTCCTGAATGGTCCTCCATCAAGTTTAATGGCTTGTTAAAGATGAAGAGTCTACTGGAGCTCCTCAAAGAACCAGGATCATCATTTAGGTGGGCAAGGAAGCACCAGTGAGCTTTTATTGTTTTCGTTGTTGTTATTGTTTGTTTGTTTTGTTGTTGTTTGTTTTTTTCTAGCTGAGGCTCTGATCTTTCACACAACTGCATGGAGTTTTACTTACAAGCAGAGCATGCTACAAAGTTCTTATTTTTGGAGGAAGGGTCCAGTGCAGTGATTTAATCAAGCTGAGAGATGATGTGATTCTCTCAAGCTGCATAGGCAAAAATATCTTCAATGCTGCAAATACCACTTTCCAAGCAGACACTTGTATCACCATAGAATCACAGACCAGCAGAGGTTGGCAGGGCCCTCTGGGCCCATTGGGCCTCCATCAGGGACACACAGCAGGGTGCCCAGCATCAGGTCCATGCAGCTTCTGGAGATCTACGAGGAGACCCCGCAGCCTCTTGGCAGCCCGTTCTGCTGCTCTGTCATCTGCACAACAGAAGTGCTCCCGGTGTTCAGAGGGGACCTCCTGTGTTCCAATCTGTATCCACTGCCTCTTGTCCTGACGCTGGGCACCTGTGAAACGAGTCCATCTCTGTCCTCTTCGCACCCTCCCTCAGGTATTTATGGGCATTGTAAGATCCTCCTTTGCTTTCTGCACAGTGTCTCCCCCCGCAATATTCCACGCCCCACTTCCCAATAAGTTTGACCCCACTCGCGGCCCGTAGCGAGGTCTTCCCTTCCTCCTTGCGTGCGCAAACGGGGGCGCGGGGGCAGCAGCTACGGCGCATGCGCGCCCGCTGCGACGCATGCGCAGTGCCGAACGGCGGCGGGTGTGCAGCCTGCCCGGGGCAGGGGCAGGGGCAGGGGCCGCGGGGCGGGGGGGGGCGCGGATGGCGGCGGGGCTGCGCTATGTTGCGGTGGCTCGTCGCGCTCCTCAGCCATTCCTGTTTTGTCTCCAAGGGCGGCGGCATGTTCTACGCGGTGCGCAAGGGCCGGCAGACGGGTGTCTACCGCACCTGGTAAGGCCCGAGCGCGGCTTCGCTGCCGGGGATGCTTCGGGAAGCGCACCGGGCCCGGCCTCACTCCTCGCCCGCTGTGTTGCAGGGCGGAGTGCCAACAGCAGGTGAACAGGTTCCCTTCCGCCAGCTTCAAGAAGTTCGCCACCGAGAAGGAAGCCTGGGCCTTCGTGGGCGCCGGGCCTCCGGGTGGGCAGCAGTCCGTGCCCGCAGGTAGCGTGTCCTCGGGGTGGGGAGGCAGGGAAGGAGGCCCGCAGGGTGCCGCTTCCCCTCGGCTGCTGGTGCAGGAATCCCAACGCCGGCAGGGGTGTGTCTGCACAAGAAAGAGGCATTTCCATAAGCGTATGGATTTGCTTGTGCTGTGTCTGTATTTAAGGGCTGTTACGTGTGTCTCTGCTTTGAGATAAGGCAACTGGTGTACTTGGCTTTTTCTTTTTTTCCCCATAATTATTTTTCAGGGCTGGCTTTAATGGACAAACATTACTAATCAGTGAAGGCAAAACTCTTGTCTTTATCACAGAACGGTTGAGGTTGGAAAAGATCTCTGAGATCACTTAGTCCAACTGTCCGCTTGTCCCCACCGCGCTCAGTGCACCATGTCCTCAGGTGCCACAAAGTGTTATAGAAATCCCCGGTTGGAAGGGGCCCGTAAGGATTATTGAGTCCAATGGCTGTTTCTCCTACCTTGAAAAGCTTTCTCCATCTACATGTTTCTTCTAGGATTTATTTTCAATAAAACTTGACCTTGTGTACGTAGGTGAACTTTCTTATTTTGTGTTTTTAGAAGAGACACATGGTGCTTCAACTGTAACACAGGAAAGTGCTAACCAGAGAGAGGAGCTGGAGGCAGATGTCTTGTGCTGCAATGCATGCAAAAGGCCATATGAACAGTCTACAAATGAAGAACATACTGTAAAGCGTGCAAAACACGATGAAGGGCACTCGACACCGATAGTTGGCGAAGACAAGTTTTCATATATGGGTAAGTTCTTTAGTTATTCCATTAATTCATTTGAGTTCTTTCTCCTCTTTATATAAAATGTAATTATTAGAAAGCTTTTAGGGAGGTTTGTGTATGACAACACCAGGCCAAGTGCAACCTATCTTTTTAAAACTGAAATCTGAGCCATTATGTGGCTTAATGTGACATTGACTTTAACTGCTGTCAAGGTATGGCTTGATTTGTTCACTGTATTTATGGTTTTACATGTGCCTAGATTACAAACTTGATTTAAGTGCAGATGTAGCTGGAAAGTTTTAACACTGACTGAGGAGGGCAAGACTTACAGTGAGATTATGAAACTTGGCACAAAGATACCTTGTGAGCTTTACTGATTTGGAAGCAGTGGAGGGGGTGTAGTTGCAGTGAGGCTTCTGGTGTTATGCATTACTGATTAAAATCAGTGATATCTCTATATGATGACATTTTGAAGGACTGCCCAGGGAAGAAAGTTTAGTTTCTATTAGCAGGTGTTTCTGCTTGAAGAGCCTATGTTTGTGAAGGAATCCTTGAATTTCTACTTTTGCTGATTCTTTTGTAGGTGAATTTGCAGTTGTTTATACAGATGGCTGTTGCTCAGGTAATGGACGTAACAGGGCACGTGCTGGAATAGGTGTCTACTGGGGACCAGGACATCCCTTGTACGTAATTCACTGGGTTTTTTTCTTAGATAGATACACTGATGTTTGTTTTGGGTGTGCTTCACCATGCTGGCCTCTTTTTGAATGTGAAACCCTGCTGTTGAAACTCATGTTAATGACAGTGCTATTAGAATAACAGCTTACCGAGGAAAAACTGAAATCAGACTTTCTAGGAAGCAGGGATGTGGGGAAAAAATGATTGGAAATAATATTTTTAAGCTGCTTAAGCGGATTCAAGGAGTGCAGGAAGTTAAGATAGTTGTATGTGTGTACAAAAGGCAGAAAAAGTAGCTGCATGTTTATGGCAGGTCCAGATATGCAGGTTGTGCTGTGTGGGTGGAAGTTAGACCTTGAATCTCCATTCATCCTTCTTTATAAAAAGAAAATAATCTCTGCTTTATTTATGATTCTAACGTGTAGTGAATCAGCACTGATATTTTGAGTAACTACTGTTTGTTCTTTGGGTATAGAAATATCAGTGAAAGACTTCCTGGACGGCAAACTAATCAAAGAGCTGAAATACACGTAAGTAGCAAATGTCCTAAAATACTTTCACATGTAGAAGGCATTATTATACTCGAGTATTTCAACTTTGTTCTTCTGAAGCTGAGAGAGAAGTACACAAAATACCAGTTGTGACTTCAGACAAATTGTTTTCTTTAGGCTTTATTGTTCTTCATTGCTTTCAAATAAGCAGTATCTCGAGTATTCCCAGACGTCGTCAGCAAGCACAGATATTTAAAATTGTCTTGCATTAGGAAAGCCCCATTCTCAAATCTTTGTATTTTTAATGTCTATGTCTTAGACTTCAGGGAAAGGGCTAGTTTTATTGTGGTTAAGAGAACAATTGCCTTCTTAATGTGATGGGGTCAGAATATCATCGTATTCATTGTATATAATATATACATATATATGTATATTATATAAATAATTCTAGGAGTAACTTTTGTTACTTTGGAAACAAAGCCTTAACAGCAGATTTAGTTTTCCTTCTCATCTAATCTTAATTCTGGTACTGCAGCTTCCCTGCACCGTGTCTTTGGAGGTAAAATTAGGTGGGAAGCTGACCTGTTTAAAAATTGCAAGAAATTTCTTTCAGTGAGGGCCAAGCAGAAGCAATGGTGGTATGTCAGAGGTCAGACTTACTGCTGGAGAGCTTTTCAGCGCGAAGTTGAGGCTGTGCCACTTATCTCTCTCTAATTATTCTATTTTGCGGCTCCACTAAAGAATGATTAGAAACAGTTCCAAACATTTGGAGTTGAGAGGAATCTTTGCTCTCCAAAGTTACGGAGAAGATGCCTGGAAGCTGATGTGCTGTTAAGAGCCTTGGAGAGCTGAGCAGATGGGCAGAGAGCTGCTTCTGCACTGGAGAACTGAACAACAGATTTTACTTCATTTAACATGTGGAAAACTTAAGTTGTTCTCTGTCTTTCTGATTTGTTTCTGTTCTAAAACATCTTTGTACTCACTAATGGAGAGACTACAATAATATTCTTTGTAGTTCTTCTGTATTAACATTGAGTACTTTACTAGTATTTTAGTTACGTGTTCCAAACACTGTACTGAACTGTGATTCTATTGAAATGTTCTTAAGGCAGCCTGCAAAGCAATTGAGCAAGCGAAGAGTCAGAATATCAAGAAATTAATTATCTACACTGACAGCAAGTTCACTATTAATGGTAAGTTGATTATTTTAGTGTTCCTGATTCTTGAAGGCACATTAAACACAATTTCATTACATAAGGCAGATAGAACATACTGGGGTATATAAGGAAGAGAACGTATAACACAACTCAATTCTCAAGACTGCAGTATTCTGCAAGTCTTTCACCAAAGATTACCTTCTGTTTGCATGAGATACAGTTATAGACGATTGCGTGTAACAGTGAAGAATGATAGAAGTAAATGATTTTTGTCTTAATGTATCTAGTATGACACATACAGTCTAGAAAAAAACGTTGTTTGTGGGTCTTCTGTTAAGGAAGTCTTCAAGAGAGTATTCAGAAGTTGGTGTAGTGACTTTGCAGTTTCATTTTGGGTTGTTTTGACTTCTTGGGTTGGAGAAACTATCTGTACACAAACGTGAGATATATTTGAGGTTTCCCTCCTTTTCACATATGGATGGCCAGAATGTTAGATTTTGTTCTCTAGAAATCTGCTTACGTGTTCCTTCTCTGAAGTGTTCTGTTTAGCCAACAAAAATCTTAAAATATGTGGTCATCTGTTTCTCCTCTGTGCATTTACGTCTTCAGTTTCTCAAAACAAATTTGTTCTAATTTGTTGAACCATCAAGCAAATCTTTAGCTTCAGTTTGTTGAAGTTCATGTTACAATTATGCGTGGAATCTGCATATAAAGCTGTAATCTTTAAGTATCTGTTCAGGAAAACACTGTTGGCATTTCAAGAAATAGTGGGAAAATATAATCCTGAAGATCAAATAAGAATATCTTCTGTGACGTTTTTGCCTGGGACTTTATATGGAATTAATGTATTGAAAGACTTGTGAAACAGTTGTTCTTTCGTAGCACGTTTTATGGTAATACTCCCTTTGTGTAGGTATTACGAGCTGGGTTGAAAACTGGAAAACAAATGGCTGGAGAACAAGTTCAGGAGGAAGCGTGATAAATAAAGAAGATTTTCAAAAACTTGATAGTCTATCAAAAGGCATAGAAATTCAGTGGGTGAGCACCTCATCTATTCTTCCTAATGACATCCTAAATATTCTTGTAAACTCTTACCAAGTAGGACCATAGCAATGATTTTTATAGGGTACAAGCTATACATCTATAAATACATAAATAAAATGAATTTAAAGCAAGTGAAATTATCGCTTCAGTGTAAGTTAGTCTCTTGTAACCACTATTTGATCTGTTAAAATGCATGTTTGTTTTTTATTGTTTCTTGTTACTACTTAGAAACTGTCTAATAATTATGTCAATTTCTGAAAATATAAGCTTGGGTAATAGTATATTTTTGAATTGTAACTCCTAGAGTTGCTTATCATAGTTTTTAAGATACTGGCTCTTTTGTGTAACTTAATCATATATCTGCTTTTAAACTGGGAAAACTAAGATTATAAACCCCAAATCAACTTAACTCTGGTTTTCTGTACCTTAGTGTTTTTTTTCCAAGAAAACTGAGCATGTAAGGGTCTTTAATGTAAAAAACTGAAAAAACAGATATTTAAGTGAGTGCTGTGTTACACAGCTATTGGTTTTAATGGTGTAGCTTTCTGGAAAAAGTTGGAGACAATGTCTGAGAGGTTTTTTTATTTCATCTGCAGGTAGGACTTCTGAGTTAGTAACTAAGTGTTAGTGCTGTTTTCTGCCTTTTTTTTAAAGGCTAAGTTAGGTGCTCCTTAGACAGCTCACCACTTTTTATGAAGATGGTTTTCGCAATCTAGCAATCCAGTTCTTGATCTTTGAAGAGAGGTTACAATCATTACTGGAAAGAACACGTAAGGACTTAATGTGAGCTCCTCTAAGAAGCTGCTACTATGCTATGAATAAAGGGCATTATGTGCTCTTTTTCTGGATTTTTTTCCTGTCTAACACTCCTGTACTTTTGTCCTAACAGATGCATATTCCTGGTCATGCTGGTTTCCAAGGAAATGAGGAAGCTGACAGACTAGCAAGAGAAGGCGCTAGTAAACAAAAGTTGTGACATACTGGGACTAGAGACTGTTGCAGTTGGAGGAAAAGGACTAATGTAGCAGTGACAGTTGAACTGCTGTTGCTTCAGAGTTGAACTTTGAACTTATTTCTAGCTCGAAGTGCTAAATGTATAACCAACTTCTGGGGAGAAAAAAAATGCATTTTCATCTATGCTGTTTGTTTTACAATCGGGTCAATATTTAGTTGATGATAAACTGCTTTTTTCCTTCAGCTTACTGAAGTGCTGCTGTCAGTGTTTTTGAGCAGTCCCATAGACTTTTGAATTCACTGTAAAAACAGACTTCAGAAGAAATGATACTAAATCCTGTGTGTTCTTTTATTTCCTTCTTATGAAATAAACTTTTTTTTTTGTACATAAGTATATATTAATGGTGCAAAATTGTTGAGGGGGTGAAGTTGCTTGGATGATTTGATAAGAGATCAATGATGTGGCGTGAAGATGTTTATTTGCTTTGGCATTCTGACAGTGGTATCCTCTTCTCAGATGTCCCAAAGAAGATAATTGGGCATTTTATCTGAGAGGTAATTGGGAGATCTGGAGAAGCTGATCATCCAGGTTGTCAAGCATTTGACTTCATTTTTTTCTAGTCAGTGATGAGTGGAATGGCTAATGTCCTGCTGCTCAACAAGTGTTATTTTTTATGTATCTATGCAGGAAAGGGAAACGTGCTATATTGTCTTTGTCAACTATTTTGTAAGGAACCTGAATATTACTGACAGTAGTGCTTAAGTTAGAAGTCATTGAGGTGGGTTTCTTTTTTGGTTTTTTTTTGTATTTTTTGTATTTGTTAAATGTAATGGCTGTATAGATTGTTGGGGCTGCTAAAGCTTGATTTTTTTATTTTTTTTTTTTAATGGTTCTCATTCCTTTTAATATTCCTTGTGGAAGAATGCACGCTTGTAGGTATTTAGAGTCATGCGAATTGTGATGTGGCTAGGAAACTAGTTAGTTTATTTACTAATAGATGAGATTTTGTTTTGTGTCATCCAGAATTGTATGGTAATTGTGCCTGAAGGGATGAGGTAGTACACTGACAAAATTTTGTTCTCTGGGTCTTGTACGTGTGTGTGTGTATACATACACATGTACATCTCTACATATGTACATGTGTGTGTATGTATATGCATATACATGTGTGTATATACATGCATTTGCTAGGGTTGCTCTGGAGGCGATATCTTCTATTTTACTGTGCTGGCCCACAGCATCAGAGATGGATGTTGATGTTACAGCAGTAACAGCTGAACCTTCCTGACAGTATTATTACGTTTTGTTGCTGTATGACTGATGGCAGCAGAGGGGCAGTCTGACAAAATGATGTCTGATGTGAAAGTGAGAATAAAGCATGAGTGTGGAATTGAATTCCTCCATGTTGAAAAAGTAGCACCTATTAACAGTCATCGACACTTGCTGAACGTTTAAGGCGACCAAACAGTGGTTGTGAGCACAGTGAGGTGGTGGGTGTTGCATTTCAGCAGTGGTGACAGTGATGTAAAAGACAAACCACATTCAGATAACTTTGAGTGTAGTATGGAGGCTGTCTTAAATGCAGAACTAATGGTTCTACATATAACTATATAATATATAATACTATATATATATAATATATATATATATATATAATATGTATATATAATATATATTATATATATATTATATGTGTATGTTAGTTACATGTATGTATGTTATAGTTATATAATATAACTATATTGAAAAATAGCACTTTGCAGCTGATAATTTGCTCTACCAAGTAGTGTTACTGTGCTGTTTGTATCTGTTGTAGTTTCTGTGAAAATATGTAGATGTTACTTTCAGAGCAACCTGTGTATGCACATACACAACTGTCTTTTTTCTTCAGAAGTTTGACTTGCAGGGAAAGCAGGTAGTGATCTTGATCAGATTGCTAGCTGAAACAGTTAAATGGTGTGACAGACAACGTTCTGAAGAGGTGTCATAATCTGCAGATCATACCTCTTGTGTTAAATGTGCAGATCCTACTTACTGCATGGGAATCTGTTATTTGAAGCAGTAATTTTGGGGAAACTGTGAAGAAGGTAATAGTGCGTAAGTGGTAGCAGCAGTGTCACACCATTTAAGTTACCTTACTGCCCGAAGGACTTCTGCAATGTGGAAACAAGAAATCTAATAGGAAGCAGTTTTGTTCTAGTTGTTATTAACGTTTATTTCTCCTTCTAGAAATGAAGAAAAAACATCCATAGGACTATGAGCAGACTGAAGGATGGAAAGTGAATAATATTTGTAAAGCAGGCTTAAGAGAGGCTTGAGATAGAGAATGTTGGCTGTTCAAGCCATTCTTCGTGGGCAACTTGAAACTTCAGAGGGTACTTTATTTAACAAGCAGCCTTTAGGGGACAGGAGTTAAAGTTCTGGCAGCGTTCGTGCTTGGTTTTGAAAAAGAAAGGAACTGGAGGCCCGCGATCCCGGCGCTCCCCCCGTAGGCCGGGCCTCAGCTGCAGGGCGGGCCGCTGCCGCCCAGCCCCACGGGAGCTGCCGGCGCCGCCATGGTGGAGGCCTGGTATATGGACGAGTCCCAGGAGGACCAGCGGGCTCCCCACAGGCTGGAGCCCAACCGCGCCGTCAGCCTGGAGCAGCTGCGCCGCCTCGGCGTCGCCTACCGCAGAGTAAGCGGCGGGGGCGGGCGACGCTGCCCAGGGCTGCGTGCCCCGAGACGCGGCTGAGGGGCGCCGCGCGGCGCCGGGCCGCGTTGCGTTGCCGCCGGGAGGCGGGCGGGCGCCGGCGATGCGCGTCATGGCGCCGTGCCCCTGGGGCGGGAGGCGGCTGCGGGGCGGGCTAGCGCGGGGGCTCTTCTCGCGTTGTCTGCCAGCGGGCCTCAGGGCTGCCTTTGCCGTGTCTCTGAAACAGAGGTTTCACGTGATGCCCCCTTACTGCTGCGTTGTAAAAGCGACTCATGCATTTGGACATATTTAGTGAATCCGTCCGTTTGTCGGCCTGGGTCACTGTGCCCCTTCACCGCGCTTGAGACCCACCCGAGATGGTGGCAGTGCTGTCACAAATGTGCGGGTTGGGGCCGAATCCTGAGGCACAGCACCCACCAGGGTGAGCTGCGTGTTTGTACCGGACATCTCCATAGGGTGGGATGGTTTGGGTTGGCCATCACAGATACCAGTACGGGTCAGCAGCTGCCCCCTGGGGAGGAGCTCTGTAGAGCAGGATGTAGGGGTCTTTTAGTGTGCCATTGTGGCCAAGGCCAGTAGTATCACAGAATGGCCAAGGTTGGAAGGGACTTCAAGGATCATGAATCTCAAATCCCCCTGCCGTGTGCAGGGCCACCAATCTCCTCATCTGATACTAGACCAGGCTGCCCAGGGCACCATCCAACCTAGCATTGAATGCCTCCAGGGATAGATGGGGCATCTACAACCTCTCTGGGCAGCCTGTTCCAGAACCTCAGCACTCTCTCTGTGAAGAATTTCCCCCGACATCCAACCTAAATCTTTCCTCCCTCAACTTAAAACCATTTTCCCTTGTCCTGCAGTTATGTATCCTTTCAAAGAGTTGACTCCCCTCCTGTTTGTAGGTTCCCTTTAGGTACTGAAAGGCTGCAAAGAGGTCACCCCGCAGCCGCCTTTTTTTCTCCAAGCTGAACAAGCCCAGCTCCCTCAGCCTGTCTTCATAGGAGAGGTGCTCCAGACCCCTGATCATCTTTGTGGCTCTCCTTTGGACCCTCTCCAACAGCTCTCTATCTTTTTTGTACTGGGGTCTCCAGACTTGGACACAGTACTGCAGATGGGATCTCATGAGGGCAGAGTAGAGAGGGACAATCACCCCTTGTCTGATGGAGCCCCAGGTATTATTTGCTTTCTAAACTACAAGAGCACACTGCTGGCTCATGTTAAGTTTTTGATCCATCAGGACCTCCAGGTCCTTACCTGCTAGTATCCCAGCTTGCATTAAAAGGAGTGCAGCCAGCAGATTGAAGGATCCCCATCCCCTGCTCTGGTGAGTCCACATCTGGAACACTGCATCCAGTTCTGAACTCCCCAGTCCAAGAAAGACAGATAACTTCTAGGAATCCAGAGGAGGGACACAAAAATTGTTGGGACCTGGAGCATCTCCTTTATGAATGAAGGATGAGAGGCCTAGGGCTGTTCAGCCTGGGAAAGACTGAGAGGTGATCACATCAGTGTTGATAAATTTCTGACGTGCAGGAGGCAAGTGGATGGGGCCAGTATTGTTTTGGTGTGCAGCAACAGGACAAGGGAGAAAGGGCACCAGTCCAACACAGTTCCATATAAACATGTGGAAGGTTTTTTCTGTGAAAGTGATGAAGCACTGGAAGTCTGCCCATACAGCTTGTGGAATCTTTTCTGGCTATATTCAAAATCTGCTTGAATGTCTACCTGTGTGACCTATTGTAGGGAACCTGCTTTAGCAGATGGATTGGACTTGATGGTCGCCACTGGTCCTTTCCAACCCTTATGATTCACTGATTTGTAAGACACATTTCAAAGTGTCTTTCTTGGGGTGGTTCAAACAGAAGAGCTACATGATGGATAATTTCTGGTACAAACCATAAATCAGTCATGCCTCAGCTGTAAAATGTATTCATTAAGAGCTCAGGATTTCTGTCCCCGATAATCATACCTCCTGGGCTTGAGGAGTGCAGCACAAGCAGTGCTGCAGAGTGGCAGTGCCTTGTGGGGATGGGGATGTGTGTTGGTGATTGAGGCTCCAGCCTTTGAAGTTCTCTGCAGGCTGTGCAAGGTAAGGACATGCTGCAAGAGTTAATAAACCATAGCAAATCTTGCCATTCTGAAACCTCAGGTAACCTTCTGCTTGTCTGTTTTTAGCATCTCTCCCAGTTTCATAAATTTGGCATGAGAGCAGAAAAAGTGAAGTGTATCCAGAGCAGTTTATTAATTTCTGACACAATCAGCAAGACCTCAAACCTATTACTTTCTAACTTAATCTTATTTGTTGCTGCTGTGCTGCTGTTGCTGTTGTGTGTGTGACAATAAGCTTGTTTGCTTGGCAGGTAAGTCATGCTGGGTGAGGAAGCAGTGCTGAAAGAACTGGTACCAATCTGTATGTGTCTGCCAGCACTTCTGAACCTCAGAAATGGCTGCTGCAGCAGCAGGAAGGCTTCCTAGATGGTTTCAGTGGGGCTGATATAGGTAAATGCAATGAATCTGGATCCTGAATGAGAATCAAGTTGTTGAAGCAGTATGGGAAGGCAAATGTGGTTTTCAATGACAAGCTGACATGGGATGTCCGTGCTGGTTTTGAAAGCTCAGGTTTTTATCATTTTTGGTCTTCCCATGATAACTAGAGATTTCTGGACTTATTAGTATCTGGTACATTACTGGGCATGCAGTAGTTGTGCTTTTGTGTGCTCACCTTTCTGTCTTGAAAGGCATTGGTATGTGCCTTGTGTACCTATAAGGAGCTAACATAGCCACCCAGGTTATCTGCCTGCCCACTGACAACAACTTTGTTTTTCCACATTAGTATCTTGAATTGTGTTTTAAGTGTTTGTGTTTGAATGCATTTTTTTCCTGCCTATTTTTTAGTTGGATGCTGATAACTACGAGACTGACCCACGTCTGAAAGAGATTCGGGAAGCAGAAAATTATTCTTGGATGGATATAATAACTATACATAAAGACAAGCTGCCAAATTATGAAGAAAAGGTATGCAGGCCTTTACTTTGGATGAGGATTTGCGCTCTGAATTCTGCTGCTAGAGTGCACAGTCAGCTTTTTAACGTGTGTTTATTGCATACGCTCTCAGAGATTAAACTCATGTTTAAAATACATCTTGTACTAAAGTCCTTAGCTTTAGTAAAATAAATGTTGATACTATTTCTAGAATAAGGAACGGGTAGGCCTTTTGCTTCTGCAGGTTGCCTGCAAAGTTTTTAGGCTACTTTCCATCACTGTGCCATTTTGAAACTCAGAGCCCTGCAGATAGTCAGAGACCCTAACAAGGGTGAAGGCAGTCTGTTGCCAGCTGTGCATGGGCTTTGAAGGCTGAGACATCCTGCTGGTTGTTGCAAAATATGTCATCTCAAAATGAATGTTAACATCATGGAATTTGAGGGATATGTTTCCCTTACAAGATGATTTGTTAACTTGGGAAGCAAACAGCTTGGCTATTTCGAAGCAGATGAACACAAGCAGTGCCAGGCCTTGAGCCTTCTAGAAGGAATGTATTTTTCCCTGCCTCAGGGCATTGGACTGCTGTTCTGATCTGAGTATGGCAGCCTGGTGACATTTCCACATTTCCATTAAATCTGTCCTCTTACCAGTTTGTTTTAGGACCATTATGTTTCACTGATTTCAAGATTTTTAGAAGGTAAATTACATAGTAACTTAAGTGCCCTGGATAAGTTCAGCATTATGCAAAGATAGGGCACTACCATGCTGAATTAGTAAAAGCTGAGAAGTGTTTCAGGCACGCCTGTGCTAGCATGGATAAAAAGTACTCAGACCCCTGGGTCTGGCTGACTGGATTGGCCATTCTAACCCTGCTGGTTTCATATGTTTGTTAAATTACTGCATCGCTGAAAGCCTTTGCCTGCTTTGCCAAATGTTTCGGCTGGATTCCTTTGCAGTTTTCCTATGTTTGGTATTAATAGATACCTCCTATCCCCAGATAAAAACATTTTATGAAGAGCATTTACACCTAGACGATGAAATTCGTTACATCTTAGATGGATCTGGCTATTTTGATGTTCGAGACAAGGATGACAAATGGATCCGGATTTCCATGGAGAAAGGAGACATGATAACCCTCCCTGCTGGCATATATCACCGATTTACACTGGATGAGAATGTATGTTATCATAAATTACCCTAAATTTTGATGACAAATAGATGTGAGTATATATCTTATTGGTAACTGCATGCCCTGAGACTTGCAGTTCATTAGCAAAGCATATTAAATATGAAGTAGGAACATGAAAAATACTAAATAATTCATAGCATTTGAACCTATCATCTCTAGGTCACAAATTCAGCTTAATCTCATCAGCTGTAACTGCAAGTCATTGCCACGTTGCATCCATAGCATACCTTGTGTGACAGTGGCCTGAGAGCCAAACCCTGCAGTTGTCCCTTGCACAATTGCCCCCACTGTCAGCTGCAGTGTGGAGATGAATCCCTCTGTGTTGCGTGTCTTTGTAGGGCCAGACAGAGCGTATCTTTGTACAGCAGTGGCATTCTTCATAAGTGCTAAATTCACCTTCAGGGAAAGAATGATTTAAGGCTGCAGAGCCACTGCATGCTGCTAGCGTATGCTAGATTGAATGCTGACTTCACAGGAGGTGACCTGCTTTTGGAGAGTGTTTTGGCAGATGGATTGTGAGATTGCATGCGTAGTCCTGATCTGTGTGCCTGCCCTTGTGGACTCTTGCAAATACATTTTTAATCTTAGCATTAGCCCTGGTAGATAGGGAAATGTGTACTGTTGTCTCGTGTGTGGCAGAACTCCCTTTTTGGTATAGTCCTGAGTGTGGTATGATTTCAAATCAGATGTCTAGATAATATTTGTTGTTTATGTAAATAATAATAATAAAGATTTTTTTAAAAATATGCTGTTTTGGTGATGTACCCAAGATTTCCTGTTTACATTTTGAGGTCTTTGGTGAATCTGCTACAATTGCTAGTTTAAGGCTTTTACTTTACATAGACAAAATATGAGGGATTATGCAGTGAATCTACAAGATGTTACAAATGTTTATGTTCACTTCGGCAACTTTAGTCTAGAAATGTTACTTTCAAAATCTCCCATAAACTCTTTAGGTACTTCTAAACCCTTGCATATTGAGGCTAAATTTTTTAGGTGCCTAATTTTTTTCTTGACATTGCTGAGTATACAAATGCAAGATAAGCATTTAGCAGTGTTTACAATATAGGTAGGGCCTAAACCTGTAGTATAGCTAGCAGTAGAGGAGAGATGAGTTCCCCATAACTCAGTGGTTGCAGCATTTCTGTGGGACGTAATCCTCCATTCTGCTACCACAGCTTCACATTCCTACCCGACATGCTTCTGACTGACTGGTGGCCTACTTTTTCGAAATCTGGAGAGTTTTGCTTTCTGCAGTATTATCTTTTGGCTAGCTTATGCATTGAGCTTTTTGTGGCCCTCGCTTTGAAGCTTCTGATATTCCTCAGGCATTTTGTAGAGATCTTGGGTCTTCTGATTTTTGTTGTTTAACTGAGCAAGTAGGAATTAGACGCTGCTCGGCTTGGTGCTGTGGATCCAGTGCAAAGGGATTTGCATAAAACAGGATTTATTTGGTTTCTTTTATCAGGTGGAAGTACTGTCTGCCCACTCTGGAGGCACTGGTTGTGACACAACATATATCCCTGCATGGGTGCAAAATCTCGCTGCAGGAGCTGGCAACAGCAGCATCATGCTACAGTGTTCTGGGACGCATGAAGTTTTCAGTCCATCTTGAAATGGATTCAGGAATTGCTGCATAAATGCAAATTAAGACATTAATTTCAGGATTTGCCACAGAAAGGAAATCTGAAATTACTTGTGACTTTTTGTTCTTTGACAGAACTATGTGAAAGCAATGAGGCTGTTTGTTGGAGAACCAGTCTGGACAGCATACAACAGACCAGCTGATGATTTTCCTGCTCGGAAACAGTATATGAAGTTTTTGGCTGAAGAAGCACAGTAATGATGTCTGAGACCTGACAGGTGGAACAGCTTGAAGCCAAGTAGAATAAATGTGGTTGGTGTTCTTTCAACTGATTACACTACTAGTTGCATATACACTTAGAATCACAGAATCATAGAAAAATTTAGGTTGAAAGGTCATTTGGAGGCCATCTAGTCCAGTCTGCTTTGAAGCATGGGGCCAACTTCAAAATTAGATATACAGCCTCTTGGGTTTTGAAAACCTGGTGCAGGAGACTCCACAGCCTGTCCAGGCATCTCTTCCAGTGCTCAGCCAGTCCCACAGTCAGGAAGTTTTTTTTTTTTTTTTTAATGGCCAAATCCCCTGGCACAGCTTATTATTGTTTTCTTTTGCCTTGGAAAGAATCTGGCTCTGACTTCTTTGCAGTCCCTTCTCTAGTGGGAAACTCTGGTTATGTCTCCTCTCAGCCTTCTCGTCTCCAGGCTAGACAAACAAGTGTCCTAAACTGGACTTTGGCAATCCAAATTGTTTATGAAGATGAACATGATTTTCTCTGTTTTTGACTACTGAGGAATGTCACTTGTAACTAGCTAACAGTTAAACTTGAATGATTCACTATTCCTAGAATTTTTTCACATGTAGGGTAGTCGATATCCTAAGCCTGACTACAATGCTACGGTGGGAAACAGTTGAAAGCCTTACTGCAATCCACTGTTTTCCTCTGCTGCAGAGCCAGTTATTTTCTCTGAGAGGGCCCGTGGGATGGTCAGGCAGAATGTGCCTCTGGTAAATTGGTGCTGACCTTATGTTTTCAATCTCCTATTTTGTGTGCCTAGAATGGCTTCTGTAATGGCTTGTTATAGAATCAGAATCATTAACAGTGGAAAAGACCACTGAGATCATCAAGTCCTAACACTAACCTACCACCACTATGCCCTTCTGTGCCATGTCTACCCTTTTCTTGAACATCTCCAGGGTCGGTGACTCCACCACCTCCCTGGACAGCCTGTTCCAATGTCTCGCCACTCTGAGAAGAAATGTTACCTAACATCCAGCCTGAACCTCTGTCATCCTATCAGTGGTTATCTGGGAGAATAAGCCAATTCCCACCTCGCTATAACCTCCTTTCAGGTACTAGTAGAAAGTGAGAAGGTTTCCTTTGAGCCTCCTCCAGACTATTATTCCATAGTTTGAATGGGGACTGAAGTAAGGCTGGCCAGCCTCTATTCCCCCACATCCTATTACTCACCTTTTTGAAGATGGCAGTAACAGTTGCCTTTTTCTGGCCAAGATGATCTCCATGATCTCTAGGACCTTTCAGAGATGCCTTGCAATGCCATTAGCCATCTACATTTACAGTTGCTCAGGAATCCATTTTCTGACCTTTTTTTTTCTTGATGTTTTTGGCAGGTAGACTTGGGAGACCTGGGCTCCATTAATATTCATTCTGCTCTGAATCAGTGCTAATGAACTACATAGGATTCTGTTTTTAATTAAAGAGAATAAGCCCTACTTCATTCTTGTCTAAAAATGTTCATAAGATATATTTACATAATCAGCATTTTAGCATGCAGCCTCCTTCATTCTGACCTAGTACATAAAGCTTTGGTTTTTTCTCAGCAAAATGTAGCAGTTTTCTCCTGTGATTTATTAATAAAATTAATTTGACTTTGGGGTATGTGGTTTTCTTTCTTTTTTTTTGTCTTATGCTGATATTAAGGACACATGAGCAGCACTGTTACTGCAGCTGTTATTCAGCATTTATTTTCCTTGGTCATGCTTCTCTGTAGCACTGGATGAGTCATTGATTGTGTGCCTCAGTTTCTTCAGCTGTGAAATGGAGTGGACTTAAACCTGCGGGTCCATCTTTCTGTGAATGCCTCGCAGTTATGCAGGATGTGCTGCTCCTCAGCAGGATGTGCTGTCCTCAGAATGGTTTTGGGATGAGTGCTCACCCATTTTTGAAGGGAAATGGTAAAAGCTTTTATTTTAAAAGTTGGAAACATTGAGTAAAAAAAGGCACGTATAGTTCTGCCTTTGGATTTTGGACTGCAAGGTAGCAAAAGAGGCAGATGCACCATGTGTTAGTGTTGGCATTGCTGGGCTCAGTTTGTGCAGTAGGGTGCGTGCACAACCCACACTTAACAAAGTGAAAGCCTGAACAGAACTTATATCAGCCTGGATTAGCTTTTGTGCAGGGTTTCCTAAGCCTAGCTGAAAATGGAGTTACCAGCAAATACAAAGTTTAATTAGAGTCAAGTCCTTTGGTTAAACTTGTATGCTTGCTGTCCTGTGCCATGCCATGCGGTTCAGGGGTCTGTGTGCCATGGCCATGGTAGCAGCACTGGAGTACCTCCTTGTACAGCAGAAAGTGCACTGAAGCACCCTGGTCCTGGGATAAACGTATGGGATTTTTCCAGATACAGCCACAGGATTAAACAACAATTATTGCCTGCAATACATTTTATTTGTCTCATATGCTGCAGGAAGTCATATTTCTGAACACAATGTAAAAATGACTCCTTTCTCCCGGTGCTGCTCTTAATCCATGGTATCCAATCTAACTTTTCCCATCCCCTTAAACAGAAGTCAGCACAAGACTGGTCGTTTCTCCTCCACATACAGCACCATTACCCCATGGCAGACCAGGAGCCACCAGAAAGAGACCAGGCAATGCCCTCTGCTCATGAGAGACTTACAGTGTGGGAATGAGGGGATAGATAGAGGAAAGGAGCTGCCCACTGCAATTGCTTTCAACATCCCACTGATATAGAGTGTGACCTCGGAAACAGGACTGAACCACCTTGTTTTGTTGCCTCTCTGGAGGAATATAAACACCCAGTACAGCTCCCATCTCCGAGCTGTCAGGAATAACACACGATAACACCACCAAGCACCATTCATCATTTTCATAGCACAATGCATTCTGTCACTGAGGGGTGGCTGTGACTGCGAGAGTCTCACTGCGAGCGCTTTTAAACACATGCCCTTTAGTGCTGTAGGTGTTCTTGAAAGGCTGAAAGCTTTGCTATCCAGAAGTATTTTTGTCAGCCAGGAAAAAAGCAATTTGGGGCCAGTAAAAGGATTCTGTGAAGAGCTTGCATGGGAGATTACACTGGGGGGAAAAATGTTAATATTAATAGAAAACACTCCAGGGAGTGGAGGGAGAACATGCAGTTCCTTTAGATGAGAAATGCTGTTTATTTTTATAGCATTTTTTCCCCACATACTACATATCTGAAAGTGAGAAGTGAAATCAATACTTTTTGGTCCAAAAACATGAGTCTGTTTACTGCAGCTAGTGGAAAATCTCAGTGCATTGAAGTAGTATTTAAATTTATGTGTTTCCAGCAACGTCATGTTGGCAGCAGTAACACAGATGAGGGGAATATTTCAGCTGCTTCAGGATTAAAGGAAAAAAAGGTAGGATAAATGATAATGCATTGAGGGATTGGAAGATAGCTTGTAGGGTATCTGTGTATTATTTTTCACATTAATGCAGACTTGTTTCTAAGTGGCATGTACTAAGTGGTGTAACTTTATCATGACCAGCTTGTGAGAGCTTAGCCTTGTTTTCTGCCATAAACTCAAGGAAAGCTGGTCATTGGGCCATTTACTAAATTAGATGGGCAAATAGGTGGCCACAGAATCCGTGACTTTGGCCTCCTTTGTTATGTATTCCCAGGTAAGTGTCTTTGGCTGAGATAAGAGAGACACAGACCTGTTGGAGCTTGTCCAGAGGAGGGCAGCCAAAATGATCCAAGAGATGGAACACCTCTCCTGCGAGGACAGGCTGAGAGCTGGGACTGTTAGTTCTGGAGAAGAGAAGGTACTGGGGAGACCTGAGAGCGGCCTTTCAGTATATGAAGAGGAGCTGTAAGAAAAAAGGGGGCACTTTTTATCAGAATCTATTGAGATAGAACAAGGGGAAATGCTTTTTAAGTACGAGAAAAGTGAATAGATTGGATATAAGGAAAAGGTGTTTTCCTACGATAAGGGTAGTGAGGCACTGGAAAAGTGGTGGCTGCCCCATGTCTGGAGACACTCGAGGTCAGGCTGGATGAGGCTCTGAGCAACCTGATCTAGCTGAGGTGTCCCTGTTCATTGCAGGGAAGTTTGCCTGGATGGCCTTTAAAGCTCCCTTCCAACTCAAACGATTCTGTGATTCGCTTGGCGTAGCTGGAAGCCTTAATGCTGGGACATGTCACAGCCAGTCTGCAGTTAACTAACAGCATCCACACCAGGCACTCGGTCCTGTGCATGCTGCCTGTAGGTACGTACAGACGAGATCTTCAGCCAGCTGGCTGAAGGAAGTGCTGATGGAAGGGGTGTCCCATCCTTCACTGAAGGGTGCAGAGGCTATACTGCTTTCTGTGATTGCAGAGCTTGAGGATGGCTGTCGGCTGCTGAGCTTGAAGAGAAAAAATCTTCATGTATTCAGAGTACTGAGCTCTGCCGGCAGAGCCGGCACTCTCCTGCCTAGTTTCTGACTCCAGATTTAGCTTGAGATAAAAATCTATTGGAAGGGACAGTTTCACGACAAAGGTGATCATTTAATATTGGCTGGAAGAGAGAGAAGCACATAAAGGCTGAGGTGGCAGCTGGGCACCACAATGGAGAATGTCCCTTGTTGCCAACCAGTGGATTTATATTTAGGTCAGACAGACACTGGGAACCTGTTCTGTTCTATGTTCAGAAATTACATCATCTGTTTGGGATTTTGTTCTCTGGAAATGATAGAAATTCTCAAAATCCCCTCTCTCCCCAAAACAAGGTCATTGTCAGTTGTCTTGTTTCCTGAAGCCAAATGAGCACACCAACACAATGGGGGATGAGGCAGTGTTACCATTTAAATATTCCTCGCTCGGAGATCCGTATTTGATCTGAGTTGCTGCACTCACTGTGACTTTACGATTCGATTCCCCAAACATTTTGCATTTGCAAAAATGTACTCAGATATACTTGCAACTTCAAAAAACTGTGATTCTATGCAAGTCGCAAGCTCTCATTTTGTTAACTGTGTTAACACCCAGGCAAGACAAAGAAAGAAAACGCTGAAAATTAAAAAGCTTGGGCAAAGATTCAGCAGTTAAAGGGATGAGGACATCTTTTAATGGTGGCTTCTCCTGCTGTTGCTCTCTGTGGGATACTCCCACTAATTTTGAGAAGTTCCCTGCCATTTAATTACCTTCTATGCTGCTTGTCAGGGTACCAGTAAGTAAGTTGTGCCTGTCAATGAGCCACATCTACTGGTGGAAAGTTGGACTGAGTCTACTTCTGGTGCTGGCTGTACAGCCCTGGCACCCTGAACCTAAATAACAGCCCATTCTCTCCCTCCCTTTGTGGGTAAATTGTGAGCGGTTGTTGCTGGATGACAGCTTTTTCATTTAATTTTCTTTTTTTATTATAATGATGGGCACTCTCATATATATGTAACAGAAAATTGTCTGGAAGCATGTCCAAAGCTAGGATAGGATGAGGTGGTGTCAATACGGAGCAGCCAGAATAAGGCAATAGCTGCATCCTCCTGCCCACCATTTTACATACTCATTGTAGATGAGAATCTAAATTTGTAGTTCCCAAGTTGACTTGTAGAATAGCAGCTTTCCACAATCATTGC
Organism: Perdix hodgsoniae; assembly: GCA_035772895.1. Taxonomy (NCBI): domain Eukaryota; kingdom Metazoa; phylum Chordata; class Aves; order Galliformes; family Phasianidae; genus Perdix; species Perdix hodgsoniae. Next base: position 2,517,815 of record JAPSGF010000034.1, read on the forward strand.
CATCAACCCAGTGCTGGTTCTGGTTTGCATTCAGTACCATAGAACCACTGTTCAGGTGCTAAAACATCCATGCAGGCCTCTAGAGAGTGAAGTGCCTCTCTGTTAAAATAGGTGTTTGTTCTATCAAGCAGGTAGAAAGCAGGGAGGAAAGTGGCACCTTCCTTAGAGGTCATTTTGTATGGAGGAGCTCATGTATAGAAAGACCATGTTCTAACATCTTTAGAGTTTCATTGGCCTTCATGACATTGAGCAACTTGAGAGATTGGTTCTGGCTGTTCTACCTATCTGCAATGTATTTAAATCTTTGCGTGATGATTTGGTCCTGCTTTCAGCATGCTACTTTTAGACTTACTGCACAGAGGAAGTGTTTCTCACTTAGTAAATATGACTGGAGATGGGGCACTGAGTGTCTTGCAGAATTCTGCTGGGTGGCTGCAAAGCGTGTGAATGATGAAGTGCATTAGGTGGCACACAAGTGAGATGGACATAACTTACCTGTGCACACTTTTATTTATTCCCTTGTTTTGACGTGGAAGACACCTGCAGCAAAGGCTTCAGAAAAGAATAGTGTGTCTTACACCATGATCCTGCAGAAAACCTGCCAGTCCCCCAGGTGGGTGCTCAGTCCTGGTACACCCTTTTCTGTATGCGCATCAGACTGAGGAAAGCTTTGGCTGCCAGGTCAGCGTTTCTGCAGAGTCATGAGCTCAGCTTGTGTGCAGCTGCGTGAGTATTCACACTGACATGAAGGATGGGGCAGGAAGAGGAGCGGTCACCCTGCCCAGTATTCAGGAGTCCACTGCAAGCTGAGGGCACAGGCATGTCTGCTTGTTCCTTTTGGGAACACGTTGTGTGTCCAGTCTGAAAGCTGAGGCACGAGGAACATCTCAGTGAGCAGCTGTCAGAGGATGCTGCTATCACCGGAACTGCAGCTGGGTACTAGAAATGGCAGAGAGCTGCTTATGTGCTTTGGAGGATCAAGGTCTCTGTGCATAATGTAATTATCTGAATGTCTGAAGTACAGCTTATTTGCTCTTTTAATAAAAGAGGAAATTTAAATGCAAAACTTCTGGTAAGGCACATTAAGCTTTAAGGCTTGCATACAACAATCAGCTCACTCAGGCTATCCTTTCCCCAGCTCTTCTCACTTAGACAGATGACACCTGCATGCTGTGTGTTAGAACTGAGCTCTGCCCTCATTTATACCAGGAACCCTCATTAAGTTCAGTGGAATTCATTGAATTTAACAGGATTGCCTGGTGTAATTAATGTTTTGAGGACAAATTTTGTCTTTAACATATACAGCATTTAGATACGTAACTGCCTGAATATAGGAAATTCAAGCACTTCTATATATGTTACACCCAAACCATACAGCCACATTGACACAATTTCTTGCATTTTACAAACAGTTAACAATTTGCATACACCCAGTGGTGGCAGTATGCTTTTGCATTTAAATTTTAATTATTCTGCAAGTCTACCAGGATGTCACTTGTTTAATGGCCTGCTGAGCTTGGAGGTCACCCGGTCCAAGTCTCCTCTACCATGCTTTTATCAGTGTAAAAGCTTCTACTAATAAGAACACAGCAAACATACCAAAATGAGCCCTGTGTAGTAATACATATGTATTAGAATTTAGAGAAACTCGGAGAACAGGGGATTATGTTTTCAGGGTGGGTTTTTTTTTCTTTTTTTTTTCTTTTTTTTTAATTTGACTCTGACTGGGATCATAAATTTTTATCCTCCGCGATCTGAACACAGACTGTTATTTGCACACACAGTGAGCTTAAGGCACTACTGAATGCAGTTTCAAAGGAAGCGTTTTTATCCCTTGATTGTAAAGAAGCAAAGTGACTTCTGCCTGCTGGGTGATAGTGACTGAGGCTACTTTCACTTACAACTGGAAAAGGCTAATCAAGTTTACCAAAGTGTCATAGGAGTTGCAGAGGTGAGAAGATCACATAACAAAGTAGTAAGACACCTGACCTTAAGCAGAATGCATAGGGATCTCTATGTTATTAAATCAAATGCCATTATAAAACTGTTTAACTGGACTTGTTCAGTGCTTTGAGTCTCTGGATACAATGAAGGCTGTTACATACTGGGATTTCTTCCTATCTGTAAGAAATCCCCCCAGATGAAAAAGTGACCTATGCAAGAGATAACAGAACAGTAAAATTACTTACAATGAACAGTCTGTTGCCAGACAGGCATCTCCAGAGGTCCCTTCCAACAACAACCACTTTGTGATTGTGTACAATGGTTATCTAACAACCTCACTGGAGAGCAGTAGGCACACAGAGGTACAGTAGTCAATATTTGGATCGAGGGAAATGACATATGCTATTAAAGCAACTAAATAAATGTGCTTTCAACATTGCCTTTTCCATAATATACATTGTCAGTAACTTTTAGCTGATGAAATTAGCTCAGATCATTTACTCATTAATTACTGAAAAACAGTCATTGAAACAAATAATGTCAAATGCATTTTTTTTCATATTAAAATAAGAATATGAGTAATTGAGTGTATGCATACGTGCACTGTAACAAGGAATAACTAAGCAGGCATGAAGCTGGCTGTAAGTCAGCACAAAGTCTTCACATTGACGTGATTATTAAGAGACAGCACAATAATGCCATTGCTTATTTATAACTGAATAGATTTTATTTCACATTTATACAGCAGCAAGAGTATATATACAACTTTTAAAATCAGCCCTGCAGGGAAATACTTAGTTGGAAATGATCTAACCTAACTTGAGACACTGAGTATTAAAGCTGTCACCCTCTTTAACAGCCACAGCCTCTAATAGAGCCTGCTTCTTCTGCATACTGCGAGACGACTCCAACTCGTACATGGTTGTTAAGTTGAAGAGAACACTCTCGTGTAGGTAGTGTTTAGGGTCCTGCTGAACCATTCCTTCCAACTGGCGAAGGGAATCCTTCAGTTTTCCCAGATAAAGAAGACAAACAGCAGCATTGTTATTAGCCTGAAGAAAAACAAATTGTAAATAAGTATCTGTATAGATACATATATATATGTATGTATGTATGTATGTATGTATGTATGTATTCCTAAATGATGAATGAGAAGGAAAAAAGAAGTCTGGAGTAACAACAAATTTACCATCTCTAAGAACTATTTTCTGTGCGTGCTCAAGTAACGTGAATAGGTTGTCACTCATGTAATTGTATCCTTTTCGTCTTTCACAAGGTTTATCCTGTGCCAGTAGGACATGCTGACTTCTGCGAGCTCACACTCTAAAATATTGCAGTCTAAAACATAACTACGTAGGTTGCTCTGAAAGTAACGCCTCCTTTTTTTTTTTCTCCCCCCACGGAAACTACAACAGTTTAAAAAAAAAAAAAAAAAAGAGCACAATAATGCTCTTCCACAGAGTGAATTCTCGGCTACGAAACTCTTTTTCAAATGTCACCACCATTAGCTGTACCTTTCCACCAGAGATGAACAAGAATCTGCATGCATAAACATCTGTACCAGCGGAAGTGACCCACTGCTGAAATGCAGCACCCTCTGCTTCCCTGTGCTCACATCCACTGTTTGATCTCCATAAACGTTCAGCAAGTGCTGATGAATGTCAGTGGGTGACATTTTTTCTACATGGAGGAATTCAAATCCACACCTCCGCTTTACTCACACTTCCACATTGGACTGTGACATTGTGCACCTACATATTTAATAGGAGATATTTCTTTTGGAACAGCCTTTGTAATACAGGACATTAGGTAGTTAATTTCTTGAATCAGTTGTATCAGATTTCAGAAACTACACAGGCCTCTGCATATTGCCATTTTCATAGCTTTTTTAACATTTTCACTGCATCTTTCAACACGTTTTCTCTCTGGCTTATGTATGGAAGTTCCACACAAGCAACAGGAAGAAATGATCCTATCACAAAGATACCTACAACTGACTTCTGGTAAGTTCAGCAAACAGGGCAGTCTAATATATTTTAAATGATAATATCAGGTTCCATATTTTCTTTTCCTAACATCAGGTTTTATGTGTTACCAAAAGATTCCACCACAGAGTCATATAATTTGTTTAGCAGCAGAAACTTTCATATTTCATAGCTGTAGATAACAGAATAATACACCCTTTCAAATATTCTTTTTCACTCTCCTCAGGAACCCTTACTAGTAGATTTCTCACAGTTTATCTTATGTACTGTTTTACACCTGCAAAATGAAGCAATTCATGAGCTGCTTAAACTCAGTCCTCTCGGTCCTTATGTGGCCTTGGATGAGGCTGTAGGGGTAAGCCGTGTGAGTTCTTAGGAACCACTCACAAGAAGTTGCCACATGTAAATGAAAAATGTAAATAACCTGCTCTTCTTTAATTTCCTTTTGTGATGGAACCTGAGGCTGTGATGTGCAAAATGTTAAAAATATCAGGTTTAAAATGACAATATCTCTTCGATGCTATGTGAAATCAAGTTAATCTTACATACATTGGCAGCTGCCATTTCTTTTTCTAACGTGCACGTCTATGCCAAACACAGTGAGTGGGGAAAAAAAAAAAAAAAAGCATTTTTGCAAAGATCCCATAAAACATAATGTTTTGGAATGCCTATATCCATGACTAAGTATAAACCAGTTCTTTATTTCCCATCCTTGTCTGCACCTTATCCTTTTGTATACTAAAAACTCTGGCACAAAGGCTACACTTAATTTTTCTATCAAGCTCTGAGCACTCTTAATAAGTACTCTGGGTACTTATTGAATACATGTATGAAGGTATTACACCAATAATAAAGGTGTTCATAATAAATGTAGCAATTGGAGATTTACCACAGCATTTGATGAGTCGATCCTTAAAATTTCTGTGAAAAATCGATGAGCTTCTGCAAAATTATTCTGACCGAGGTGGAGAAATGCTCTAGAAAGTAAGTGACACATGAATGAGTTCTCCTGAAAAACCCAAGGTGATAATATATTTTAAAAAGAATGGACATCATTTTTTATTTTTCCTATTAGAGATGTGAGAGTTTCTGACATTTGTTCTTCACGGTGTAATCTTAAACCGGCAAGGAGACACTGATTTACAGACAAATGGAATGACAACTCGGATCATTTTCTTATTATATATTCTGCCTACCAAAGCAAGAGTCTTCACTGTGTTTTCATTAATTCAAATGAAGATACTCTCTTCCTGGAATTATTTCTCTTTATGAAATTAGCTACGCGATATCATTTTCAGAGCACTTTTGAATTTTATTTTCTAAATATATTAGGCCAACATGCTAAACGTTCCAGATGGAGCCGCCCATTGTGCAGCTCAATTACTGCTTTGTCTTCCATCACTCCTTGAAACTAACAAGCAGTAGCTTTACTAGTAGATCTGATTTTAGAATAAAGGCTCCAAATTGTTTCTCCTTTCCTAAGTGCTGTTACTGTACCATGCAATACAGACCTTGTGGGTCTATATTCCATTAATTCTGACTTAAGACAGATGTAGTTACATAAAAGAGAGAAAGAGAGCAGCATTGTCTCAAAGGTAGCTTAATACTCATAACGTATACTTCGCGAAACTGTATTTTTCAAGCTTCATTTAGCCATAAAGTTATCTACCTGTTCATTAAAACCATAATTTGGCTCTGTAGTCCATCCAATTTGTGAGTCACTTTCTCAACATCCTGAAAATACTTTTCTGCAGTTTTTATGTCTCCAATCTAAAGAACAAAGAGAAGAGATTAGAAGAGATCCAAACTGACGACTTCCCTTTCAAAGGATAAGAACATGAAATCCTGTCAAAGTCCATTATCTAATTGTTTGGTACCATGCTGACTGGTTAATGTTTTTATCAAACAAGATGTTTGAAGAACCACACTAAGATTATGAGAAAGAACATCTAAATCAAATACAGTTTTACCAAGGCAATGATTTTCAGTAGTGTTTGAGGAGCATTCCTGTACCACAGAGCAGTGGTGCCCCACCTCCTCATATTTGTAAAATTAGCTGAAACTGAGCAGAGGTCAGAATTACTTCCAGTAAGACTTGATGTTAGGCCACAGGAAATGACAGCAGATGCTCACTACTCACAACCAGAAGCTGCAATACACATGAAATAAGCATGAAAATTGGAATGCTTGGTAGCTGGCACAGGACCTGTGCTCAGTCAACACACCACTTTTGGATCATGACCACTTGAGTGCATCAGACCAAAACATGTCAGAAAACAGACCCAGTGCAATGGATCACTGAGGGGAGGCAGTCCGTCTGCAGACTGAAAAACACTGGCTAGTGGTTAATGCAGGCTGAAGTAAAGAAGGATCTGCAAGTTGGCATTCCAGAACTCTAAAATACTCTTGGTATTAGAAATTACACTCTGCCCTGCTGCACTCTTATGCCACCTTTTGTTCTGTTCACAGTGGTCAGGGAGAACAGCACAACACTTTTAATAGAAGCCTGCAACCACTGTGTGCTTAAGTCTACAGTTTGTCTAGAAACCAGGATTATTTTTCTTAAGTACTCCTAGGATTTATTTGCTGCTTTTAACTCTGTATTTGTGGCAACATTGTGGAGGGTAAGGTCAGACAGCTTTCCATTTTTGAAATTCTTTAATGCCGTTACTTAAATGGCAATTTTGGATAGGTGAGCCAGCAAGCAGTCTATTAAAAATATACAATAAATACTAGAGACTAAAATGCACTCACTGTTTCTTCATTACATGTCAATTTCAGCTTAACAGGTCAGGTAACTCTTGACAGAACTATGGTGCTTCTTACAATTTCTGTGTGGCAGCCTCTGTCTTCTCCTGAATTCTCCACTTCTCTTAACCCCCTTTCCCACTTATATGAAGGCATCTGCTCATGGCTGGCAGTAAATAGGTCAGGGCCTCTTAACATCAGTTTTAAGTGTGGAATGTTGTTTTTTGATTAAATCATTAGCATAGTTTTGTACACCACCTTTTTTGTTCGCCAATGTACACACGTGTAATTTTAAAACTACAGGTGCTTCCTAGCATTACCTAATGCCACATAGTGATCTTTTCTGTTTTTGTCCACTGCCTCTACAATATGACAGTTTTAGCTATAGTTTTAAATGCAACAATTATTCACTACACAGCTGTCAACAGCAATATTACCTAGCAGATTTAGAACAAAGTACATACCTGAAGGAAAATCCTTCCAATTCCACTCAACATCTGAGGCTCTTGCTGTGGGTAATATTTGATGACAGTGTGATAAGCATCGACAGCAAGCACGTAATCCTAAGGGGTGAAAAGCACACAACCAAATATTTAAGCTCAACATTCTTTAGCCTTTATGTAGCCTTCTCTTCAAAGATACTGGTAAACAGAAGCAAAATAACAGCAACTTGTGAATGGGACAAAATTCCTGCCTGTCACTGCAGGCTGACTGGATTATCTTTTACTTTATTTTTTTTTTTGGAACTGGATCATATTCTGTAGTTAAATGTCAGGATGAACATTTACTCTTTATCTTAGATATGAAAGTCAAAATACTGTAAAATATTTTGTTGAGTCAAAAATTTTGTGTGGAAAGTATACTTGTGAAATATATGTAAGTATCTCAGGGTTCAGATATAAGTATAATTAACATAGTTTAATAAACTCTACTAGGAAGTTTTGGTAACTGTGCATATGCTTTTGCCTTGTGAAAAACAACATCATGTGACAGAAGCTGCAATTTCCTCCGTGTTTTCAGGTGACCTCAGGCAAGCAAGATATTTCCCATCCTTCCACCCAAGCCCTTGTTTCCTTCTCCCCTACCACACAGAAACAAAACTAGCACTTAAGCCAAACAGAAATTGTTTTGGGTTAAGATAGAATGAGAGGTGGGTTGGTTTTTATCTCACACAGACATGCATGGAGAATGTGGGCAGGTTGGCACGCAGTGGCTCTGAGACCTGCTGCAGGTCACTGCTCCTGCACCCTCTGCACCATCACCAGTGGCAGGGATCAGATACATTTGTGTTTCCATTGCTCACATGAAAGAAATGCACATGTGATCAGTTATTGCGCTCCAGCTTATTCATGGTAAAATTCCATGAACTATCTACCTGGGCAGTAAATTAGAGCCTGTCTACACGGCCTCTGGCAGATATACATGAGAAATTTGGCACCTGCTCTAAGGGAAGACATGCAGCAGGCACATTCCCAGAGTAAGGGTTGCACCAGCCTCAGCTCCAACTTCTTTCATCAATTCAGATGAGAGGCACAGAGCCTGTATTTGCTTATAAAAACCAGGCAAGAGCAAGGACAGAAGACAGCGCTGTACTAATCTGGTGCTTCCTGACAGTTCTGCCCTTCAACTTCATACAAGAATTTTCTGGTGGCATTCAGAAGCAAAGATATGAAAGAATAATCTTTCAGAACTGCACAGACATCTTGGCATATTCTGTACCATACGTATTTTTGGTCAAATTATAGTGCTCATTAAACTTCTCCCTAATGTGATCACAGATACTGCTTGAGGTACTTATTCTTCACCTCCTCCTCAGTCTAAGGAGGCCATGTGCCCCAGGTACAATGTATTTCTTTTCCTAGGATCGTACTTTAAATGACCAAGCCCCAGTTGACCCATACACTGGGTCATCATTTGGAACATACTGACTTCTTTCATACACACAAAAAAAACAAGAGAAGTCTTTGGATTCTCATCTGCATATGAGACAAATTGCTCAGCCCACAACAGCAGGGATGGACTTAAACAACACTGGAGGTACTTTGTAGGATCTTCATTTTGCAGACAACTGTGAACAGAATACACTGCATAGATTAAACTATTAAACTTGAACATACAACAGTTAACAATTAGAGTTTATTCTAGTGTGCAAAACCATGCTTATTCATTGAATCTCAGAATGTTTTGGGTTGGAAGAGACCTTTAAGATCACCTAGTTCCAACCCTCCCTGCTCACAGCCCCATCCAGCCTGGCCTTGGATGCTTCTCGGGAGGGAGCATTCACAACCTCCTCGTTGGCAATGCTAAAAGTTCAGAGCAAAGAAAACAGGCCACGTATGTAAAAATATACCTGTTTAAATTCTGATTCATTCAGCGTTCACAACTCAAGCACTCAAGCATGATGGAATTTATACCACCATATTTCTCATAAGTTTATAACTTAAGAAAAGCTCATTTTTTCTCCACATCAGCTCTCACTACAGGACTTTCTTGATTGCAGAGTGCCCCTGTGTTGGGTTATGCATAACATTCTTGAAACTGATTCCTTACAGCAACCCCAGCCATACTTGCATTAACTACTAATCCCCACAAGAGTGGGATTTATACAAACTGAAAGATTATCTGTGACTCTGAATTTTACCTCTTTGAGAAAAAAAATGTGCAGCTGCCTGAGGGGACCCTGTCTGCCCAGCCCAAAGTCAGGGCCCCCAGTGCAGGTGGGCATCAGCTCAGGCAGGTATAAGCAGGCAAACAACATCCTAGAGGCCCCTGCCTCAGGGGCTGCACGGCCTTGGCCTAGTTCAACAAACAGTCTTCCCCTGTTTTGTTCCCTATCAAACATTGTCTTATTTGCATTCTGTATGTATGTTAACTAGATAAGATTCACACCCCCTAAAAACTGAGAGTAGAGGTGAGGCATTAAGAGTCTACGCCCTGTATTTATGGATCAGGAAACACATCACATCCTCTTTCTATATGATGGCACAGCACATAGCACCTGTGCTTATTTACCCCCCTGCCCTGCAGCACCTGTCAAAGAACAGGACCTATTTCTTCCAGGAGATGACAAGAGGTTAAGGCATGTGTGCTTAAAGCCACTCCTGAGCACAGGCAAGGCTGGCCCCAGCACGAAACATCAACAATGCACAGTCACAGTATCCAGACTCGCTTTCAACTACAATCTCATTTTGTAGCTGCTTCAGTACACGCATGCAAAACTTACCACCTACAATAAGTTTCATATGCTTGTACTTCCCCATACTCCCACTACTGTGGAGGCAGCAGTAGGATTTGGAGAGTACCCCATATACTGCCAGAACTATCCTATTTGTGGTATGTTGTAAAAACACCCTATCTGACAGTCCTGTCTGAAGGAGATGAGATGTTCTGCTATGTACTAGAAGCCAAGTTTTAATTCCCAGCTTTGCTAATAAGACATGGTAAAAGAACAGCTATCTGTGAGTATGATAAATGAGAGGCCCTCCCAAGAAAGTGGAGCCTTGCTTAATACATGTTTCAATATTCAGTAGTAGTATTCAGTACCAGCACTAAAAAACCCAGCAGTGCAGTTTGTGATCTTAAAACGTAAAGGTGGAGTTGATAGATTATCACTGTCCTGTCTTTTACCCTCTACCAACAGCAACCTTTCAGATTTTCCACACCTTTCATAGGAAATCTCAAAAGAAGAAAAGTTACACAGTTCAGGATACGAATGAGAGTGAGTCTGCTGCTTTATAATTCAATAAATTCATCCAAAGAAAGTTCCGTCAAGGCACTGGATCCACTTACAGAAAAACTGCACGTGGGGCTGGTTTTCCTCTGATGCACTGTAGTGTAACTCTATTTCCTTTAATGGTCACCACATTTTACATTTTTGTGTTTTTCCAAGCTCCCTTCAAGCACTTAAATTATTAATTATAAGATATTTAAAAATAAGCATAAATGATCATGATGTGCAGTACGCTGGTATTTGGTTCAGAAACCATAGACTAAAATCAGCTTTAGTTATACAAACTCTGCAGTTCGTAAAGTGTATTTTGGGAAAAGAGGGCAGGGATAACTTATCCTTCCTTTCTACCTAGTGCACTTGGGGAAGAGTTATGAAAGCAGAGATTCACAGCGTTATGAACCCACAGAGTCATACTGAAGCAGTCAGGCAAAATACACGATTCCCCCTGTCTTCTTACTTTATATCATAAAGAAAACAAAGTCCTCATGCATCAGTACCAATTGTATCATTGGTACAAGGTGCTATCGCCCCCTTTGTACAGTTTTAATTGTATTTAGACCCAAATTAAAAATGATTCCAAGGCTTTTTACAAAAGCTAAGACAACACTGACAAAAAATCCTACAAAATGCAAAACATGCCTTTAATTAGAGTGCATTTATAATATATATGGAAAGTACTTAAGTATTTATTCCTCTGAGAGGTAGAAGTCTGATAAGATAATGTCAAAAGCAATTTTAGCTCAGATGAAAAGAACTTTAAAAAGTTCTTAAAACACTTCCATGGTGATTTACTAAAATGACAGACATTTTGCAATTACATTGTTGAAATGAAGCAATGCACATCACCAGCTGCATTTTAAATGAATGTTCTCTCACGTTGCTATATTCAGGGAACAGTTCCATAGCGACTTAAGCCCACAGTTCTTGTAAATGAAAGTCTACAATGATGCACGTTAACTTGTCTCTCCTTGCCTTCCTGCTGTATTTCCACCTCTTAATTTTCCCCCTGTACATGAGCATGTAAAAGCCGATTTAGTTGCCATGACTGACATCCACCACTTCTTTAACTCATCATTTAGTTAAGTCACCACACTAAGCTGTGTACAGAAGGATGCTAGAATACATCTAAGAAATGTTGTTCAAAGGAAAGGGGGTGAACAGAAAATCTACGTATAGTCTTAAATGCAGTGAGACTGCCTTAAACTGCTACTGAACAGCAGTGTTGTTCACACAGGTAGAGGGCTAAGCAGGTAGAATTCAGTGCCTGGAAGATATGGCCCCAGGGCAAAGGAGGCCTGTGACCAGAAAGGAGATTAGCGATTCGTTGGTTTGTTGGCAAGACTGGTTAAATTGGATTTGCACCTCATACGTAACTTTCAAAACAATGTAACACCTCAACAACTAAATGAGATGTTTAGCTATGAAACTAGAGGCCAAATAACATATTTTAATAGATAAAAATTACTGTGCTATCTAAACAGAATTCCTTGACTCACATAAGTAACACAAAAGACAGAAGACATGAAATAAACCTAATTTGCTTTGAGGAGAAGTGGAACAGATTTAAAGAGCCATAGATCCAACATCTGATCTGATTTGTTTGCTCTGTTTAATTTTGGAGAGTCAGTTCTGACAAGACTGTTCCCTACTTAATACTACTGAAGTTTGCTGGACAAAGAATAAAGGTCAATAAAAATAATCAGATTCTTCCTATACAACTGTTCTAATTGTTTTATCTTTAAATAATGATTCTTATTAATCTAATAGCACAAGCTACTCAATAATACCTGGAGATCAAATATGACCACACTGCAGTTTCATAAACGTTCACTAGATGGCAATAGATGGCACTGACTTGGAGAATGAATACATTTTTTTTTCAAATTATTACATATACTTGAATAAAATGCTCAGTTTTTAAAGTGTCTTACACAACAGCAAAAATAAATGGCAGAGGTGGAATGCTGTTCAATTAATATAATTGTTCATGGGAGAATTAAAAGAATTGTGTTAAAAGATTATTTGAAGAAATTGTTTTAAACTGAACACTCTGAACACTCCGGAAGGTGGAGAAGATGATTGCAGTATTGCTGGTTGTTAGAATGGTCTTAAAATTAGTAAGTTCATAATTAGGCAATACAATTATTTCACTGAAGATCTGTCACACAGGCAGAATAAATTAAGTTGATGCCCTGCTGTGATTTTAAATGCAACATGGCTGTGTACAAAAATCTTTAAGACTCTTGACCTGCCCATACAGTGATATGTCTAAAAACTGTGATACTCACAACTGCTCCACGGCCAACACTGAGATGCAAATTTCAGAGGGGAGTAATTACACCTAAACACGCAGTTGTAGGTAATCTGGAGGTTACAGCTGAAATGTCATTTTCTAAATTGACATCTGTGAGGCCCTAAATAAAACCGACCTCAGGGAGCATCTGAGCTGCAGTATTTCTGAAGTATCATTTCCAAAAAGGTGCTTACTGGTATTCACAAAAGTATTCATACTGCTAGCAGAAAACAGCACTAAAAGGATCAAATCGGAAGATGAGAACAGTGCATGCGCTTGGATTGGTGTGTACACAAGAAGAAAAGCAGGGAAAACGTTAGAAAGAAATCACAGCCAAAAGTAAAGTGAAATTGAAACAACTTATTACCAACATTTTCTTATTTCTGCACTCTGCTTTGTTTGAGATGGCAACTTGTGCTTTTTTCCACTTGCCTAATGAAAAAGGACGTTCCTTAAGAACTGAACCTATGTCAAGTGCCTACTTCAATACAGATGCTCATCGATTTGTTAAAATACTTCAAGGTTTAATGGACAATTGCATCTGTTCAAGACAGAAATAATTTGATTAGAATGTAACTACAAATAGAAGTTTCCTTTTTTCTCTAATGCACATAAAAAGCATATTACAATTTATGTTAGGGAGTATTTGGTAAATGTATCTTGCCTGAAAAACCTGTGGTTTCTGAGTTACTACATTCATATTATGAATGGAGCATCAAGGAAGCCTAGTTTGGAAAGCAGCTTAGTGAACGTCAGATTTGGCATGACCTTGGGCAATCAAACAACAGGGGGCAGGGAGTGCAAATTGTGGTCTGTGAAGATTATATTGCTGACAGTACTGCTCTGAGTCTGTGCTGTTAATTAATTTGTGAAGCACAGTTAAGCTCTGCATAACAGCAGTTTGTTGCAAGCCTAGGATGGTGATAAACCTATTTCCCTGAGCACGAGGTGAATGGCAGAAATGGTTTTATTTCTTCTGCTTGCTGAACACAAGGAGAAGCTTGTGCTCCACCAAATGCACCGAAGGGTCTTAAAGAGTAAACGAAACAAAACAGTGCTAGCCAGCTACTTTTCCTTTTATTCCCTTCTTTTTCCTTCCACCTACCAGTAAGGATTTAAACTTGAAAGAAGGTATCTTACAGCTGAGATAGGAAAGATGTATTTAGATGTTCTGGATCTCATCATATACAATGTCTATAGATTAATAATGCACACAAACAGAGCAATGTTATTAGTGCACACTTTGAAAAAGAGCACATAATTGCTTTTAATTACAGCATTTAGTTAAGTGTTTGAAAAATTCAATTTAAAAATGCAAATTTTCTACTGTTATTGCACACTCTCCAGGATGATTTTGGGAGAAATAAGTAGATATGTTCCCAAAGAGCATTACTGCAAATAGCTATCTATTAAATAAGGCATTATTAAGTCTAATTAATTCTTCACTACGCAAAGCCTCCAAGTACAGTCAGGTAGACTTCCCTTATCTACACACCAGTAATTCTCCGACACTTTCTCCAACGTTCTATTCTGGAATATACGGTACCTCTGCAGCTGCTGCCACCCACGTACCTTCATCATTAGCAGACAGTTTGCCATGGAGTACATCACCCGGCCCAGACGTGACCTCCACAGCTGAACAGAAGCTGCAAAATAAGAGCAGCTTGTGAATTTGCACAAATAAATTAGAGGTTCTTTTCTGCAATCAATTATCGGTCCCATGAATTACGATTCTGAAAGATCCCCCTTGTTAACATCACTGGGTTTTAGCCTAGAATTTATAATTCTCAGCTATGCTGCATCATCAGACAGAAATGCTGCATCTCTCTGAGGGAATTACTCACTCGGTTCTGGGGATCATACACGATGGCACAATGCAGAGCAACAGACAGCCGCTCAGCCTTGAGCTCAAGCCAAGCATTAAGCGCTGTAAGAAGACACGTATTTTCCAATTCAAGAACAAAAGGTGCATAAAAAGATTAAATAGATAATGAGCATCAATTTAAAAACACATCATCTACAGGACTAAATGTGATAAACTCAAAAATCAAACAAAGCTAATGGCATTTCAGAGCCAAAGCGTGCAGGGTGAGAACTGTCTGGATCTGGGACTAGTTGTGCTTGCCTCTGGCTTAGAGCTATGCAGGAAGAAATCTGCCAAGCCTGTCTGCTTTCCCCATGCTCCTGGAGCTTGCAGGCATTAAAAGCTGCAGCAGCAGGCTCTTCTCTCTTGCTTTGCAGACAGACTCCTGATGTTATAAGAGAACAGTTCATAAAGATCCCTATTTTTCTTGATCTATTTCACTAGATCAATGCTAGAAATATTCCTCTAATCCTCAAAACAAACATCGGGAGCCTTCATTCAGTGCATTCGGAAAATAAATGGGTCTCAGTCAATCAGCTGTCAAGGTCACTGTAATGATTTGAGGAGGGAAAGGGCAAAAGGGCATTTTCTATAGGATTGGAATAACGGACACCACTCATCTGCATCCATACTGTAACCTAGGCAGTCTGCACAGATAAATTTTTTTAACACACATAAGTGCTATTACAAATAAGAAGAGAATCTGGTGGCATGTCCACTCCTCTTTGCTTCCCATACTAAAAACTCCTTTATCACTGGAGAAGGGGGCTAAGGAAAACCTGTGAAGCAGTAAACAAAATTGAAAACCCAACACCGGTTCATTGTGCAATGCCTGAAAAATGCCTGAAAACCGCTCTGCAGGTCCTTTCAGGCATACTTACAATCCAAACGTTTATTTTTGTTATTTATGGAGGGCTCTGTACTTCATACCGCCATTCATTTCAACAGGATTTCTGTGTGCTAACTTGTAAAACTGGCATCTTATAGAATGCATTATCAGGCAGGCGATGCAATGCTCTCTCTCTCCTCCTGTTGTAAAACTGCCAGATGAGGTGCTTTGTTTCAGACCAGAGGAGATGTATATGATGAACTGACTGGTGTGGCACCTTCTTACACCAGCAGTAAGGAAACTAGTCATTAAGCATGATCCCCATAAAGAATTATGGCTGCCTTTAAACAAATTTCCTAAGTTTTGCTTCAGCTTGGCCTTGCATGGAAAAAAAAGTAACAAAAAACGTTATCAGCCTCCTGTAGCTTCAAATGCAGTAAAGAAGCAGACCGGAAGCAGACATGGCTTTCACTGACAACAGCAGTCAGCAGTCCCCACAAACAGGACAGCTTCAGCAGCCTTGGCCCCTGACAACCAGCAGCTGCTGCCTTTCACTCCATCCCTCCTTCTGAGCTCTTCTCAGCTCTGAAGCAGCAGCACTGAGGAGCCAGAAACTCACATGCCTGCAGGACACAGGATTATGGCACAGCTAAGAAAAAAGTCCCTGTGCCCTAAAAGGGGATCTGACTCTTGATTTTAAAGGCACAGAGAAAAAAAAACAAAAACAAAAAATGAGGATATATGAGACAAAATTGGAGTAGAATGGTAATAGGAAAACAAGGTAAGTACACAGAGGCAAGAAGATTAGCACATACAGGGAGAGAGAAACAGACTGATACTGTGCATCAACATTAAATATCAGATTCTCTCTCTGCTTTTTCCTAACTCTGTTTGAGAAGAGAAAAGCAGTAACTTTCTTAGGGCATAACTAGATGGTGTTTTAGTAGAGTACAATAACACATTGAAAGAGCTTTATGTCCAGCCAAACTTGAAGGCCAGAACTTGAAGACAGGACTGCACCACTCCATGCAGACACAGTTTTACGGATTTGTTCACAATAAATTACTACTCTGCTATATCGGCTGTAATACTCTGTTACATCTGGCCACTTCCCACCTCAGAGGCAAACCTTAACTTCTCACATTCTTCATGTTATTTCCATGCTTCATGTTATCACAGAAGGAAGTTGGTAAGATTTCTTCAGACTGTTAGCAGAAGCTGAACAGTATGATATTTTTAATGTCCATACCGCTAAGCACCGTGAGTCGTTCATCTAATCCATTAACTATGCCTAAAATGTCATCTTGTCTTCAATACTCAAGCACACACAAATTACCTCATTAGTATAAATTCCATTAAAAAAAAGAAAAAAAGATGCTTGGACAACCAATTTATCCAGATGACCTTTATGCAGTAATGTATCCTCCACTATTGAAGTTAAACAGCTAAGACAGAATGAATAGGAAAAAAAAAATCCACATAATTTCATAAAAAATGATGAAAATAATATAAACGTAGATTTGAAACTGTAGATGTAGATTTGAAAATAATGTAGATCTGAAATTCATTTTAATAAGTGCCAGGCTTGACTCACCAAGTACCACACAGTTGCACTGAGATTGGACACCTGTACAGCAAGATCCCAGGCAAGCATAGCCAATGCATGACAGCAGGAAGTGTAACGAAATTCCCTAAATTTTAGATATGAGGACTGAGAGGAGCCAATGAGGCAACAATGAATATGAAACACTGATTTAACTGTGATAGTAATATGCTTCTATATGCATTACTAAAGAATGGCAGCCATCTTCTTTGTTTCTCCCAAATTGGAAAAAAGAAACTGATCTAGTGCATCAGCTTGATCATGGGTACAAGTGTGAAATTAATTCCACCAAATAAAAGTAGAAGTGTATCATTTTAGATGCTGAGTATGCCACGAGGTAACAAAAATACTGTTTTAACAACTCTGGGGCAGTCTTGCAAAAAATTTCGGCATGCTTAGGCAAGTGATAATACCATACTGCCTGTGAAAAAATGTTTAAAGAATACATACCTTGTCTGTTCTCCTGTGTAATGTTAGTCATACTTCCATCTTCAGCTAAGCCTTGTTCCAAATTTTCTAGTATCTGTAGTAAATTTTTTAAAGTAACTAACATGAGTTTTAGCAGTGCTATGTATTTAATGCAAATTATCTACAAATGACAGTCGACGTGAAAACCAATTCAAGCAGGAATGTTTCACCTAGATGCAGTTCAAAATTACTGATTATTACTGTAGCTAGATAAATTGCACAAAGAAAGCCATTGTATGGTAGAAGGATGTCAGATTTCAGGTTTATGATACTTGCAGAACATTAAATGTCAGCACGCTCAAGGAACATACACATTTTGTTAAACACAAAATATGTTTCACCAGAGTATGAATGTTAAAAACCAGAAGGAACATCAAGTTGATTTTTCTAAGAAAGCCATCTTCTCTTAACTCTCCCACCCTAACTGTGGGCTCTGGTTTCAGAAACAGCTTGTTCCTTTTGTCCTTAATGAAGTGTTAGGTCTTATTCTAATTCCCTTCTCAAAATTTGGGTTTTATTGCTTCCCTTTATTTACTATGGATTTTAAATCATCCAAATTGTTGAGTGAATGAAACATTTGTTACATTATTGGGAGAAAGAGAATGTGCACTTAATGAAGCTTGTGTCTGACACACTTAAAAAACACATATATAAAGTTCTATTTGAAATGCAAGTCAACTTTCCATTTTGAAATTCCATTGCAGTTTCTCCAAATCTGTTGTTTCCCACAAACCACTCCATTTGTCCTTCTAGAGATTTATAACTTTGGTTGTAGAACTCTGCTTGAAATTTCCTTCAAAAACCCATTAAAACCATTGCTATTTAATCAGCCACTGTGGATAGGCAATTAGTGAAATATAAGACACATCCTTGTCTGGGGCCAAGCGCACTTTCAAAAACAGAGCTTCAATCAGGATAAGAAAAATTGTTGTTTTCCTCACCAGCAAAACACTCCAGTTATGCTCAGTGGTTTGTAAACAAACACTTAAAAAAACCATAGGAAACACTCAAAAGCAAAAAGAGGCAGAATTAATCTGGCCTCAGACAGTGTGTTGGTACTTTTTGTAGTGAACGGAGAGCAATCCGGACCTCCAGGAAGTGAGCTCATGCCATCTTAAGGTGGAAAGGAATTGCTCTGAGAGATCCCAACCTCTTTTCAGAGACCAGAGTGAAAGCCTAGTTAGATGCCATAAAATCAGGTACAAATTTTGAGAGCCTATAAGCAACCAATTGCACAGACACCACTGTGCAGTTGATAGGTGGCAAATTATGAGATCACAGTGGCTAAGACTGAATCCCAGACCTAATCTGTCTAACAGTGTAGAAACTTGGACAACACTTAGAATTGAAACACCAAGTGCGTAAAGAAGATGATTTTGTCTTCTACAGGCCACAAACATCCTATGGTCTATTTTTTCCCCAAAAACATCCTCTGCCTCTTCCCCTGGAAAACATATAGTGATCAGGTCTCCTTCTCAACAAGACTCAGTGTTCTTACTCTTGAGATTGTCTGAATATAACAAGGTGCCTCCAACAATGAAATGTATTTTCTTGTTTAAAAAGACAATAGGTTTGTTTGAGAAAGCCTTTATCTGAAAATGCCCTGACTAATATCATCAGAAAAGAAATAATTAGATATTAACATACAATTAGAATACTACATTAAACATTCAGTGATATTACCTGGGGATATCTGGCTGTCACCTCAAGCTCAACGTAATTAAAACAGAACTCGGGGCTGATTTGAGGCTAATTGGTTTATTCCCTAGGTTTTTCTCCTTTTGCCTTTCCTTACGTGTAGGAAATCATCTGCAGTCTTTCAGTATTAGGGCATTTCTTCAATTTTCCATAAGTTGTTTAATAACAACATTAATGATTCAGGTAGTTTCTTATTGTAAGTTGTCCAGGTTATATGACATGAAATCTTTAATTTCAGATGGAGAACTGTTTACTCCAGCTGTATCATATGGTCTATCTCCAAACATCCCTATTTCAAATGTAAAGACTTAGCTCTGAACAGTTCTACTATTAACTTTAAACAAGACGTATACATGACCTGTGGTTTTATGTTTGAAATATTTATAAACACACACTCATTAGTTTCACTGGCCAGGACTGTTTCACAGAGACTTCTGTTCCATCCCCTATCAATAACTGTATGCTGCAACCATTAATCTACAGACACTATCATCTGCATTCCTACCTTCCTGTCCTACGTATCTCCTTTCAATAATTTCTTCCTTCTTCCACAACTTTTCATCAGCATTTGCTTCTTACTCAAAATAATCTTTTTTAGGGTACTTGTGGAATTGTGTTTTGGGTATTCAGCCTCATTATTTCTACAAACTCATCAAACAAGGGATCGAGAAACACTCCCCAGACTGAAATTATATATGTGACACAGAATACTTACGTGTTCAAAGTAACTGAAACAGAACTGGAAGCCGAATGAAAATAAAGAAGAAAAGCAATCTGTACTTAAAAAACTGAAAATTCATCAACCTAAATTAAGACAAAGGGTGGGAGATACGTGGAGTGTGTACAGAGAGGGACACAACTCTTCATAAAGAAGAGCAGTAGAACTGCAGGGGGAGTGGCAGATGGCTGAGTGGCATTTCAGATTTTGGAAAGTTTTGCAAGGATAACAGTTACAGAGGCTTTTTCAGGAAGCAAGACTGTTAACCCACCTGCCACTACTCCATCCAGCTGGTAGAGAGAACAGTACAGCCCTGTCAATTCAAGGATTAGGGTTAAAATCAAAATATGTCACCCTGTGAGATACATGTAACTTACAGAGCTCTCCCTCATTCAGCTAGGAAGACATGCACAAACAAGGGAAGAGTTTTGTTCAAGCCTTACTGTTGTTCTTTTCACATTTTGGTCTCTGGGTAAGCGTTTATTAGCGTGTCCTCATCAGAATTAGCATTTAAATAATTGTATCTATGTTTTAAAATGAACACTGGAAAAGAACAGAATTTTCTGTGACCTGAATTACTATTGTTACTCTTACTGTTTGGAGTACATTCACTTCAAGGCATACTTGAAGGTCAACAACTCACTGTGGCAATCCACATCAGGGAACAGTAACACAGGACAAAAAATATTTCACTTAATTCCTCCCCTAAAATGTATTAGGCCTTCTGCATTACAGATTTTTTCACTCTTAAATGTTGAACCTATAAGCAAGAGATGTAAAATATCAGATCAGATCATGATCACAAATTTGCAGGGATACTGGAAAAAATAAAAACGTTATTGCCTTTATAGGGAAAACAAATTGTTTTTCATTTCAGCTTCCAATTTGGTTCAGAAATATATATAAGTAGTATGGGGGCTGAAGAGACTGAGTTACCAAAATTGTGACAAAGGAAATATGGTTAGATCTTAAAGTTGAATAGCTAATCAAGCATCTGCAGCGCATGTACAACAAAAAGCAGGAGGGAATTTAGGAGGTTAAAAAGAGGTATCATGTAGGAATAACACAATCACATTAAGGAATAGAAACAAAATAGGAAGACAAATTTTCTTACGATAAGAATGCATTAGCATTAGCCTGGAATAGCCTCCCAGGGGAAGTGGCCTCAGCTCCACAGGCTGGCTCATTAAAAACTGGAAAACAACCTTGCATTGCACAGAGACAGACTAGGTGAGCTAATAGGTCTTTTCTCTCTCTCAATTTTTATGACTCCAAGATCATCTCATTTACATAATGACTATTCCTATGCCCTTCTGTAAATAAGGATGACCGAAGATTATTTTTCCACTTTTTAAAGTAGGGAAGTAAAACACTAGAGGTTTTTGGTTGAAAGCTCCCCAATTAATTCTGTTACAACCCAAATGGTTCCCAAGCATCATATTTAAATATTAAGATTAATGTGTACATTCTTTATATTATTTTCTTGGTTATGCCATGGATTTTTGTAAGCTTTATTCTTGTGCTTTATTCTTGAACATTCCTGGTGAGATCTCGTTTATTAGACAAATAGCATTTTATATATTAAAAAAACCAAAGCATATATCTAAACAATAGGTTTTCCAGATAACCCTATGTGATTTGGAATGGTTAAATTATCACCAATTATCTTATAAAAATATATTTTTATTTACAAACTGTCCTTTTTCACACTCTTATTTCTATAGTAGTCTTTTAAAAAAAACACAATCCCAAAACCAAGCTCAGCAGATTGACTTATACTCCCAGATGACTGCCATCTCCAAAACCAGCTATCCGGTTTATTTCTGAAGGATGGAGCTGAGATTTTGATCATTTTTGATCACTTCATTCTTGTGAACCCCTACTTGGAGTACTATCTAGGAGGCCTAGAACAAAAAAGACATGGAGATGCTGGAGCAGGTCCAGAGGAGGGCTGTAAATATGATGAGAGTGCTTGTGCACTTCTCCTATGAAGAAAGGCTGAGGGAGATGGGCTTGCTCAGTCTGGAGAGGAGAAGGCTCCAAGAAGAACTTATAGTGGCCATAAAGATGTCTACATGAAAACTAGGAAAACTCTATGTGTAGCGACACACAAGAGTGTAGTAATGGGACAAGGAGTAACAGTTTTAAACTAAAAAAGGTAGCCTTAGACATAAGGAAGACATTCTTTACTGCGAAGAGTGGTGAGGCACTGGAACTGGTTGCTCAGAGAAGCTGTGGATGCCCCATCCATGAAGGCCAGGTTGGATGGGGCCCCATCCAAACTGGCCTTCATGGATGGGGCCCTGGGCAGCCTGATCTGATGGTTGCCAACCTTTCCCACAGCAGGGGTTTGGAACTAGATGTTCTTTAAGATCTTTTCCAACCCAAAACATCTCATAATTTTATGATTAACAACTGTTTTGAGCTAGTTAGATGCTGCTAAGTGAGGAAATAAACTCTCCTACTTGTCCTTGAACATGTCTGCATACTGTTCTCTGTGTCTTGTCTGGCAAAAAAAAGCAAGCAAGAGAACTACACTTTCCATTGTTCTATCAAGCAAAGGAGAGAAGGATGCTGTATCATAAAATATATTTAATTACTTCTATTATTGAGTTCCTTATTTGTATCAAGATGGAATCAAAAATGTCAGAGTTGAAACAATGTTCTTTGCAAGGACAAGAAAATATACTTCCTAAATATCAAGAAATGCCAGTGCACAGAGAATCTGTTACCTTGGTGCAGATTATCTTCATACTGTGCAGTCTATCAAGTGATTCCTGAGGATTACCGAGGTATTGAGGAAGTTCAGCATGTAAAATCCGCATTGAGAAAGGAACCATGGAACCTATAATAATAATTAACTTCATTAAATGTGTTTGCTATAATGAGCACTGCACAATTTGCCTACGTCACAAAGGTATTTCTTACAAGTATACATGACAGAAAGTCTATTTTACCTTCATATTATCTTCTGCTCCTGATGAAAGAAGAGAAAATAACAACCTTTTTCCTAGCTTTAACATGCAGTGTTATATTTTAAACATTATATAAATGTACATATTTACATATTCATTTTTATTTAAATACATTTAAAATGATACATGTTTTGAGAGTGTAAACACATATATAACCACTAGTAAGAAGGCAAGAAAAGACTATACCTCATTCAAATTTTCAAGAACAAGATATACATGGAAGTAAAATGTATTTATTATTCTATGCACCAAAGACAATAATCTTGGAGGTTACAATCATCCTGGCTAACTTTAGTTTTAGGAACTTAAGGGAATCCCAGTACCTTGTTTTTCAGATAACTGCATAACTCCTTTACATACAGAATAACGCTGAACATGATCATAAACTGCTACTAACAACAACAACAAAAAATCAACAACAACAAAATAGGAGCATGTATAATTGGGTAAAAAGCCTTGCAAAATTGCATGCTACCACTGAAATATTTTAATGTAATACATTTGCTTACTTTAAACATATTCTAAGGGGATTTCTTTCTCAACTCACCTCTTGCCTCATCTTTTCTCACAAATAGGACTCAGGAGCTTTTTAAAAAGATTTTTGCACCTGTTCTTAACGGGCTTATATGTCAAAGAGGTAAATGCTATATACAGTGAGTAACCGCCTCTAGACATTTTTTGAAAGGTTGACAAAATTTTCATCACAAACCTCTTTCACTAATTATGACCTTCAGAGTACGCCAATTACATCTACATAAATTCTCTTTTTCCACAGCTAACTATTCCCAGTGGCTTCCACGCCTGCTGTGTTCCCTTAAGGAAGTACACACAAGTTGCATGCATCATCATATGTGGAACAGAGATTAAGAAAACAAAACTGCCTTTCTTTCTAGACATTAAAAAGGTTATTGAAGAAGTAACAAAGAATGTGAACTGTTTTACATATTTATCTCAACTTAAACGTAGCATGACACAAGTGAAGGGACAGTCAGTGTGTGCGTGTGTGTGTTTGTTGTAGGGAAACAAAGAAAAAAAAGTAAGATTAAATTCTGGGCCAGAAAACCATGGTAAAATTGCTCTGCAGACTGTGCTGTGAATAAGCATGGTGAATCATATGAATTAGCTGTGAATCTGCATGGTAAATCTACGGAAGCAAACCTGACCCCAGGCTTGTTACCTTCATTGCCACACTTATTGCTGACCGAGATCTAATTCCACCATCAAACAATAATCCTGCTAATAAGCAGTGCTCAAATCCAGCTATTTTGGTACTCTTCTTCTGGAGAAAGTAGATTTAATTTACCACTAATGTGTGAATATGCACATATTGCTATGTTCTGCAGGACTTCTAAGTAAAAGGTAAAAAAAAAAAAAAAAAAAAAAAAATATTGTTCAAGTAGTAAAGCTTAGGATAATGTGATGTACAGAACATAAAGAATCTTAACTTTTAGCAACATTTTTTATTAATGACTGTGTTCCAGCACTCTCAACTCTGAAAAAGGCTGTAACGTTCCATTCTCTTGTAAAATGTGGCAAAAGGTCAACTCAATAAACACTCATACAGAAAATGTGAATTGGTAACAGAACAGTTCAACATACAGATAGATGAATATTTAATGGAGTGCAGACGAAATGTCTCACATTATCCATTTTAATAAAACTTATGCTTTTTTTTTTGTAAAGCACTTTTTGGGATTGCATATTTTGTAAAGTACTGATCTCATATATTGCTGAATGAAGCCGTGCGATTACGGCCCAGGCAATGGGAAGGAATAACCCATTATCAACCTGCATCACCCAAATTGGTGCCAGAGGATGTGAGAACAATAAGGGAACTCCAGACCAACCAGACATCACAGGATTCTGATTTATTCCCTATCGCAACTAAGACCTTAGCCGCAATGAGAATTCAGAACTGTATCATTTACTTCTGAACCACTGAATATTTTCCTTTAAAGTATGTGACTAAAAAGCACTGCAGTGTGCCCCTTAGTATGTACGTTGAGCGTGATGAGCAATCTCACCAAACAATACCACAAAGAAGATGAGCCACGTCCTAAAGGGTAGGCAGTGCAATGATTTCTCAAACTAGAGTTTATGACTGCTTCATGCAGAGGGTATTAAAGCTGTAGAAACCATTTCTTCTGTTTCTTTTTGAAACTCGTTACATAGCTAGTACCCTTCAAGTAATGAAACTACCATTTACCATTCCCATCTTCAAGTATGCTCTGTTTTAGCAAAATTATCTAAGGTGTGGATTATACACCTCATTTAGTTCCTACATTAGTAGGGCAAATCACTAGTTAAAGAGAATGTTCCTAAATTTACTTTAGATTTGATAAAGCTTTCGATAAGTAGTACTTATTTGAAGTGTCAATAACACTTCATAGATCTCCTGGGAAAAACTATAGAGCATTAATACAAAAGACATGTGAAGAGATCCATTCATCAAAATAGCTCTGTTACTTCTGGTTACAGCTTTGTAAAAACTAGGAAAAAGAATCCACAGAAAATAGTGTGTACTCATGTATTCTATCACTACATTGCTTATATCTATTATTGTACTCTATTACTGCATTCAGAGATGGATCAGCCAGCTACCAAAAACCTTTTCAGAAGGTGGATGATTATGAACCCCTGCTATCAAAAGACTCAGCAAGGTGACCTGTGTGTGCACCATGGTGGAAGGAAAGACAGAGCACAACGGGTTTGAAAAAAAGCTCAGCAGTTTCATGGGGTGAATGGGAAATGAAAAAGGCAAAGGTAAACCGTAATAGGTCTCTTGTGAATCTTCACCAGTGCCTCTTCAGTTCAATGATAAAATGGACAGAGCAATCAAATAAGAGTGCTGACTTAAACACTTTAATTTAAGAATTTAACAGATCTCATAAGAATTAACAATACTTCAATTTGTTGTCTATAACGCCATTATGCCATGTGGCAAGCTGTCATGTCAAAGGCACATCTTTTGGCCTCTTTTCTGCTTAAGAGACAACTGAAGAAGCCCACTCCTCTTATTAAAAATATGTATTAAGGAGAGAGAAAAAAGGAACGGCACTCAAATCTACCAAAACACAGCTTGCACTCTGTCTTGCAAGGCACAGAAGTCGACCCTTCTGATTTAAAAAACCCCACAGTATTTCCAGTATCTCTCAACTGAGTAAGGTGACAGATGAAACAGTTGAAACCTATAAAGGTAACTGTCACAAATTCTGCTTAAAAAAAGCACAACTACACATATTCAAGACAGAATGTAAGAAACTGAATTACAAAAGAAAAATACTCACCATTTAAGTGAAACATGCATATGTTTTTAAAGGTGACCAAACAATAATTTCATTTGTTCAGTACATAGGTACTCAGTTTTCTAACAGATTATTTTTCCTGCATGTTTTTCATATAACAGTGACATTAAGTACTATGTGGAGACACTGCTAAAAAACCCTAGACACACAGCAAACATATTTTGCTGAATGACACTCCAGAATGGTAAAATCTGAACTCTGTTGAAAAGCATTTGATATTTTGGACAGGTATCTTGCTCTTGGAAAGCAAGAAGAAAATGTGCAGGCAGTGGAAACACAGACAGGTATTGTGGAAAGAATATAAGGAAGCTGCTAGGCTGAGTAGGGATGGGGTCAAGAAAGCTAAGGCCCAGCTTGAACTAAACTTGGCAAAGTGTGCCAAGAAGAACAAGAAATGCTCCTACAGTTACCTCAACTAGAAAACAAAAGTCCAAGAGGATGCATCCCCTAGTGAGTGACACGGGCAAGCTGGCCTAGGTACTCAACAACTTTTTTGCCTTGTAACTGCTCATCACACAGCTTGCAAACAAAGGGTTCAGAAGGAGGTGATCAAGAAAGCAATGTCCCTCCCGCTGTGAGTGAAGATCAGCTTCATGACCACTTGAGGAACCTGATCATCCACAAGTCTATGGATCCCATGAGATGCATTCCAGAGTCCTGAGGGAACTGGTTGGTGTAGTTGCCAAGCCACTCTAAGTGATATTTGAAAAGTCACAGCAATCAGGTGAAATCCCTGGTGACTGGAATAAAAGGCAACATCGCACTCATTTTTAAGAAGGGTAAAAAGGATGATCCTGTGAACTACTGACCTGTCAGTCTCACCTCTGTGCTGGGAAAGCTCATAGAGCAAATCCTCCTGGAAGTTATGCTAAGGCACATGTCAGACAGTGAGGTGATACAGGATAATGAACACGGCTTCACTAATTTTTATTTGACCAACCTAGTGGCAAATTTTGTCAAGATGAGGGCTTTTAGATCTTGTATACCGAAATCTGAAGAAATTTCATACTGACTACATCAGCCTATGATCTCTGCCAGAACCCATCATACAATGCCATCTTTAAGGCTGAGAGACAGTGCTGACAAAACTACTAGCATTAACTCATTGTCTTTCAGATAGCAATTTATGTTCCTATGGTACTGCCACCTATGAAACCAGAAAATCTGAATACTTACACTAGGAAATCAGCAAATTACCACGGGAGGAGCATGCACACATTCATGCAACACAATCCTCTTCAAGACCTGATCCAACAACTCTAGCCATTTAAGCTGAGGGATTCATTTAGCTGAAGCGCTGGATTGAAAGCATTTTACTCCATCTAATCTTTTTACTACTGTGTTACAAACACTTAAATACTTCAGCTAGCACAGAAACTGTTTCCTGACTCCTTCATTGCTATAACTGAAATCTCATTATAACTGTCAAAGTACCATGGAAGCAAATTTGTGTCGATATTTGGCTTAAAAAAAAAAAAAAAAGACATACCATATCTGCATGTTACTATCAAGACTGTTTTAAGATTGTACCATGAACTATAAAAACATACAGTAAAAGACAAAGCCTTCTACAAAATAATGAACTAAGGACATACTTTTCAGACTGCAATTTCTTTTTTCTCCCATCTCCTTTTCTAATCCTGAGAAAGAGAATTTGCTCAGCTTAGTGATGAGAAGAAATTCAACGGACCAAATACTAGCTTCTCTCTAAAGTTCTAATTGCTCAAGTAGAACATAAATATTTTACTGCAACTAAGACAGAAAAGGAAGAAAAAGTTAACAGATGAAACAATAATATGCATATCAAAGAAACTGTTTCTGATGGGAATGGATGCATTCCAGATGGAAGGAGCAGACCGTAAACCATGTCTGAGAGTCTATAGAACACTGTAATTTTCACTTTACATCATCTAGTTAACAAGAGAACAGTCGGGAAGAGGTATGCCATTTGTTGATGACCCTAGTTGATCAATAACAATAGCGTTATGAAGGTCAAAAGGGAAGGTTGTATAATTCAGTACAAAATTTAATTAAAAAGCAGATTAACAGCAGGGAAAAAAAACTATACTTGCTTCAGTAGACACAGTCACACTGGGAACAAACAAAACAAGAAAGAAAGATTGAGTACATTAACACCAAGCTATTACAGAAATAAATGTGCTTACCAGAGTAAGTAATTTGAGGGGAAAAAAATAATATTATATCGTCTGAAAGTTTTTCACCTGCTTGGTTTCTGGTAGGCTACATAATTATGGCACAGAGTGTAACACAAATTTCTTTCCAAAAGGTTCCCGTATAAGTGCACATGTAATACATGTAGTAGCCCACTGGGGTTAAGAGGATTTTAGCATGGGATGACATTCGCAAAGCTATTTTAAGTTGAAACTTCTATTCTATTTTACTCTATACTAAATTAAACAAGGCAATACAGCTTTTATGTATACTAACTCAAGGAAATCTTTCAAACAAGCAGAATATCCTACAATTAAAATGTTTGCTTGCAACTACTGGAGAATGGATTTTTGCTCTTTTTCATGCCTCAGATCTTTCAAAGAAGTAACGCCTTCTTATATAGCAAACCCATATGGACTGAGTTTAGATTATTTCAATAGAGGCACTACTCTCTAATTACTAGTACTTACTGAAATTTTACCTTTGAAGTTTAATGCATTTTTATCTTGATGTTTTACATTTGAGCCTGTTGACCATGCTTAAGAATTCATGGTAATTTTATCCATTATAATTAATAATGGAAAAACAGTGTAATTTTAAGACAATTGTTTTTTTTAGATATCCATTCCAACTACAGTAACTCTTTTTTTCCCCAAAGAACATGACATCTGATTGCCACTTTGGTATTCATACATATATTCATACATACATTATCCTGGAGCACAAGACCTTTGAGGAGCAGCTGAGGGAGCTGGGATTGTTTAGCCTAGAGAAGAGGAGGCTCAGGGGAGACCTCACTGCACTTTACAACTTTCTGAAGGGAGGTTGTGGTGAGGAGGGATTTAACCTCTTCTCCCAGGCAACAAACAGGACCTGGGGAAATGGCCACAAGTTGTACCAGAGGAGGTTTAGGTTAGACATGAGGAAGAACTTTTTCTGTCAGAGAGTGGTCAGGCACTGGAACGGCCTGCCAAGGGAGGTCATGGAGTCACCATCCCTGGCAGTGTTCAAGAGGCGTCTGGATGAGGAGCTGCAAGATCTGGTTTAGTGCTTGTGGTAGCAGTGGTAATGTGGTTGGACTGGATGATCTTGCAGGTCGTTTCCAACCTTGTGATTCTATGATTATGAGCATTCAAAATGTAAAACTGAAAGTAAAAAAACAAAAACAAAAAAACCTAAAAGTATCCGAAATAGAAAATGGTTACTCCAACAGCATAGGAACCAATGGAGAAAATACCAAGATCAGATAGAATTTTCTAAGACCACAGATTTCAAATTTCTATTTTTTTTTTAATATCTGCATATTTTCATAACTGTCCTACTATAATAACCAACTCATGCAAATCAAATTCAAACTAAAACCCTCAACTGCATCTGTTTTATACGAGTAAAATGTGGATTCCAACAGCTAGCAGTTTTACAGAAAGTACTTCTGATCTGTCCTCTAGAACTTATTCAACAAATGTTAAATATCAAGGAAGTAGCCACAAGGTAAATGTTTATTTACTAAGTGTATAGAGAATAGGTTGCCCAAGGAGGTTGTGGGTGCCCCATCCCTGAAGGCATTCAAGGCCAGGCTGGATGTGGCTCTGGGCAGCCTGGTCCGGTGGTTGGTGACCCTGCACATAGCACGGGGGTTGAAACTAGATGAACATTGTGACCCTTTTCAACCCAGGCCATTCTATGCTTCTATGATCTTAAAAAACAAACCAACAAACAGACCCCAAACCCTTCCTTCATTGGATAAAAGAGAAACACAGAAAATCTTAAAAGACATTCTGCTTTATGCAGATGTATACTTACAGAGGCGTATGTATGTGTATATATATGCACGTGCTTTTAGATACTTCTACAACAGCACTGTCATATACCTCATAGGAGGTATATGATGTACTGACCATTAATGAAAAGTAAGCTTAGAGATCCAGATTCAACAGAATATTTGGTTTCTACTTTTTTATTTAAGTCCAGAAAGACCGAAGAAGAGATAGGAACCTGAATGTTTTTAGACACTGGAAGAAAGTATTTTTAAAATTTTATCTGAAACTGCATATTTCCATATAATTCAAAGTTTAAGTGCATATGATCTAAAAACAAAAAGACATTCTGAATTAAAATTTGGTTTTGAAAGTCTTCAAAAATACTTCTTCAGTAATCTGGAGTTGTAGTTTACTTTGAAGCAAGAAATAATTAAGAGAAATAATATTTTTTAAAAAAGCTAAAAAACAAAGTGAATCAAAACCTGAACTAGTTGCCTTATGACAAAGGATTGCCCTCCCCCCTTACCCATTCAATTGAGGCAGAACTGAAATTAGGTACTTCATCCCTTTTAAGGAATAACTCTATAAAGCTGGTACTGCCTATAATGAGACTACGTAGCCTTAGGAAGGGAAGCACAATTAAATATTTTAGCAGTACTCTATGCTCTTAAGATTATACATATATTTCTTAGTTCTAAATTATCTATATTGTCTTAGAAAAAAATTGCATTTGTGAGTTTGACTACTCTGAATACCCATCTGGAACCACAGCACTTGAGCGGTGTTTATTTAACCTGTATTAGCCGATTTCATAGCTGGAAGGTAACTCTGGAACAACAGAACAGATTGCTTTTAAAGAAACTGAGGAGATGTACAAGGAAACTACTCCACATCATCATTACATACCATAAATATTAAAACCATTTAGCTGGAAAAAAATACAACCCCTGTCTTGGTTCATATTTAAGATGAACATACCAACCTGGAAAATTATCTGATCACCTGTGAGGAAAATAAGGTCAAAGTTGCTTGGAATCAGCCTGCTGGTTGCATGTATCTTACACAAATACAGTGTCATTAAGATGTGGAACAGCTATCAAATCTTCCTCATACAGCGTTGAGAAGGGAGAGAGGGAGATGTTGCTCCCAAAGATGTAAGAGAGAGAAAGCAATTGTGTTCTGGCTAGCAGTAAACTATGCAGTACTGGATTACAGATCACAGAATCATCAAGGTTGGAAAGAGAAAAAAGCAATTACTATAAATGCATTGTTAACTAGCTAATTTAAATAATAAAATAGACATAAATCATTCATATATTTTGGTTGAAATATATTAGTATGAATCCAGAATCCATTGATGTTTGGTAAGACTATGTATCATTTTGTGGTGTAACAAGCATAAAAGGAAGAGATTCAGCATTTTAATTTTGAATCACGGTATATAAATGGAGTAGGCACTTAAGAAACAATTTAAGAAATGAGACTATAGATAGAAACAATGCACACATTAATTGTAATACATACACTATTTTGCATCATTTCTTTATATTCAAAATATCCATAATATGGGATGTAATATATTTTTTTTTCCGTGTTTTCTGTGTGAAGTAAGGAAAGCTCATAACTGAGCTTCTTATAGCAGTGAAGATAGTCCTTTATTCATTCATCACATAGGAGCATACCTCAAAGAATTTAAATTCCGAGTAAGAACAGGAGGTGTGGAAGGTGTTCTTATATCAATACAACTTAACATGGTGAGCAGGGTTGGTTTAATTTTCCTCTGAAGCTCCTCCAGGACTCCTTTCTTTTCCTTTTGGCAATGCTACCAGCCTCTCTTATTGTTCTGACATTTTATATGGCATTTGCAGTCATACCGTGCAGAGATTCCACTCCTGTTTTCTTTATCATAATTCTAATATTATTATTATTATTTTTAAAATCTTCTTTTCCTGATTTCTACAGTCTTTTCCTTCTGTCATCTCTGTCACCTGTAGGTGCACAAGATTCTGGGAGGGCAGGGGTAGAATCTACTGTGATCCTACTATTAGCCAGCAAAATTAGTTAATTCACTCCTCAATCTTTCCTGCTTCATCCAGAGATTAAACTAGTCTTATTTCCTACTGAAATCTTCAATTGTTTCATTATGGATTTAAATCTTCCAAATTCCATTTTCTCTGTTCCCTATATTTAACTTCTTCTGCTTGAATGAGAGTGTGTACATTTTATAGTAAAGGCAGCTATCACTCATCAACACGTGCAAAGAAGGATCAGCCCTAGTTTTAACAGGGAGAATTCTTGCTAGCAAGTTTTGCATTTTCAAGTTTTTCTAGGTAGAAATTCCAAACAGAAAAAAAGGACATTGCAGTTTGGCCCATATGATTACCCAATCCTGTGCATGACTGCAAGAATTATTGATGATACTATTTTGTATCAGATTAAAAAATCAAAAATACCTGTCTGGAGTCAGCACAGTAGCCATTTTCTCAACAGTAGGCATCTGGGGGGGGCAGGGAGGGGAAGGGTCACTGTTGCACTGTTTTTTTGTGCAGCAAGCTTAAATTCAGTTTGTAATGTACATGCATCATTATTTCCAGATTTTTTTTTGCAGAGAGAACAAAAAAAAAATAAATTCTGATTTCAGTTCTTTTAAAATATGACCTTCTATTCATCTTTTGCTTCTGTACTCCTTATGATACTTTATAAGCTCTCTCTTACGCCCTACCAGCTAATCTAACATGCCCATTCCACTGATAATGCTGTGTGTATCTGAAAGAGCCAAGGATTAAAAGGAAACATTAAAATGGGATTTCATTTCTTATGAGATAATTTGGACTTGTTTCTGGTTAATAGACCAGTAAGTTACAGAAAAGTTAATGCTACCAAAATGAGTGTTCTAAAAGCTACAATAGTTGAGAATAACCTAAGAACTAAAAAAAAAAAAAAAAAAATGCATACAAGTGAAGACATGGCTTTTATCCCCCTTACCAGAACTCTGTATGTATAAGGTTTATTTATTTATTTATTTATTTTCCCTCTTTTCCCATTTTCTTTCTGATTGTGATGACGCAGTATCATATTTACTCTACTAACATGCAATCAGTTTTCTGTTTTCTGGTGGAAAATGCCTGAACTACTAATGCATTGTTCAACATTTATTTGTATGGCCTTCATACTCTCTATCTTCCTGTGTTAGTGACCCTAGTACAATTTTTTTTAATACACGACCATAGGGATACACCAGCGTGTGCTGCAACAGGCTGACATTCCAGAATTATCAGCCCAGAGATGTATCCCACGGTCTTGAGGGAATTCGCTGACACAGTCACCAAGCCACTCTCAATGATCCTTTTAAGTCATAGCAGTCAAGTGAATTTCCTAGTGACTGGAAAGAAGGTAATATCACATCCATTTTTAAGAAGAGTGAAAAGGATGACCCAATGATCTACTCAACTTTTAGCCTCACCTCAGTGCCAGAGAAGATCACGGAACAGATCCTTCTGGAAGCCACAACAAGGACATCAAAGAGAGAGAGGTGATACAGGATAACAAGCATGGTTTCACCAAAGGCAGGTTCTGCTTAACCAACTCTGTCACTTTTTATAATGGCATAACTGCACGAATGGCAAGGGAAAAGCCACTGATGTCATCTACCTAGACTTCAGTAAGGCCTTTGACATGGTCGTCCCTAACATCCTTCTCTCCAAATTTGGAAGATATAGCTTTTATGGGTGGATTGCTTGATGGACTGGGTACAAGAAACAGAGAGCAGTGATCAATGGCTCAGTGGTGTCCCTTAAGGGTCCAGATCTGATGTCTTCAGAACCAGAGACACAGGGACCAGTTAAAGTATGGCCAAAGAAAGGCCTAAAAAATGATCCAAGGGACGGAATATCTCCCTACAGGGACAGGCTGAGAGAGCTGGGTCTGTTCAACCTGGAGTAAAGAAGCCTCCAGGTTGACTTGATAGTGGCCTTTCAATATCTAAAGGGAGGCTATAAAAAAGAAGGGGACAGACGCCTTAGCAGGGTCTGTTGTGATAGGTCAAGCAGAAATGTTTACAAATTAAAAGAGGGGAGATTTAGATTGGACATAAGGAAGAAGTTTTTTTAAGATAAAGTTGGTGAGGCACTGAAACAGGTTGCCCAGAGAGGTGGTGGAAGCCCCATTCCTGATGACATTCAAGGTCAGGCTGGATGGAGCTCTAATCAACCTAATCTAGATGTCCCTGATCACTGCAGGACAGTTGGGCTAGATGACCTTTAAACAATTATATGACTCCATGACAAATGGAATAATGAAAGATTTATTTTTATACTTATTTATTCCCTAGGAATATAGTGCGACTAGACATCACTCAACTATTGGTTTAGCATATTTTATAACTCTACACTACCTTTCTGACCTTATTGTGGTCCACTGTAGCTTGATGTTTCAGTGGAAAGAAATGAAGAAATTAATACTAAAAATAGTTGATTCTGTGACATTTTAAGTGTCCTTATTTACTCAGGTATAGATCTTAATTTATTCTTATTTTTAATACTGAAAAAGATACAAACTCTTCTGCTTTCCTAGGATGAAAGAAGACTGAAAGCATAAAAATATTGAATATTTGGGAAGAAAATTAAGGCATAGAGGAAAGGATAAAGAATTCACTCCAAGGCAACACGTGGAATAGAAGGAACAGTGTGTCAGAGATCCCAGGAGCCCCTCAGTGTATTTATGGAATAAAGCAAAGACTGCCGCTGCTATTCAAACAGCCAGGAAAACCAGGAAATTTTTGCCTGCAATTGCTTAAAAGATGCTGACAATTTGGTCATCTGTAATTCAAGATAAAAAAACTACTGAGGCTGGTGGTGCATTTTTTTCAGTTCATCAACAAGCTACATAATAAATTCTTATTCTTCTATTTAGTTTAAATTATTTTTCAATTTTTACATTGAAGTTTTAATTTTATACCCCCAAAATTATCATACTCAAATTCTCCAAGCTCCTTTTAGCCTTGAAATCAGGAACCTAAGAAAATAAGATCTGGATTATCAATGTACACCACCATGTGAGTGTCCACTGTCTATTTGTAACTTTGGAATCTATGGGCCAATGATACCTAAGGCTCAAGAAATACTAGTAATCTACAGTTTTGTGGCTGGTAAAAAAAAAAAGCATCAAACAGCTGCTGGACGGAAGAGAAAGATTCTGCTTTCTTTCCCTTTTTCACTATCTGGAAAGATATAAACAGTTCAAATCTTTATGAAATATCATACAGAAAATGGATAGAGGAGGAAAGCCTATAGATTCTACATGTACAAACTCTCACCTTTAACAGTTGGTTCAGGCTAGAATTAACTATTAAAATTCAAAAAGATTAATAAATTTGAACTACAACACTATTACATTTACTTGTTAAAAATATTCCTCTCTCAAATCAATGTTGTAACAGCATCACAAAACATACTGACCACACATACTGTGATGGAGTAACTTCACTTCTTTTTACTTCTTACTAGCAACTCTGTTAACACAAATTATCATTTAACTTCATAGTTAATCACACTCTCTTTGGGGAGAAAAGAAAAAAAAAAGAAAAAAAAAAGAAAAAGAAACAATCTACAGTTAAACAGTATTTTAGATTTTGAAAGCAAAAAAAACAGAATCACCATGACAATAATGAAAACAAGGCAAGAACTCATTGTTAAAATAGATATTTCATAAATTGTGTATTTTACCTTTTCGTCCAGGGTATACATGAGGGTAATATTCATAATAAAGATCAGGCTGGTCTAAATTTCCAAATGGTTCAAATTCCATTTCTGCATTTTGGAAGAGATTCAGTTTTACGAGCAGTGCTAGTCTCACAAACCACAGCTACAAATGAGTACACATAAAAAGTAAAAGATAAAGTATGTTATTAGCTTCAATCACAAGCCACATCCAAATAAAACTTCAACTTTCTAAGTTTTTCTGATAAAGTTAAGAGTTTCTGTGTTACTTGTGGATAAGATTTGGGATTTACATGATTTTTCATAGAATAGTTTCCTCAGGACATTAAAACGAAACCCAGAGACTGATGCTTTATTTATTTATAAAGGTATTTATATTTATTTATAATATAATTATATATTTTTAAGTGTATATATATATTTATTCATAAAGGTATTGAAATATTGAAGATGATTTTAATAAATAGGCTGTTTCAAAATTAAAACATCTCCCTTTAACTGACTTAGCATATAACATACATCATTCCAACTTCCATTTTTCCAAATTTGTGTAAATTTTAAGATCTAAAATGACTTTGGTAAAACTCCATTAATTTGATAGTTCCTAAGGTCAGGCTCTGACCTGTCAACTGGTCACAACCTGCAGATGCTTCAGGTATGAAGCAAAAGTTTCCTGTGGCTCAGGAGAGGCCCACGGAGGAGCACGCTGTCCCTCCTGCAGCCCCAAGGTACTATGTGGAGCAGATCTTCATGTGCAGCCATTGAGGTGCCCACAGTGCAGCAGTGGAAGTGGCCTGAAGGAATCCACAGCCCACAGACATCCCTGCAAGAGCAGTGTGAGCAGAGCAGCAGCCTGAGGAGTGGCCCATGGTGGGGCAGGAGGGCTCAGAGGACAGCCTGTTGGGACACTGCTGGAACTGTTCCTGTAGGATGGGCTCTATAGTACGGAGCTGCACTATGGCAGTGCTGGGAGACATGCAGCCTGTGAGAAACCCATATGTGATCAGCTGGGGAAGGACAGCATTGTGTAGGATGGACTTCACGTGGAGCTGGGGCAGAGTGAGCACAGAGGAGAGGCAGAGATAAAACATAATGGACTGATTGCAGTCCTGATTTCTCATTCCCCTGTGCCACTCAGGGAAGCAGAAGGTGGTGGATGGAAGGAAGGTGTTTTTGTTTGCTTTTAGTACTCACTGCTCTTGTCTGTTATCAACAGACAATAAATTACATTAATCTACTTACACTGAGTATGTTTTGCCTTATGCTGAGTATCTCTGAGCTTACCTGCAAAGAATCTGTTGTATGGTTTGTAGGTAGTCCACTTTTTTTGTAGCCTTGACCATGAGCAGTTAACAGACGTCCACACAAATCAACTGCTGCCCTCCAATTTTTACTACTCTGGGAAGAAGAAAAGAGTATGTAGCAAGAATGCATAAGCAAAACCACCTAAAATGCACTATTGCTTATTTTGTCTGAAGGAACTACATTTACCCATCAGGAAAAAGACAGTCAGGAGAGCTGGTGTTAAGAAGCACAATGTCATTTGTCAAAGCTCCAGGTGTAATTAGGGAAAAAGTGAAGCAAAGCATGAGGGAAAGCAGTACTATCAGATCACTAAACCAGAAGAACACATTCTTAAGTATATTTTTTCTTTCATTAAACAAAATCTGGCCCAGCTATACAAGTCTCACTACACTGTCACACTGTCATCCTACTACGGCTTCTGCCTAGTATATACAAATGCAGCTGTGTAAATATCTACTACAATGAAAATAAGACTAAGGCTTCATGGGTTTGGAAAATTTGCCAACAGAGAACCAGCTCGATGGAAAAACACCCAGGAAAAGGTATGATGAGGTTTCATACTCTGACCCACAGCCACATTCATTCAAAGAGCAGCTGAGCTATCACAGTGCACTGAATACCATCTTTTCCCTGCACTGCCATATCCTAGACCAAAAATGGAGCTCCACTGAAAATGTAGAAGTTAGTTGACAACATGATCATGAAGCAGCACAGCAGCTTCTGAGATGTCTACACAAAAGCAAGAATCAATGCACATTTCTACCAGTCTTACACAGAAATGTTAATCATCTACTCTTCTTCTGCAGAGACAAATCATTTCCTTATTGTCCTCAGAGCAAAAGCAGACTTAGATTCTCAAACTGCTTAACTTTTCTTTCCAAACAAGAGTTAGTATCTCAATGTAATAGTGGAACACTGCTGAGAAACTAAGACACTAGAATTTTAAAAATCCTATTCTGGACATGATCAAAAACTAGTTTTTCTGTACAGTAGGAGACAGCCAGGAAAAGTCAGATGACTATTGTAAAAGAAGTCTTTGCTAGAAAATGAAACATAGCATTCCTAAAGAAGAGCTGTCTGCTGGTCATGGAGTGTAGCCCATGACTACAGTGGAAGCTTAACTAGAATGCTATAATACTTCACACATGAGAATAATACTTAGGCATTATATTTTTTAGAATGAGAAATGGAATAAAAAACACCTTCCAATTGAGTAAAATGACCCAATCCAAGCCAAAAAAGGAAAGAATTTTTATCATTTTTCTCTTCAGTTAAGTGCCCAAAGAACTTTAATTACCAGAATTTTCACTGTATGTGAAAGACCATGTTTTCATTCTGTTGTGAATATATTCATATATTCACATTAAAAAAAAAAAAAAGAAAAAAAAAAAACAACAAAAAACCAACCAAACCTGCCAAATAGCTACCACCCTCTCATAGGTAACTGCTCCCTAAAAGATTTCTCCTCCAGGCCAATCTTGCTTGATGTTCTGAACTCCAGTTGAACAAAGAGAGCATACGACTGCAGAAATACTCCAATTTATTCTTTGTATATAATACTGTGCGTTGTTTTCCTGAACGAAAGCAGTGAAGCTGAGGTGATGCAACAACACGGACTAATACCCACGTGGAATTATACTGTCTAGCAAAGAAAGTCATGTAAAAGAGAGAGAACAAATAGTAAAACTATGAAAGAAGATATGAACAGGTTATTTGTAGAATATGTGTTCAGTGACAAGTGAACTCACCTGACACAGAAAGAGAATTTATAACACTATTCAGGCTATAAGGAAAACAACTGTGAGTCAGAGGTAAGCTACTGAAATTTTAGCCAGCAAATAGCTATTTTTTAGTGGTAGAAATTCAACTTCCCTCCTTAATCCTCTCAAGCCCCCAACTACTGTTTGCACTGTTTGTGGAGATTCTGATCTTTTCTTTAATCAGCTACAAAAACATTGTAAATTACTGGCTGATTTAGAAGTGGAGGAATACAAAACCCCTTTATTTTTAAGGAGAGTTTCTAACTTATTAAATATGTATGCCATACTACTGCATCCAAGTTTGTTATAATTGAAAATATATGCAAGAACACAACATTAATCACATGCAAAAGTAACTCTATATGTTTTTTTTCTTTTGAAAATAGACTCAAAGGGAGTCATTAACTCTACATGTAACACCATTAAAGTGATTAAAATGTCCTCCTCCACTAGCTATGACATTCTTCTCCCCTGTAAATTACATTGGTAGAACACTTTCACATCAGTTAAGAAAATGTAGTTAGTAACCCTTTCCTGGTCTAGCAACTTGAAGAAATTATTGCATACTTAGAGAAATCATTGCATATTTATTGCAGCAAAATGCACAAGTTTTATTTTAGAATTGTTTAGCGCAAACACCTTATAGCTCAAAACATCAGAAAGGCCTCTAGTAAGAAACACCATGCTATTCGTTCAAACGAGGGTAAAAAACTTAGTGTAAGATATGGAATAAGAACTGACATAATCACAACTTGCTTTTATATGCATAATTTTCATTTGCTGGTGCAAAACAAAGCAAAGCTGTGAAGACAGACTACTACATGCCATGTTCTGTCAGAGGTAAATGCCTTTTCCTATACCAAATTAATAGAACATTTCAGGAATTAAAAACTCATATTTTCTTTTTTCATCTGCAGCCCTTTAAAGCCTCAGAGTTGCAAAACTGCTTCAAGTGCAGATCAACTCAACCATAACTCTAGTACGAGCACGTTTTCAGTTATCTGTTAAATTGTCAAAGCGCAATTGTTCAACAAAGCAGCTATACAGCAGTGGGTACAAATCTCACCCAAACAACCAGAAACCAAATTCATACCAAACACACACTTTTGGCTATCCCGATTTTACAAATGGAGCTCAGTCGGTGGTGAACAGCTATTTGCCTCAGAAACAACACTGCTGTTGTTGGTGCACCTTCGGAAATTCAGCCAACTGCCTTCTAGATTGCATTCATCATCTGACAACTAGCTGTCCTTAAAGCAACTTTTGCAGTTTATATTATGATCCATCCAAAATAACCTCAGTCATCAACATTCTTTGCTGCAAACACTAATTTCACTGTATCCACAAATGTATCTTTTAACTTGTAGAAGTTTTTCATTAGAACTTTTATATGGAAGGTTAAGAAATTATGCATGCATTACATGATGTACACTGGAATCAATTTAAGGTATTCTCTTGTGATCCTGGTGAATGGAGCTGGTATCTCTATTTGCAGATGTAACACAGAAATTATTGTCAATATAAAGAAGGACATCACTACTCAAGGATCACATAGTTTATAGTATCAAAATAATAGAAGAGGTAAAACATAGTTATTAACATGTAAAAAACATGTAGTGAACATGTACAGTATTCTGCTCTGAGTTGTAGACAGTCACAGAGAGACAATGCTAGTTTCAATAGGAAGAGATACCAAGACGAGCTATAGGATGGTTGAGCCAGTGTACCTACTACGGGATAACTAGAAGAAATCAGATAATTTTGCCTTTAAAAATAAGATATAAAAAAACCTGAGAAATAGAAATGTCACTGCTGTCTCTCCATACAAAGTAACAGTAGAGAGGAAGGAAACATCAAAAAAATAATTTAAAAAGCAACACGAAACACAAGAAGTCACAATCGTTACAACACTGAGTGAATGCTGTCTCTGAGGCATTTTAACATAGAAAACCTAACAGGCCTCAGCACTTACTTTTAGTTCCACTGGCTGGCTACTGGTGCCTTTTTACAGGATCTTCCTACAGTTCTAGCGTCCTAGATGGGACTCCACATTTACACATCTAAGTTTAGATGTTTCCAGTAACTGTATTGATTAGATCTCTTTTGACTTCAGAGTTTAGATGATAGCTCACATGTACACATTTAAATAATAGGATAGAGTTTAGCTCCATACTCACACATAAGTCTACGTTTCTCCTTTGTGTGCTGTGGACCGCTTTGAAACAGACCTTATTACGTGGTTGTCCGTTGTAGAAAGGAATTGAATGATATGACACAAGTGATCTCACTAATTTGTATGGTGATGTGTAATTCTTATGGACACTAAACAGTGTGGGAATTGCATAGCAGTATTCCAAACTGCAATAGTCTCAATTCAAGCTCCAGATTTTATCAAGATGTTAATTAGAATACTCTCTGTAAATAGCCCTTCATTTGAAAACATAATATTCCCTGAATATATTTTGTCAGGAATTCACTCACAGTAAAATTGGTGGTTGCTAAAGGAGCACTTCTTATACTTATTCTGGCCTGGTATTCAGCTTTCTAGGTAATATAACCTATTTTAATGGTTCTAAGAAAGTTCCTAATAACTACTGCCTTTAAGACTGCTGCCAGACAAAAATAAGTTTTCTACATTAAGAATTTCAGAAAACAAAAACAAAAAAAAGGAAAAAAAAATAACACAATCATATTGGCAAGGAAGAAATAAACCAAATTAATTCTTATAACAAAAAGGAAAAAAAAGTTATACAAACAAAACTGAGAACTCATTGAATTCCATACTCAGCCATCAGCTAACAGCTAGAAGCCCAGAAAATTGAAGAACACTGACTTCTGGCTGAATGGCTGGTTTCGATTGTACCAAACAAAAACAACACCATCAAATTAGATAAATTTTAAAAGAAATCTACTGCAGGTAGCAAAAGATGGGACAGCAGCACAATGCTTCCTGTACTCTCTGCTTTAATTCCGAAGTCATAATAATGCTCTTATGAAGCTTAAGTGCACACTCAAAGCTAAAATGACACCCATGGCAGCACTGTACTTAAGGTATGAGATAGTTTGCAGCACAAAACAATTTGCATGGACAAAGCTACTGGGCCGAATAGAGAAAGATTTCTTTCTCCCTGTATATCAAACTGACTCTTATGAAAGAGCAAATGAAGGGAAAAAAGCCCTTTCCTTCTCTGGCACCAATGGAGACAAGATTTCTTAATGACATTTTTTTTTTTTTTTCTCTGAACTCTCCAGTTAAGCAGAACATGGAGAGAGACAGAAAAATCATCCCTATGATGGAGACCACAGTATGTTTCTCCAGGTTTAGCTTCAAAAATCAACTCCAAATTTGTTTGAAGAGACTACCTAGAATCTTCTAAATGCGACAAAAAGTCTCCTTTGGAGCTTTTACATGCAATGTAGTGCAACTAAACTACTAAATATTAAATGCTAAATACAAATCGTTATAACACGACTCTTAAGTGCTTTTCCTCAGTAATTTTTCATTCATTTTTTTCAGAAATGAAATAAGCCTGAAACGTTTTGACATCTCAACAGATTAAGTTCAGCTCAGCCATTTAATAGTGATAAGTTTCACATGAAACACAGTGGTTGAAAGAACAAGGCAAAGCTCACGAGGCTGCTGAACGCAGCTATTTAAAAGTCTGAAAGAACCTTTCACTACAGAAAAATAAACCTTCATTTGGAAACATTTTAGTGTAGTTTTCCTGCTTTGAAATAAAAAATAAAAGCAGTTGAAACTACCACTTCAGCTTTGCTTACCATTTTAATGGCACATCTTAACCTTCTGCAAAACACTACTGCGAAAACATCAGGAATGCATATGGAAATGAACAAAAAAGCTATTAAAATCTATTTTGAAACCATTTACACTAGGTAAACATTAACAGCTGATAAAACTCACAGTATCTTAAAACTGCCTTGTTTCTAACTTCTGCATACAAAAAAAAAAAAAAAAAAAACCCCAAAAAACTACTACATCCATTAATACCAGTATTTAAATACCAGTTTCATTCCCATTAAGAAAATTACTGTACTTTGGCTAGTACTTCTGCAGGACCACAAACAGATTTATATGCGCTTTTTAATTTCCTTCTCACAGTCATTAGCTATCAGTAACGTTGAGAGAAGCATGACATTTAATATATATTAAATTATGAACATTTGTACTTACGATTAGCTGTTTCAAGCCTACAAATGACTGTTCTACAGAGTTGGCATTTAGAACTTGTCTCTTCACTGCAGCTTGCTCCCCCAGGAAGCGCAGCATTAAGTCTTTTACTGCATCTCCCTTTGTGTTCATGGCAGAAAAAAAGAAAAAAACACAATGAGATGCTTTCAAACATTATTTTGGTAAAACAAAATATTGAAATGAAGGCAAGAACATATTTTTCTCACTTGAGAAATACTCATCTTCCAGTACTTTCTGTGTGAAATGAACATAAATGTGTAGATACAGTACTTTAATTACAATTTCTAGATTTACTACATGTTCTTAGTTAGATTCTTTTTTCTAATGTTTAGGTTCCAATTAGCACATAAATACCCACACTTATTTGTAACCTCCAAATTGCTATATTAACTATATATAAACACATGCCCTCCAGTGCTGGCAATGAAGGGCTGGTACGTAACTATATATACTCATATAACTCTCTATATATACACATGCATGGTATACCTTTGACATAACTTACAAAATGCCTTTCAGAAATATTAAAAATCAAAGTTTTACCTGATATTTATAACAGATAAAGTGGCACATGATCAATTGACTTTAAATATCCACAGGAAAAAAAATCACAAAACCAATTAAACAAGTATTTTTAATTCCAAGAACTGAAGAGCTAGACAATAATGATATGTAACTGTTGAAATTAGAGAAATCAGGCTATAGAAGCAGCTCAGTGATTTGAAGAAATGAGCTGAGACAGACAGACATTTAACATACAGATTTCTGAAGTCAGAAAGATTAATTCTACATTTTGCACAGTGGAGCAGCTAGGAGGAAGACTGTCCAAACACATGGTCTACTTCCAGCTTTGCTAGCAACAAACTGAGTAATTCTGTACGTGGTACTCTTGTGCCTAAATTTCATCTTCTAGTTCTGCTCAGCAATCTATTTCTCAACATCTTTCTAAGTGCAGCCCAAGACCACTGCAGTACTGTGTACTACTTTTGGAGATTTCAGAAGCTAATCAAGAAACTCAAATATGCTTAATTCATAGACTGGCTTGGATTAGAAGGGAACTTAAAGACCACCCAGTTAAAAACCCCCTGTCATGGGCAGGGTTGCCACCCACCAGCTCAGGATGCCCAGGGCCCCATCCAACCTGGCCTTGAGGGCCTTCAGGGATGGGGCACCCAC
Organism: Perdix hodgsoniae; assembly: GCA_035772895.1. Taxonomy (NCBI): domain Eukaryota; kingdom Metazoa; phylum Chordata; class Aves; order Galliformes; family Phasianidae; genus Perdix; species Perdix hodgsoniae. The sequence goes on from JAPSGF010000034.1 coordinate 2,562,075, forward strand.
AGCTTCTCTGGGAGGCTATACCAGTGCCTGACCACCCATGGAATGAAACATTTCCTCCTAACATCTAATTTAAATCGCCTCTCTGTTAGTTTAAAACCATTCCCCTTTGTCCTATCCTTTTCTGCCCCTTTCAAAATTTGGAGTCCCTCTTGTTTACAAATGCATATTCATACCAAAACTTTAATGCCTGTTATTGGAAACTGATTTAACATTAAAAACATATCTCCAAAAATGCTTTAGCTGGCATTTTGAGTACTCTGTAATTATAATTTCAGTTAAATATGTGATTCAAAGTCCTACAATCATACAGAACAATGACAGCAAACAAAGGGATGTCTGGCCAATGAAAGAGAACAATTAGGCCACTGAAAACCAGTAACTGGATGTGATGCAATTCATGTAGTCATAGAGAACCTCAAAACTGGACTATGCTGACATGTTTGCTTATAAATAATAACAAAGAAAGCAGGAGGGAGCCCCCTTGATCCCCTTGTTGATTTTGAATCAGGTCTTATCATAGAAGTGTGTTACACTAACATACTGTAATGTCTTCTCTCCATTTACGTGCTTTTGTACACGTGGATTTATACTTAGATCCAGCTTTGGATTTTATGTATGCTGTCAATACTGGTTTCCAATATACCGAACAAATTTAGCCCTTACAGGTACTAGTAGGTAGTGACATTAAATTCTCTGCTAAGAATGCGAGTAGTACAAGAGGGCAGTTGGCAACAAAGCACTATGCTAAACACATTCTTGGAGAGCTCTTATTCAGTATTTCTAAAATAAAATGAACCACCAAAGTACGACCACAGACTCTTACCTGGATATTATCAAATTTTAATCCAGGCATGGTGAGATTCTCTTTGTCTATGAATACAGTGCTGTATTGTTGTGTGGCAACTGAGATGAGAACATTTCTGGTTTCCTCACTGGGAAGCCATGCATCATTTCTTCTGTCCAGTTCACTCATATTTAGGGCTGTGGCAAATGGGTCATCGCTCCCAGCAAATACAGCCTGGATTTGTGAGAATGGTTTGGGTGACTGTGTTGTTTCTAGGGATGCTTGAGGACCACTTCCTTCAGGCTTCCCATTTCCCACAGAGAAAGTAGGATTGGACTGAGCACAGGAACTTTCTCCACCATTTGACAGAGAGGACATCTGTTCTGGAACTGAAGAGCTTGCATTGGGGTTACTGACAGAAATAAAATTGGACGTAGTAAATGAGTCAAAAAAATCTGAAGCTAAAGTATTAGTGTTAACAGTATCACCAAAGAACTTGCTTAGACTAGGACTGGGCTGAACCACCTGTGGATTAGACTTCACTGGAGTCTCAATGATACTACTGAAACTGGGAGATTTCACCATCTGAGGCTCAAAGCCATCAGGAAGGAACAACTGTGGCTGAGCATTAGCATTGTTTGCTTGGCTGAAAATAGTACACACAGGGATAGGCTCAGCCTCAGCAGATGGCCTGCTAGTGCTGGGTGATGATATCTGGTCATCTGGTTTGCTTTCATCAATACCATTTGGCTTTGTTTCAACGGGAATGTTGCTTCCCAACTTTGGTTCATCTTTCTCTGTTTCCTGAATTGACTCTTCCTTTAAAGATGCCTGATCATCAGTTCCAATCTCAGAGATGTCTTTGGGCGTCTCTTCATGTTCAGTTTCACTCTCATTACTTAAAAGCTCTTCTTTACCCGCTTCCACTTGAGTATTTTGGTTATCCTTAGCTTCCATTTGCTCTACAATCTCCTGCAGACAACCAAGTTCACCGGTGTCATCTTCACTGTTGTTTGGAGAGTCTGAAATAATGACACTCTCCATCATTTGTTCGTTAAGCTTATCTATAAAGTTATTTGAATCTTCTGATACCGTTTCATTCCCTTCAGACTCATCACCACCAAGATCAATGGTTTCCTCGTGAAAGAGGATTTCTTCCTGAGTTTTCTGCTGTGTTGCATTTCCTCTGTCCTCTTCATCCAAGGTGCTCCGAGCATCCTTAGCATCGCTTGCACTACTCTCCATGGCAGCTGAAGGGAAAAAAAACACGCAGGAATTAGTTTCGTCACTCCAAATAACTACGTATCAAACGAATACTGTAATTCTTGCTTTAAAACCACAGTCGTTTCACCATTTGACATTCTTCCTTTAAGATCTACCCACTGAATAAAATCACAAAAAGGCTCTCTCCAGCCCGCGCCGTTCTGAGCAAGCCCCAACCACCGGGATTCACTGGCAGATGACTCCACCTAAGCACACGCAGCAGGACAGCCGCAAGGACGAACCCGGCGCAGGCAGGGAACGAGCGGCTCAGCCCGGCCGTCACCGCCGCTACCGCGGAGCGCCGCTTCCGCCCCTCCCGGTTCGGGGCCTCCGCGGGGTCCCCCGGCGCTGCAAGGTGGGCGCGGCCACCCCGCTGCCTCTATCGGCGCGGCACATATGGGCACATAGGGGCACATACCCTCCTCCTCGGCGTCCTCCCGCAAGCCAGTGCCCCACGGCCGTCTCGTAGTTCAGCACGGGTCCCCTAAGCCCGCCCGCCGCCCCCGCTGCCTTTCCCCACTGCGCCTGCGCAGGGCGGCAGTGCGGCTGCGCCGGGTCCGCTCCGGGAAGCGGCGGACGGGCAGCGCCGAGGGCCAGAAAGGAGCGGCGGGGAGAGGCGGGCGTTGCGTGCCGGTATGGAGGACGACGCGCCGGTGATCTACGGGCTGGAGTTCCAGGTGGGTGCGGGCGGAGGAGGGTCCGTTCGCTGTCGGCAGCTGCAGGAGCCGCCGTGCCGCTCCCTAGGCCGCCGGCGGGCTGGAGGCCCCGCTGGGGCTGCTCCTCCGCCGCGCTGCTCGGCGGTGTCCCCGGCGTGCCCTGGGCAGACGTGCTCCACCGGGCTGCCGGGTCTTCTGCTTCTTTGTCAGCTTCTTGTCTGCTTCTCAGTAGCCTCTTCTTTTTTTGTGCTGGGCCGATAAGATGCCAGCAGTCTCCAGTAGGTTCTTCTAGCTATTTCTTCCCTTTCAGAATATTTTATTTTATTTTTTTCACAAATGGCCTTTTGAGGGTAGAGCATGGGACTGCATAAGAAGTTCTGAATTGTACTCGATTGTATCTAACTGCAAAGCAACACGGTGTACGTAGGTCTCTCGTGCTGTTTCCCTCTCCCTGTGCCTGTCCCCCACGACAGACTAACCCATAACCTTAGAGCTGTTTCCAGGGGTGGGAAGCCACACGACAAGGCAAAAACTGCAACACAGGAAGTTCCATGCCACCACGAGGAAGAGCTTACTGCGATGGTGACAGTGCTGGAACAGGCGACGCAGAAAGGTGGTGGAGTTTCTTTCTCTGGAGATATTCAGGACCTGCCTGGATGTCTGCCTGTGTGACCTGCTGTAGGGAACCAGCTTCAGCAGGGAGTTGGGCTGGGTGGTCTCCAGAGGACCTTTCTAACTACTACAGTTCTGTGATTTTTGGCTGTAAGGATGGAGCCTCTTCCTGGACTGCCCTACTCTGCCTTATGAACCTATTGATTGTAATGGAAGAATACAATCTCGTAGTGCAGTTCCTACAAGTTGCAAGGGAACACCCAGTAAGGTAGATGGGTGGGTGAGAGTGATGTTCTCCCATTATTCCTTCCCACAATAAGATTTTATACTCAGCTGCTCTCTTCAGCAACAACTGCCCTACTCCTATTGCTATTACAGCGGTAATAGGAGAGGCTGTATTTCTTCTGCAGCTCACAGTAACATAAAGTAACCATAAATGTATGCCTACATGCGTTTTTTTCATTACTAAAATGTTTATGGAAAGTGTTCTGGAAGTATATGAAGTTTCTGTTTATGAAGTTTGGTGCTCTGTCTGCTGAAGTGTTCTGTAATGTTGACTACACAAATAGGTCTGTCTTAGAAGAAAATCTGTTTGGTTTCCCTCTCATATAAGAGCTTATGTGTAGCACTGACCTGCACCACAAGTTAAATCTACTGAAGTCTGATAGTATACTACTGTTTTGTGTGTAGATTATACTTAAAGATTAACAAAACTTAAATCTTTCTTATAGAATAGAATATATCTTCTATTTAGTAAAATTGATAGCTTCTTTCCAGGAGGTCTTGTAACAACAAATTTCTCAGAAATATAGGAAATCTAGCCTGTCTGCTGCCTGCTCATGGGCCTGCAGTATATTCAGCCTTTCACATCACACATCTCTTGTGGGCCTCTTCCCTTCTACAACCTGTGTAACAGCTGTGATGGGATTGGGAAGCAAAAGCACTAAGGCGGTGGTAATCAAAAAGAATTACTCTTAATTCATAGCGTTTAGAGAGGGGATGGGGAACAAAAAAAGATGGTTTATGACTGTGTCTTTCCAGTGTATGTGTCAGAAACTGTGATTTCAGAATAACTTTTCAGCCTGTTTAAGGAATTTTGTTGTTGCTTAAGTCTAGCTTTTTATTTTTTTACTTGCAGTTACTGATAATCTTTCCTTCAACTCTATGACAAGCTTACTCAAAGCTGAGATTTGAAATGATAAAGCATTTATAGATATGTACACTTCTATTGTAAATAATTATATGTCACAAACCCAGGGCATCTAGAAGCTACACTAGAGATTGGCGATTAGTCCAACCTGTGTTTGACTCCAGGAGTCAATAACAATCTGTTTTGGGCTATTGCCTGAGGGAATGTGGTTGTTTTAAGTATGTGTTTGGTCTTATTCAATGTAGCATGGTTTTTAAGTTTAAGAATGTAAAGCTAATTCCTTCTATCCATCAGAGTAAGCAGGTATGTTAACTCACTTGCAATAAGAATATTTCTGCATAATTTCTGGTCAATTTTTTTATTGTTTAGGTATCACTATAAGTAAGTAGATTAGAATAATGTGCAAATACTTTTTCTTTTTCTTTTTTTTTTTGTTTTCATGAAAATACGACGCAATGGAATAAGAATATCTTAGTTGGCAGAGCCATATTGCTCACACTTCAGATACATGAAAATGTAAATGAAATACACAAATCTTGACCTTTGTACTAGCATATAAGCACTTGCTGTTTGAAACTAGTTTGAGGAACTTTGATCAAGTAAATTGTTGAATTCCATTTTGTGCAGGATTAGTTTAAGTTTCAACCTATTTTATTTCCCTTGTTTTATCAGATGACTGAAGATTTGTTTCTTGTGCTATTTATAATGTTCATATTGCCCTCAAAATGTGGTCTGTTTTTTCTTTGCTGTATCTGTGAGCTATGTGAACATTGCATAGGCATGAAAAGTTTTAGGATGTGTGATTCATGATTTTTTTTTTTTTAATCTGACAATGACTCACTGTAGTTGTTCTATGCTCCAACTGCAGCCAAAATGAAAATAAATGTAGAGTAATAGATAATGGATGAGAAGCCATATGAATTGAGGACTAAGTGATGAGGCTGTGAATCTTTGATGAATATGAGGCAACAACAGTAGCTGCAGAACATTTCAGTACAGAAGGCTTGTGCTTCTGAAGGGAATTTTAGCACGCTTCACTAATAACCTAAATTATGAGTGTGGTAAATGGGGTCCCACCAGGAAACGATTCTGTGGTGTTCCAGTGACAGAGCACTGGCACAAGCTGCCCAGAGGCAGTGCAGTTTTTCCTTGGAGATCCTCAAAAGTCACCTGAATGTAATGCTGGGCACTGTGCTCTGAATGTCCCTGCTGGAGCAGGGACTGGACCAGGTGAACTTCAAGGCTGTCTTCCCACCTCATCCCTTCTGTGACCTTGCTATTTTTTTTTTTTGTTACTGAAACAATCTATTTCATATATTTCCAGGTTGGATTTAAATTATTTTTGCTCTCTAGCCTAGAGTATACAGTGTGCTTACAGTGTTTGTTGAATAAGTTCCATTTTCAGGTGATCCATTGTTTCTTTTAGTTTCCTGTTGTTTGACTATTTCGACATTGATGTTTTAAATAGATGTATAAGCACTACTGAGTGCCTGGAAGTAATTTACGGGCCATACTTTAAGGTTGGCTGGATGTGCTTATAGCCCTGGATATATGAGGTATGTGGTTGTTGCTTTTCAGATCTGAAGTGTGGCATAGTTTCAATGCCAACTGTGATTCTGGAGGAAGCTTTGGTATCTTGCTTTGTTCTATAATGATAAGCAATCCTTGATCCATATTTTAATTTTCAGTTAGTTGTTGGTCATATTTACAACCTGCTAAGACTATTGGTTTAGGGCTTCTGTATGTTTGATGGAGTAAGGTGGTTTTTAATTTTCGTAAAGTAAAATGAGACTTTACAATAGATCTTAAAGCAGTACAAGATAATATTGGCATGGGGTTGGCCACAGGTCTTGCACACTATGTGTATGTTTAAAATAAGTGTGTACTGAGAATAGCTGTAATGATTTAGTAGAAAACGGGTATAGATTCATAGAAGAAGAAGGAGGGGAAGGGGATTTCCAGACAGTTGCATGCCACTTGTGCAGCACCCAGGGAACCTCTGCATCCTCTCAGGCTCAGCGATACTGCTATTATGGGAGGTGCAGAGGTTTTGGCTTGTGTTTGCAGTGAGGTTTTCTTCTTGGGAGAGCCTTTTCAATCCCTTGTGGGATAGAAGAAAGTTGCCTAAACAGAACTAAGATAATAATTTGATTATAGCATTAGTGATGCCTTTGGAGAATTTAGTTTGAAGATTGTATTGATTCAAGAAACCGAATGATTATGGCTTAGAAAAATTCCTGCTGTTTTTCCTCAGTCTTTTTTTCTTTCCCAGTGTTATTTGCCTCATGAGCACAAGTCCTGTATATTGTAGTCCAGGCTGGAAGGATGTTCTCTCATGAGTTTTTGTATATGCTTCCTCCTTCATGTCCTTCCTTGAGGGCATCATATACAACTCCAACCAAATATATTATTAGATTCAAAAACTCAATGGAGAGGAAGGAAAATAAAATAAGGTATATGACAAAGCTCTCTTACATAATCTTCCAAAGATCTTAATGCTTGAATTGGACTAAATGGATGCTACTTCTCTTAAGACCCTTAAGCAATTAGCAGGACTGAGATAATACTAAGTACGGCACAGCCTAATGTCAGTATGAAGCTATAGTTATGTGCGCTTGAAGAACTCTTAAAGATATTTACCTTTAAGCTTTGTTACAATTGTACAGTGACAGTGTGAAAGTGGGATTTATAAGGATGATTGTGCTATGCAAGGTTTTGTGCAAGGGTTGTTTTTGTAGCTGGGAAGGTTTACAGAACCTGTCAGCCTGTGCAATAGGGTCAGTGCACTAAATGTGTTTGTGATGGGAATTGTTATGCTATGAACGAGTTTGAGAAAGCAGCTGTCAGAGCACTGAGGGTCACCTGGGCATGTGTGCTGCCAACCTCTTCACTGATGGATTTGCTGCAGCTTTTTGCAGCGGATGGTTGGAGAGTCTCCTGCTGGGAAGAGAGAAACAAGGCTGTCCTATCTAGGTAAAGATCAAAGTGTAGCTACTTGAAAATGGAAAATAGGCCAGAAGGCAGGCATAATATTTATCCTGTTATCATCCCGGCACTTTCTTGAGGAGGGAGGAAAAAAACCTCTTGATTTTTCTTTTCCTCCTGATTGAGACGTCATTAAAGCTAACCTTTTTGTCTCCTGCTCTTGCAAGGAACCATATATTTCTGGGTTTTGAGCATAAGCAGGTGGTCAAATGGTTGCCTTCAGATTTGGGGACTGCAAGCCAAATGTGATGTACATCTTTTATTGTAATTTCACTGCTTAATAGTATAGACTGACTATTGTTTTCAAATGGCACTTGTAATACAACAAGAAGAATTTTTGTAGCTCATTCAATGCAGATATTCAGATATTCAGGGCTATATTTTTGTTTGCTGCTATCAGACCAGTGCAGTGCATCAACTAGAAGTATGTGCAGCAGTAGTATTGAGATTACTCAATCCACTTTTTTCTTGGCACGTTAACACCCTAAGTAGTAACAGTCTAATTCAGAAAGTGACTTTGTGGATTTGGTTAATGGAGAAAGAGGAACTGAGAAAGTTTTGAGAGAAGTTACATACGAAGTGCAGATTGGGTGCTTTATGGTTCCAAAACAGCCTTCTTTATGTCTTAGACTAAGCATATCCAACTTGCAGCCTGGCACAGTCCATGCTGTGGCCATTCCATGCCATCATGGTGGTGGCTCACCTTTGGGCATCTGCCCATTGCTCAGCAACAACAAAACCATCAGTGCGCTATTAATGCTGTCTGAGTTCCAACCATGGCACAGGGAGGGCATTGGTGCAGTGGCAGCTCTAATTGTGGCAAATCATTTTATGCATGTTGATACTTTGGCTAAGTGCAGTCCCGTGAACAGCCTTCCCTTTTTGTAGAGGAATTTAAGGATAGGTTTCAAGATTGGAGAAAAAAAAAATATCAATTTTTGGTATATTTGCAACTAAATTTTCATTTGACATGCATTCTATTTTAAAATGTATTCACAGAGTTGCAATCACATATTCATCTCCCAGATCTGACTGGTCATGTCCCAGTACCAGACTTTTATAAGAGAAAAATATTCTTCAATCTGCAGTCATACCTTATTTGTCATTGATTTCTGTCAATAAAGACATTTGTGAGCAACTGTTGTTGAGGATGAAGCACAGAAGCAGAGTTTCATAAGACTCTGAGCACCTTGAGAATTGTGAACGCTACCATCGGAGTAACCTGATACATGTATTAGTTTCATAAAAACAAGGTCAGGTATCCCACTAGTTTTGTTTCTATTACTCCTTTTTTTACTGCTTTAATGAAAATATTAAAAATTAGAATCAGTTTTGTTAGTTATATACAATAACTATATATATAGTTAATGAGGGCTGTTGTGAAAGTAATGCTGCCTATTTTATTTTGTTGGCCCACGACATCAGAGGCAGATGATGGTGGTATGGCAGTAGAGGTTGAACCATCTCACTTGTATTCCATTACATTTTGTTACTAGGTGACAGGTGGTAGCAGAGGAGCAGTCTGACGAAATGGCGTCTGACACGGAAGTGTGGAGTATGCAATTGAGTACCTCCACGTGGAAAAAATGGCATCCACTAACATTCATCTGTGCTTGCTGAATGTTTATGGAGTCCAAACAGTGGATGTGAGCACAGTGAGGTGGTGGATGGTGTTTCAGCAGTGGTGACAGCAACAGTGGATCACCTCCACTGATGCGGGTTTTGATGAGCACGGCATGTATGCTCTTGTTTATTGCTGGTGAAAATGCATAGCTAGTAATGATGACTGTGTTGAGTAATCTAGCATATCCATTGGATTTCAGATAATGTGTGAAATTAGTAAACTAAGCTTCTGTTTTCTAGAAGAAAACTTATGCCTACCTTTAAGTCGTTTCTACCCCATCCTCTCTTTCTGTCTCTGTCCAAGGTGCTGGTCTTTCTTGCTGTAGGGTTTTTTTTTTCCCCTTTCTCCTTCTGTAAATGTATAATTTTTGTTCAAAGGTCGCTCATAGCTTGCACTTCTGCTGCTAAAAGCATAATAGCTTTACTGTCTTGGGAGAAATGGTGCATTATGAGTGCGTTTTATAATTTTTATTTTTGTTTACATTTATGTAGTTTTCTCTCTCTATGTGTGTGATTTTTGGCTTTATAAAGCACTTCAAGATGAGATAGATGAAAATTCCAGTTCATTATGTTTGACTGGATTTTTTGTCTCTGACCCATTCTGAAATTCAGTGGGACCATTGCTACTGGCTATTTAGTTGTATATCTGAGTTCGCTCCTTACTTTGGGGGGGAAAAAAAATAAAAGTATTTGAATTTTGACTGTACTATAGCAGGTGCTCTTTTTTTAATATGCCATGGAAATGATGTTTCTAATTTGTGCACAAAATAGCATGTTATGGTATTCTTGTACAGTATTCCTTACACTGGAGTCTTAAGGTTGTTTTCCTTTGTTCCTTCTCTAGACCCCTGAGCCTCTCTCATGCTCTCTACCTCAACCTCATTTTTTCTTCAGAATGATTCTGTTACCTTGAGAGACTCTGTGTAGGCAGAATTGCCTGTCCTAGACGTAGGATGTGAAGGATACTGTTGGAACCCCTCTGGAGCGCAGTGGTGCTGTATCCTGGATCACCACAACTATTGCTCGCATCTCTTGTCATCGGTAGATACTTCTGTTTTTGGAGAACATAAGGTGGAATTGATAATTGTTAGATTGCTTAGGTTTTCTATTTTGTAATTGTGTAGATGTAACCCCTAATTTTGTGGAACAAATCACTTGGAGAAGCTATGCATAGGTGTAGAGGCCACTGGTTTCTTCAGCTTCCATGGCTGAAAGTATTGAGAAGTCTTTGGTGTTTACTTTCCAAAGGCAGTATCTGCTTTTGTTAGCTGGGTGGGATTTTTGGCTGTATGTTTATGAACTTCCTTTAGGCTGTTAAAATATTTGGGGAAAGTTGATCACAGTCAGGTTGCTGGAGTATTGCTCCAAATTTCTGAAACTCTACATGGTTTAAACCATGCAGGTTTCTTCACAGAGATTGCTGACTGCAGTTTACAGTGAATGTGAAGTTTGAATGTGTAACCAGAAGGTTCGCCATAGATCACAATATTTTATTCTTTCCTTGATTTTTTTTTTCCCTAGTCTTTGATGTTCCTTAAAAATGAAGCTAATTACTTCATGTTATGCCATGCAGCGTGACAATTTCCTTGGTAAATAAAATTTTAGTCAGTAGTAGACTACTTTCAGTTCTATGTGTGACTTAGTGTTCTGTGGGTAAGTAGCTTTCTATAAAAGATTTTTATTGGTTTAAATTAATGGATACTCATTCTACTCTGCTTTTTTATTTTCTAATTGCTGCGATCATGAGGAAGGATACTTTCGTGTAAGACATTGGGTGCTCTTCTTGACTCTGCTCAGCAGTCCAGATGCAGAGACTTTATTCATCACAAGACTTCTGTTGTTGAAAAAACATTGTTTTTCTAAATGTAACTCAGAGTAGACAAAATTTTTGTCTATATATTTGTAATATATTTGTCCAGGAAGTACGCAACAGTCCATCGTAATGCTATTTATTTCAAGATTCAGATTTTCCTTACTTGTCAACAACTGATGAGTTTGAACTCTCTGTTTTGTGGAAGCTGTAGTTCTTCATGACATTCATTCCTGAAAGCAAAAAGATTAGATCTACTTGAACAGCTTTAAAAGGGGTGAGAAGCGTCTTTGTTTTTCTTTTTATTTTTATTCAAGTTATTTGGAGGTCTCTTCTGCTCAACTTGCAGAAACAAAAATAAAGAGATACATAGCTGTTGACTTCTAATGTTATATTCAAAATAATTGAAAGGAGGTCTGAAATGAAAAGCAGCTCTCTTCTAGAGACCTGCAAATGTAAATTCTGTTTAAGGCAAAAGCTTTTCTGAAACCATTTTGGCAAAGTCTTCTCGTTTCTGTTAATTGGAAACACTGTCTAGGCTTGTTGGAGATGGGTGCTAAATAAATAGGAGAGAACAAATAAATCAGTACAGCTTCATACTTATCTCTGATCTACATTTGACTATCTTTTGAACACAAACTGAACACTCAGTTGCGTTCCCTAGTGCTTTTTTCCACTCATGTAAATGTTGATCTACTAGCTTACACTTTTTAAGCTCGTTAGGTTTTTTTAACCTCTTCTGCTTGATCTGTAGCAAAATGTAATCTAAATCTTTTTTTTCTTTTTCGTCTTGTGTATCACATATGAACTGTGTATGCTATTTATGGAGTCTGGGGTTCTGTTATGAAAAATGATTTTGCTCTCATTGTTTCTGCTAGGCAGGGACTTAAACTGTTTTTGTCTTATGTAAGGAAAATCTTTGAGTTGCTATTCTAGCACTATATTGTTGTATCAAGTTCATTGTTCCACTGTTTGTTTTTTGCTTTTGTGTTTTTGCAATTCATTTGGGAGAATTAATTTGGAGCAATTGCTCTTGCAACGAAGGCCAGTTATGTATTTAGGACCTATGTTTTCCATGTATTTTACAAATGTGAGAAATTGTAGAAAAATGTACTAAGTAAAATAGACATAAATGACAAAAAATTATCACAGATTTAAAATATGATGCTTAAAAATGATGATACATAAGCTTAAAGATTTTTGCTGAAATGAATGGATTGTAATAATTGGACTTTTTTAATGGCTTTCTCTTTCCCTAGGCACGAGCGTTAACACCTCAGACAGCAGAAACAGATGCTATAAGATTTTTGGTTGGAACACAGTCTCTTAGATATGATAATCAGGTAACTTATTTGGTCAGATATCAGTTTTTTGGGGCTTTCTGTTTGTTTTAACACTGTTCAAATATCTTTCTTCTTCCTGCCCCCTAGTTCTGAAGATTAAATGATAGTGGATTTACACTAATTGTTTGCAGATATATTGATAAGAAATATAAGTGAGAGTGCGTATATCTGGAAAATTAAGCTGTTCTAAATTGTATCACTCAACCAGTTTGGCTTAGTGAAGTAGTTGCCATTTTTTCATTAATTTAAATCTTCAGATTTTCTGGAGCTGTTTTTAAACCTTGGAGGATGTAGGTAGTAAAAAAAATTCTTTAGTCCTTGATTTTCTTTAATGTGACTCCTGGCATATGCATAGCTGTCTATTTGAAGCTGCACAAAATTGATTTTTTTCACCTATAATTGTTGGTAATCAATTATGTCTTTACTGATCACAAATAGGGCAAGTTAAAAATTTCAGGGTCTATCACAGCTTAATTTCTGTTGGGCTGTTTCCTGTGTGGTTAAGAGTACAGCAATTAAAATTTTACAGTAATTTTATTTTTATTATTAAACTTCCTTATGCGTGTTCACAGTGAAAGAAGATCTTGAGGGCAGAACAGTTAGGAAGCTGCACTGGGTATAGGCTTCAGGTGGGTGTAGCAGAGGTGCTGCATAGATTCTCTGTAGGAAGATGCCAGATGCTGCTCTGTGCAGATTGCAGCTGCCTATGCAAGGAGGGCACAGTTGAGACCAACAGAATGGTGGAACCTCTGTGAATACTTTTGGAATGGGAGAAAATACTGCACGGAAGAGAGAAGGGAACAAAAAAGAAATAAATGGGGAATGGCAAGGTCAAAGGAGGAACAGGCAGTTTTCTGTGGTGGAGCAGATAACCTAGCTCCCTGTGGAGAACCTGTTCTTGCACGTGGATGTTTGTGAAGGAACTGTGGTCCATGGAGAGCACATGCTGAAGCAGAAAGAGAAGTGAGAGATGGAGAGTGGCAGAGAAGACCCTATATACTGAATGTAACTCCAGTGCCCCATGCCCTCATGTGCCACGTAAAGCCTCCAGATTGAAAGAGTTAATTCAGAGAATGGAGAGAGAGAAGGATTTTAAGGCTTGTCTTTCTCACAATCCATATTAGTCACTAAATGTATTTATTGCCAGTAAAAATACAATTTCCCCCCGGTGAACAATAGTAATTGTACATGATAAGGCATTGAGTTTGGTTCCAAATGTTAATTCTGGTTAAGGCTCAAGGGGAAAAAAGCATTCAAAGGTACAAGGATATGGAATATTCAGTTTCTTTACTTTTCAGGTAATACTTGTGAGACCTGAAACAAAAGATGTGGAAAAACAAACTTAATTAAAAATAAGGTGATCAAAAAGATCACCGTGTACATTTGTCCTGGATGCTTTTCAGATGTTTGGTTTTAAGGTGCTTTTCTACTGAATAAATAGTTTTATTGAGTTAAAAGTTGAAACTATCTTTTACTTCTTGGTTTGACTATTTAAATTGAAGTCCAAAATTGGAGTTAGAGGGTTATTCTTGCTTATTGATTGGTGTCTGGCAGATCTTCAGTAATTTAAACATTCTGATTTAGGTAAATTGTTTGGCATAGACGACCTATTTTAGAAATATCTCCATATGTGTTTCAGCCTCATTGAACATTTTTTTTTTTCAGTGAATAGCATTAATAATTGATGTGCAAGCCACTTCCTAGGGTATTAACGAATCTTTGGGGTTTATTGGCCTTTAGCTGTGCCTCAGGCCATCAGCTCCATCAGCTAGTTGCTAATCCCTAAGAAATGCCTTAGGCCTCAAGTCATTATTGTTTAATTCAGCACTATGTTCTCTAGATTTGCTTAAAAACTTTTTTGGTTACCGGACCTAACTTATGAACTGGCTTGCAGCCTTTAGTGTTTGACCAAGTGCTGCATGGTTAGATATTCCTTATGCAGCTCCATCACGTGCAGAATGTTTCTTCCCTTCCAGTTCCAAAACAGGTATGTTGCAGGTAAGAGAACAGCAATCATGCAGCTGGCAAGGTAATTTCTTCCTTAGTGAGATTTATTTCAATACTAGTAATTCATAGGAGATCTGGTGAAAATATTTTGCTGTTAATGCTTTCCTTATGGGGCCAAGGAAAGTATTTTTAAATGTTGTATTCTGACAGTACTTGAGATATTAGCAGTGTCAAGTACTTGGTTGGTACTTCGTGAAAGTTAAGTAGTTCCTTTTCGACTGGAGGTCTGTCATCTCCTGTAGAACAACTTTGCTACATACTTTTGGAATGTGAATGGAATTAGGAAACCTGTTTACATGCAGCTAATGAAGAAAACAAATGTGGTGGTTTACTCACTTTTGTGAGGTTTGGAGATCTTGTATAAGAATAGAAGTATAGGAGAAAGAAGGAAGGATAACAGCATGTTCTTGATGGAGTGTTGTGGAAGTGGACAGTAAAACATGAAGTGTTTTGCCAAATGAAAGAGACAGAAAACTCTCCAGTGAAATACCACTTGAGGGAAGGTGATAATTGAAGAGAGCAGTCTAGGCTGCTGGTCTGTATTGTAATCTTATTGTGTAGTGCTTCAAAGGTGGTGATCTCTGAAAATCTACACTTTCTGTCCAGGTATCTGTCACATGCTGTAAGCATCTGCTGCTGCTGAGCTGGGGGTTTGGGTGCTTTCTTTTCTAAAGGAATTCTCTAAACCAAAACAAACGTTTCATATTTTTGAATGTAGTTTTTGTTTTTTAAACTATGTTCACTGTGACTTCTGAGAAATTGGTCATGCAGTTGCATACTTGTTCTATGGCAATATTTTACATGGTCCTTAAAACCTGGCCTTTTAGAAGCTTTTTTGTTTCTGCTGCTCTTAATTTAATGCATTTACTGCGTGTTTTTGGAAGCATACACAATAAGTGTGGTTTTTTTTTTCTTTTGAGATAACTGAGAACAAGCAAATAAAGCAGATCTGTTTGTGCCTTTCACAGTGAAAATAAGCTCTTATTTTTAAATATTTTCCCATATTTCACATTATTTATCTGTTAAACATCTAATTCAGTAATTTTGAGGGACCTGCTTTTTGCTGAAGATCCAAAAGCCAATTAATTTTATTTTGATGTATAAATATAGAGGTAGAAATTAATGTTCTTGAGCCTGTTGAAAGTTTTACTTTAGGGTTGTAAATATGTTGCAGTTCATCTCCAACTGTCATACTTATGAACAATTTCAGTTGCGAGTTGATTCAGGACAGCAAAATACATCTTATGAGAGCACTGCAGGGGGCTGAGTATATGGTGTCTGATAAAGTTAGTCAATGATTTAAGCCACTGAATGAGGAAGAGTTCAGAGGCAGTGGCACTTGATTTAGGACGCAGGGAGTAGGTCAGGAGGGGGTATACAGAGCACCAAAGTAAAGGGCACCTGTAGATAAGTCCAAGGGGTGTGACTCTGGAGAGTTATGAAAGACAGGAAGGTGACTTCCTTAAGTTGGACAGGAAGATGGCTATGCAATTGCTGCAGGAGATGGATGTTGTCTGGGTAGATTTGTAAGTTCAGGGCAACAAATGAAGTCAAGTTTGAAAGGACAGCGTGCTCATAAACTGCAGGACTGCTTATGTGCCCTGGATGACTGAGTTGAGAACACCACAGGTGATGAGGTCCTGCATTATATTTGAAGAAGTTGCTGATGACTGCACTCAGCAGTTGAGTGTTTGAAGGAGAGGTAAAAGAAGAAAAGGTAATGCATCAGCCATTTTGTAAAGTAATATAGAGTATTGCCAATACAGCCTGAGTTGATGCCTATCTAGTTGTTTCTCTATTTTATGAAAAATTTCTGTAATATCTTGTATGTAAGACTTCTGCAGTGGTTTAGTAGATTACTTTCTTTCTCTCTTCATTGTTGACACAACTATACTAATGAATCTTAAGTGAGGTTACCTAGAAGAAAAATAGGAGTGAGATACAGATTTATTAAGATGTGATTAGTATTTTTTGAAAGAATCTTTCAGTTTAGTATTTTATCTTTGCTTGTAGTCTAAAATGTATTATATTTCCAAGTGTTTTAGTAATAGTTTTATGTATGGATAAATATATAGGATTGCTTGCTTGAGGAGAACTCTAGAAGTTTCAGTTATTTCTCTTTCAAAACGAAGGCCTTTCTCTCTCTCCCATTCTTTCTTGAAAGGATATTTAAATTTGATTGCTTGTATACAGAGTTAATGCAGACATCTTGACTGAAAATTGTGATGTTATTATTTCTGTTTATTGCTGGAAGAAGTGTTCAAATGCAGTACTAGTGGCTTATTACTATTAACTATAATATGAAAAATCACCTTCAAGCTTTAAGCTGCGGAACTGAGAAGAATAAATACTGTATTTCATCAAAACAGAGAGATGGCTTGTTTTTCTAGAAAAGTCAGTCTTGATGAAATCAATGATATAGTAAATTGTTAGTATAACAATTAATTAAAGTAGATATCAGTTATAAAATTTTCATCAAATTGTTCTGTGCAGTCATTGTGTATAATTAAGACCCACAGGAAAACATTTGAAAACCTAATGTTCTCTTTTATTGTATTTGCAGATTCACATCATAGATTTTGATGATGAAAATAACATCATAAACAAAAATGTGCTTCTTCATCAAGTGGGTGAGATCTGGCACATTAGTGCCAGTCCTGCAGATAAAGGTGTACTAGCAACTTGCTACAATAAAAGTAAGTCCTTCCCAACAATTTTAGAGTTTTGATATTTTTGAAAGCGCAAGGATTGAACATCTGGCTATATGTAAAACCTTAAAAATAGGAGTTATCATCTCAGGTATTTTTTCAAAGGTCTTCTTTACCATTAATTATACCTCATCTCTCTTCTGTCCTTAGATCATCTTGATTAGAAGTCTGTTTGCATTCACGTCAAAGAAACCAGCAAAACCAAAATATTTCTTACCTGATTAATTCCAATCAGGTCAATAAATTATTCCTGTTATTTTAGGCTTCATTCTTTATTGTTTTATATGTTTTTTTTAAAGTGAAAGCAAATGTCTTTCGAAATTTCTTTCCAGTATCAATCTCCCTCTAAAACTGCAGATTAAGTCTGTATATAGTGTTATTTGTTATATGTATAATGCAGATATACCTACAGAGAACTATAAATTGTCTAAATATCTCATCAAAACCGTAGGAGTGCTCCATGTGTACCCTTAACACTAAGTGCACAGCTGTTCAGATTAAGAATATTTGTGCCTTTCCTCGGTAAGGCAGATGTGAAGATTCTGTTCTAAAGCTTGGAAAATCTTGCATCATTGGAGGAGGGGGGTCAATTATCTCTCTGACAAGTAAGAAATCTGTGCTGTCAATTTGAATAAATATTGTTTAGTCTCATATGTTCTAGTGTATTATTTCATGAAAATACTACCTAAGTGTACAAGAGTAAGACACTGAGTTTCAGACTTAATGCATGTGTCAGCTGTAGAGCTGTAAATTCCTAATATTCAACTGTTTGGTTTAAAAAAAAAAAAAAGCTGTTCCAGGGCTACTTGGTTCTTTTATTTCAGTCCAGATGAAATACAAGTCATATGGCATGACTTTCTTTCATGAGTCAGTTGTGAATCTTTAAAAACAATTATAAAAGTAATGGAGGGCTTTTGTGGGCATCCTGACTGAGTGTTCACTGAAATGGTATTGATGTGGTGTGTTTTTTGTTTTAATTTTATTTTTACTTTTTATTGCCTTGTTGACTTCCTGGACATAACTTCTTCATTGATCACTGCCAAGGCAAAGAATATCCCCACGTTTTACCAGAAAATTCTGATGAAGCTTCCTTTGCAGAGAACCAAATGAAGTTTATAGATTAAATTTCTCTGGCTTTTCTGAGCTGTTTTGTTTGTGATGGGATAGGGAGGATGAGGAAGGAGTGTTGTTTGTTTTCTTCTGTTTTCTAAGAATACTGTGCTCTATAGAATATTGTGAAACACCTTACAGAGTTTATGCACCTCTTTTTTTTCCCATGTGTAACTGAGCAACAAGTTGATGAGAGATTATCAAGTTTAGTACTTCATTTATGTAATGTCATATTTAATGAAATATTCTGAGTTGAAAGGGACCTACAAAATTCCCTGAGTAATATTAACTACTTTTAATTTATTCAATTTGTATCTGATTTTGAAGTCAAATACTATTTTAGCTGGTATGACGACTGTATATAACTTCATATTGCTTTTTAAGAAAGGAATATAATTAAGACTTGTTATTCTAACATGCTACAGGGGATGTTCCTTACAGCAGTATGCATTTTAATTGCTAAAACCTCTTTGAAAGAGAGCTAACTGAGTGAATATGTCTACAAAGCACAACACTTCACATTTCTGTGATATTTATAATTGCCATTATTTGACCTCTTAGTTCATAGGTATACTTTCTATTTTAGTTTCTTTGTGTTCTAGATATGGTTTGCTTTATCTCGTTTAGAAACGTTAAGCTTTATCATTTGTAATTCATGCATCTTCATTTAGAACCATCAGCCATTAGCATTCTGTAGAAAACAAGATCTGATTCTCAAATGATTATTGATGAATCTAAATAGCAAAACACATAACAAAGCACACAGCATAGGGGTTCTAATAATAAGGAATACTGGGTTTAGTAGACAACTTAAGTCAAGTAGTAATGCAACCAAACTAAGCATTCAAAATGTTTAAAACTCTATGTATTTGTTTTTATGTACTGCACTTCTTCTGCTGTTTTAAAGAGATGCTGTTTTTCCTTACTAGGCAAATGGCATCCAGTCAGAGGTACTGTGACCACCTCTTGTTGTCGGAGTGCTGTACATCAGGCAAATCTTGACTGCTCTTGAAACTCAGAAAATGAATTTATGTGATAGGCACATGTGATGTTACATTTTTGATGTTTGTTTTTATTGAAAATGAGTTTGGCATCTGTTTGGTTCTGTGAGCACTAAGAATTGTGGAAGTTGTATTTTATCCTGGATTGCCAAACTGGATGAAGAAAAATGTGTGAGTATGTGAAAGAAGCTAGGTATAGGAGAAAAAGCTATGGTAGGACATGGCTGAATATTTTGAGGATGGGGGGAGAAGACATTGTAAAATTAATACTTACGTATTTATACTTATCTAGATAAAATATGCACTGCTGGTCAGCTTTCTGACATGTTGATGCATCATCTTTTCACTCTATTTTGGCAAGTCAACTGAACTAAAAATAAGTAGTGGGCTCTTTTCTTGAACAAGATTTGGATTTCTATTGACAGCTTCAAAGTAGGTGAACATTAAGGGGAGAAATAATTTTAGTAGTCTTCTAACTTTAAAAATTTGTTAAATTTCCATGTGATACAAATTAAGTTTTCTTAAGAAAAGATGGTTTGTTGTCTGAGCAAGATACAGAGTGCATAGGGTTTTGAGCTAAAGTAATGAAGGTGGCAAAAAGCTGGCATGTTGCATTTGCATTTTGACTAATGCTGCTTCTCAGAAAATTTACATGTGCTTATTTGTATGTCAAGTTTGTTTCCTAAAGTTACCTTACTCATAATGTTGAAGTTGCATTGCTTTGTTTGCTGTGGCCCTGTAATAAAAAGGAGAATGTAGAATTTAACAAAAAATCTGTCAGAACAATTCTAGAATTATTATATTTTTGTTCTTTTTGTTGATATGATGAGTTTTGATCAATTGCCTGTAAATTTCTAACTTTCTCTAAAGTACTGCAGTAATGACACTTTAAAAGCATGGATGAGAAAGGTAACAAAGTAATTAAGGAGATAAAAATAGACTTTTAAATATTAGAAAAGAATAATAGCAGGGTGGGATGAGGGTCAGGATTGTACTCTCCAAATAATGGTATAAACCAATACATACAGTGATGCACAATATAAAATGAATATAAAAACGAAGGTAAATTAATCTTCAGGTTTGCAAGAAGTTGATAGCTATCTGAGAACTCTATTCATCTTTTAAGAGAAAATAATTCAGTATGTAAAATATTACGTGAAGTTAGAAAGAAGCTTTTCAGTAGTTGTAAGAGCATTATATAGGGTAATTTTTTCACTGTGATGAGCTATAATGCCAGAAAGGCTGTAGGTAGAGGAGACTAGCTTGGAAATCTGAACAATGAAAAGCAGACAAAGCCTACACCCAGTTAAGTTCAATTTACAGTCCTTTATTTACTGGAGATAAAGAAAACAGGAAAACATTTAAATGGGCTTATAAAATCATGCAGAATGTCATGGAAGGGACCTCAGAAGATCATCCAGTCCAATCCCCCTGCCAAAGCAGGGCCACCTAGATTAGGTGACCCAGGAACTTGTCCAGGTTACTTGCAGCAGTGTTCTGAAGCAAGGAAAAAGCTACTGTGCATCTAATCTACTTTTTGTATGTAAGTGGATAGCGACAGCCTCAACTAGAGCTGGTTGAAGAAAGTGGGATCTCTGGGTTAAGATGAGACTGAATGATGCGCTCTGTATCAGTACAGTTCATAATACGCTGTTGTGGGATGTGTGAAACATTCATCAGTTTGGTGGTGCAGAGAGAGCTATCACAGAATATCCCATGTTGCCAGAGTCCCACAAGGACCATTGTGTCCAGCTCCTGGCTCTGCACAGGATCACCTCAAATTCAAACCTGATGTCAGAGTGTTGTCCAAACACTCCTTGAACTCTATCTGCTTGGGACTGTGACCAATGCTCTGTGGAGCCTGTTCCATACCCACTGCCCTCTGATGAAGAACCTTTTCCGAATACCCAACCTGACCTTGCCCTGCCTCAGCTCCATGCCATTCTATTGGGTTCTGACACTGTCACTACACAGTGTGTGTCAACACTAAAAATTATTTAAGAAAAAGAATAACAAAATTAGCTGCTAGTTTGTTAGGAGCAAAAACTGCTGACCATAACAATCTTAACATGGAATAAACAGTTTTTGACAGACAGGCAGTTGTCTGTTCTTGTTTTTTTCTGGTTACATCACTATTTCTGACAGTGGTCATTTCTGCTGGAATTTTTAACTTATAGCGTAAATGGAACAGTTTCAGGACATCAGGCTAAGACATTGAGGTTGTGTGTGTATTCCAGTTACTTGTACAGGGCTGTAGTGTTGCACTGGATCATAACAGGGCAACTGTAGTACATTGCCAAGTTAATAGAATATGCACTACAGTAATAAAATAAAATGTGAATAAAATTGCTTAAAACCAAGAGAACGGATCTCCAAGAATGTATAAATCCTCAAGCTCAGGGGCCTGGATTTTTTGAAAAATTCAAGACTGCAGAGAAGTGTTCTTTCAAATTAGCACTTATCAGATAGTTAAGCCATATGATTGTTCTTTCAATTAATTTGTATTTTGAGAGGTGTACATGCATGCTTACAGAAATGAAAATTTATTACATACTCTTGTAGATTCTCAGGCAGATGTTAACATGAATAAACATCTATTATGCTGTTGGTGTTGGTATATGCCATTGTGTGTGTTCTGACTGCTACTCAGGATGAAACTAGAGATCTCTTTCAAAGGAGGGGAAACATGACTGCTGCATATCAGTTGAGGAGCTGATTAAAACAGCTATCACTGAAGATCTCCTTTGTGCCTTTTAAATGCAGGAAACTTGAAATCCATTTTGCGAAAAAACTATTTTTGGTGAAAGGAAAACTATTTTTTTTCTATTTCCTTCTCCTTTCATTATCTCCCTAACGGCAAACAAACCAAATCTTAGTTTACTTTTGCTTGATTTTTTTTTTAATGT
Source organism: Perdix hodgsoniae (assembly GCA_035772895.1). NCBI lineage: Eukaryota > Metazoa > Chordata > Aves > Galliformes > Phasianidae > Perdix > Perdix hodgsoniae. The sequence continues at coordinate 2,584,033 of JAPSGF010000034.1, forward strand.
TTTAAAACAAATTGATGACTGGATAACCAAGGAAGCTAGCAACCCAGGATGTGTGCTGTTGATCATTCTGCTTTCAGACTTTTCATTTTTAATGAACACCTGCTTAGCCATGATGACTAAAAAAATTTGGAGTTGTCTTCTGATTTTTTTTTTTTTGAATGCAGCACCCTTTTCCATAGGATGAAAAAATTGCAGTTTACTATGCACAAACTATACTCTCAATTTTACACTCCTCCACAACTGATTATTTGCAATTCACTTGAATGTTGTAGTAAGACTGTAAAGTTCAGGAAAAGTAAGAATGAAAATTAATCATTGCACTTGTTCAGTTCTGTTTCCGTATTGTGTTTTCCTTATGTTTTGAGATGTAGATTGAAGACGTTATCACAAAGCATCGTAATACTTTGGGAGTTCTATGGGGGAACAGCTGAAGAGCTACTAAGAAAATTCCTACTTATCTCCAAAATAGATCAGGGAAAATGGGAACCTAATGTTTTAAGAAGGCAGAAGTCAGAATTGGTTATCAAGATTATCTTTGCATGTGTAGAATTAAACATTTCCTTGGGCATAACTTAGTTCTGGCAGGAAACTTACAGGGGCAGAAAAAAGCAATAATACTATCATCTCTTTTTCTGTTAGTGAAAGCTGTTTTGGTGTGGAGTGAATTGATGAGGTACAGTACTGTTTTACCTTTGATCTGCTGTTCTGTAAAAGTTAACTTTAAGGATGTTAGCTGTTCTTTTCCTTTTTCCTTCCAAATTGAGTAGTCTCAGTGAACCAAAGATTGGTTCATCTGTACAAATAGTGTGACTTCTACAGCAGCAACAGCAAATCCTGTGTAGGAAGAGCATAAACAGCTCTTCCTTCCATCTTCCTCAGTTAACTTCAGTCTAATTCTCATGGCCCAAGATCCCTGCCCTATGTGGCTTATCCTGTTTTGTGCTATTTTGGTAAGTGGCACTTAGGCAAAATGTTGCAGTACTTGAACTATAATGGATTATTAAATAAACTTGCCACTGTTTTCTGTAAACTTAGTTCTTTCCAGGACGTTTTCCTTCCCAATGAAGTAGTTTTAACCTGTTGAACATTTCCATCCTCTTTATTTATGTTGCCCCTAGCAGTTCTGCTGTGCCCTACTTTAGACAAAAACATCAGAATTGCATTCTCTTCTTGACATATGGGCGTACCAATACTTCATGGAGCTGTAAAATAATTCTTTGCTTTATTCTTTCTGCCTTTTATTAAGTTGGCCAATGTTTTACTGGCTTATGTGGTTCCTATTGCACGTTACCTTCCGAGAATTGTCAGACTGAAAACATTTTTCAGAATTGTATCTAACAGCTTGAGTATAACATCATGTCAGGATGACTTAAGATATTTTTCTTCTATTCTTCTGTTACAATTATTTTGATTTCAATACTTATGAAGAAAACTGGTAACAGTGATATTCATCTGTCACTTTTTTGACCACCAGGTTTTCAGGAATTCTTCGGAAGTTCCTTCATTTCGCATGGCATGGAACAGCCTGAAATGATATTGATGGTAGACTACGTGTTTACATTTCCATGGTAGTAATTCTCTTAAGGAAGTTCATAATGAAATGCCTGTTCTGTTTCTGGCTTTAGCTTTTCAGAACCTTGTTATAGATTCATTGGGATAAAGTTTCATGAAGTAAAACAAGAAACAACAAAATCTTTCTCAAATATAACAGTTCAGAGATTTTTTTTTAAAAATCAGTTTGTTACCACTGCCGGAAAAGTAATCTTTGTGTAACATGAAAGACAAAAGAAAGCAGCACTCATAAAGTTGGTTAAAACTTTCAGACTGTTTTGAAATTAAATACTTGAAAAATTATTTTGTATCATCATGTTTGTGCTTGCTTCTGTTAGCCTTAAGAATTCAGTTTCTTAATCAAATGTATTGATACATATTTGGAAAACAGTTTGTTTTGCCAGTGCAAATGTATTTTTTTGACTCGTATAATTAGGATTTACCTTCAATTACATGTAGGAACACACAAAGCCACCAGAGGGCAAAAGAAAGTGCAAACGGAGAAGGCTGTTATCTGAGTTCTTGCACATGCGGGTGTGCACATGAGCAAACATTCTCTTTATTGTTTTTGTTCTGCAAACAAGATAGATGCCACTGTGCAGCAGTTATGGAGATTCTGTATAAATAGTGTGTTTTTGTAGATTCAGAGCCTACGCACATACAAAACTGGTGTTTAATTTTGATTTTAAAAAGGAAAACAAAACTTAAAATTCATTACTTTCAAACATCAAATCTGCTTTGAGTGTAACATATCACACTTCTCACACTGCAAAACTGTGTTAGATTTCCAGAAGAAAAATCTCACCGGTAGGGATGGTTGGAAAAATGCTCTTGGTGATATTCTTTACTGCTTAGTAGTGAAGAAGGCAGCTGACATGGACCTCTCTGGTTTCACTGCCCTTTTCTGTAATGAAAATACTCTGTGTAGGGAAATTTTTGAACAGCACTGTGATAAAGTTGAGTCGCAATGCAGAGGTGCACTGGGATCTCGTGAAATTAAATGAATTTCTCAAAATATTTCCTGGTGCTCTCCATAGCACTGCTGGAGAATGGTACAGAAAAAAGCTCATTGTAGTTTGTTAACTACAGTAACGTATCTGCTTATGGTTTTTGTTTTTGTTGTTGTTCTCTGTGCTCTTTTTAGGTTGTACCTACTATTTTTCTAGGAATTCTAGTTATATGACACTCGTAGCATTCCCATCTAAGTACTTTGTGGTGTTAAGTGAAATAGTTGCCCATCTGATGCACATGATGGAAAACCAGTATGGAAATAACAGAGTATTACAGGATGGTCACAATATTGAAAAGAATGTTTCTAAAGTATAGAAAGTAAACAAACTGCTGCTAAACTAGAACTTGCACTGAGAGATAATCTAAGTTATCCTTTGGCACTAGAAGATGTTATTGTATTCATTTTCTTTTTTATTTTGAAAGCAGACCAAGAAAAACTGCTTTTTTTGGATCTAATCTCCATGTATTTTTTAGCTCAGTTTTCAAATATCGAACTGATTCAGTGTAGTAACTGGGGGAAAAAAAAGACATGTTCTTTCTGCATATCCAGTCAGTACATTGCTGTGGTAAGTAACATTTGGTGTATAACACGTATTGTGTTGTAGTACATTTAAGCAGTCTTGTCCACTGTCTTGTCAGTAAGTGAAATCTAGAAGCTAGATTTTCCTTTGGTGTGTATTAGACTTCAGAGTTATTCGTGAATTATGCAGGTGAAACCAAGTGTTCTGTGCAAGTTCCATCAGTTAAATGTTAAGAGATTTAGTAACTTCATTTTTTTCACATTTCATTCTGTAGTTCTTTTTCTACAATGAAAATGTAGCCTGCTTTTGTTGAAGAGATTCACTTGCTCAGTGGACTCAACACAGAAGATGCATTATTTATTTTTTTTTTCCCTTCTCCTGCTGACCTAATAAATGTCTCAGTTGATGTCCTGAGCATCTCATAACAAATCTAGTTTTAGATTTAACCACCTGATAGTATTAAATTATACTGATACATAAGTTTCAGTTTATATTTAAAATGAAAATTGTTTGTATAGAATCTTTTATTCCTGATGGCGCTCTCATGGGAATTAGTTAAAATACTTAGAAAGTGGCTGTAATTGTTTTTTTTTCCTAATTTTTAGGTTGTATGTTACAACTTTAAGCATTTCTGACTAACTGACATGAAAGTGAAGAACCATCACTGATATTTCTGCTACTGAAACAGCAGACAGCTACAGGGAATAACAAAACTTTAGGTTAACATCTGTCTGCCTTTTTTGACATTAAGACTCTTGCAGTTCAGCATAGTTTATGATGTCTATTGTGTATGTACATGTCCATCTAGAAGACAAAAAGCACTTTTCCATAGTTTAAGAATTGCACAGTGATTTATCAAGGATGCCAGAGGGCTTCTAGTTCAACATCCTTCATGAAGGAGAGTTCACAGTGAGATTAGACCAGGTTTTTCAGGTTCTTACATGGTTGGTTCTGGAAAATCTTCAGGAATGGTATTTGCACAAGCTCACTGAGTTACTGAAACTCCAGTGCTTGGCTGTCTTAATGATGGGGGAAAAATTGTTGGCTTGTATCCAGTCAAGACCTCTCTTGTTTCAGCTTGCTCCTTGTTGGCCTGGACTCCCTGATTCCTAGACTAGTCCTTCTGTTTTCTCTTGCTGAGTTCTTAATCAAAAAGAAGTCTAAAAGACTTTTTTTTTTGTAAATGCTAATGTCCGTTGTCAATGAATAGAATGTTTTCTGTCTTCATTTAGTGGATCAGTCTGTCTCTTGAGGTCATGCGTGTTTTACTTCAATTTTACTAGGCTTGTTTTCTCAGAGTTGCCCTTGTTTCTTGTCCTTATCACTGAGTGTGTCTTTATCTTTCTGTTTGTCAGTGTCACAAAGTGAAATTTATGATTCTTTTGGGTACCTGGGTCTAGGCTAATGTTTTTGCAACTTAATTGCTTACTGATCAGAAAGTGTATGCGTGCCTGTTGCAATCCTATAGATCTTTTTTTCTTTTATCTTAAGCAATTCAGTCTTGTGGCAACCATGTTTGTTCAGAGAACTATCATGGAGGTGGTTTTCCTAGTCTCTGACTGTGACCAAATCAGCCTGCTTCTCATCCATGTACTTGGTTAAACTTTTACAATTGCTTAGCTCTCTCCTACCATTTATTCATAATATCTAATCAATGTTACTTCAGGTTCTTAGGGGAAAAAAGAACTACTCCTCCCCCCCCTCATGTTTGTACTGCATATGATAGGATTCACCTCAAAGGTATTTTATTCTTCAAATTCCTTCTGTTTGACTCCCTCCTCTGCTGCTGTACCTGCCAAAATATGAACATAAGCATAATGTTGCACTGAAATTGCCATCTGTTATTATGATGAAAAACAGTTGTCATTTTTTCCTTTGTTACACCACTATACATTAGCTGTTGTCTGCCTTGTACATGACATGGTTTGTGCAAAGTATAGCATAAGAGTCCTCAAGGGCTGGCGTTATCAGCTAGAGAAATTTTACATTCTGTTGAAACATTTAAGAAGGTTCATTTTAAAGCTATACAGAGAATATTTGAATGTTGCATATGAACGTGAGAAAAAGCTTCTATGCTTTAAGGTTTACAGAGCACTGGGACAAGCTGCCCACACAGGTTATGGAGACTACCTTTTCTGGATATACTCAAAGGCTCCTTGGGCACTTTCCTGTGCAACCTGTTCTAAGTAACTTGCAGTGGTGTTGGGTCTGATGATCTTTGGAGGTTCCTTCCAATTCCTACAGGTTTGTGATGATTCTGTGAAACCTTCATGTCTCTGAACATGATGTTTTTGTGGCTGTGTCATCGTGAGGTCCAACATAACACCTCCTCCTGTTATCTCATTGATCATCAACAGCGTGAGATACTATCTTCCTGAATTGCTTGTATCCTGCTCTGCTTTCTCACCAGCAGGCACTGAGGTGGTTGAAGTTCCATGTAAATAGGAAGCTCTTTGTTATCTGAAGATTGTCTTTTCTTCAGAAGAGATGACACCTGCCACAATGTTGCTACTTTGTTTTGCTCTACTCCGAAACTGTAAACAGCTGGCTCGATCCATCCATTGATAAATCTCCATTCTATCTGTTGTTCTTTGTAAAGGACAGTTTTCCACTTTTCTGATCTGTACTTCCTGAAGAGCCTGTGTTTGTCTGTGAGTTTGCAATCCGATTGAGATTGTAGATATGCCATAAATATGAAGTATATTTGGTCAGTAACAGCAAAGACATTACCTTGTCTCTACACTGAAAATTTGACCATGGGATGGCTTTTACAGGTTTGTTTTTAATTTGTTATATTTTAATAACTTTTCGTTTTAGATTTTAAGCTACTTAAGGAAGAGTTGTGTAACTCTCCACTCTGTTTTTATTAAAAAGTTATGTTGGGATTTCTCTTCTGTGAGCAATTCTGAGTCGTAAACAAATGAGAACTGAATAGCCTGCTCCATTAAAAGTGGCTGACTAGTGTAGGACAAGATTTATTCTTTGACCTTTCTGGACTTCCTGTATGCACTAGCTGTTAATATCTTGAGGCATCAGGTAAATGAAATTCAAATAATAAAAGCTTTAGTAATTTATGTTTCTCGTATTAGCAAAATCAATTTTCTTAACCTAGTATTCGTACTTCATGTCAGAAAACAATGTGATACTGCATCTTGCTGTGTCCTGGTTTTGGCTTGGATAGGGTTAATGTTCTTTTAGTTGCTGCTGTGGTGTTACATTTCAGCCATAAAAACCATAAAAGCCGGGGGAAAGGAGGAAATGGGACAAGTAGTGGCATTTATGTTCCCAAAAAAACATTGTGTGATGAGCCTTGCGTTCCTAGGAGTGACAATATCTGCCTGCTGATGGGAAGTAAGGAATTAATTCCTTAGGCTTGCTCAGCTTTTGCTTTGCCTAGTAAACTGTGTTTATCTTGACCCATGAGTTTCTGTTTTTATCTTCATGATTCTCTCCCTTATCTCTCTGTGAGGGTAGCAAGTGAGTGCCTGTGTGATGCCTAGCTCCTACCAGAGTTGAAGCACAATGACCTACTAGTTTCTCAGTAACAATTATGTGGTTATATTTTGAATTGTACTCTGTACTGTATAGTTTATTATAATTTTTTGCTTCCATTGACTAGTTTTGCTTGGTGTGGGAGCACATCTGGAAGTTATCTGCCCAAATCAGCCAGGTAATGTGAATACTTAGCAAATTACGACTCTGAGGTCTATAATTTCAATCACAAGCCATTGCTGGAAGAAAGTTTGTGTGTGTTGATAGAGTGGCTAGACTTCTAGATCTCTATTGAGATTAAGTATAAAGTGGAAACTGCAGAAGCCTTATGTAAGGTGTAGTAAACCTATCTTTTCAAATCAAGGTATTAGTTAGAACTTGATCCTGTGAATTTGAGATAGCCACATAACTGATTTTGGATGTAGTGACATCTGTCCCATTTGGATTAGATTTCCGTGAACTGTCAAGTCATCTTTATTTGTCTTTGGAGCTTGCATGCAGTAAAACTGTAGGCTAAAAACTACTTAAATAGAGCACTGAATGTGCAACTGTCTGGTGATGGCCTGATTCAGTGGAGGGGATAAGTGGTTCTCAGTTGCCATTAAATTGTTAAGGAGTGTAGAGTTTTAATATCTCACAAAACATCGAGTGGGAACGTTAATGCATTGCTATCATCTAGCCCTACTTAACTGACAGCTGCTGTGGCTTTGGTGGTGATGCAAGTGAGTGCCTCTGAGATTGCAGCTTTCTCTTTGGTACTTCTGCATGCGAGAAAGAGCAATGTTGATAATAGTGTTCTGCTTCACTAGCCTTAGTGATGATGGAAGCCAGTGTGTATGCTTCATTGGCTTTTATTGCTGTGTTGTGCAGATCTCCTCAGCCCAGGGTAAACTCAGACGGTGCTTTTTGTGTGGCCAGCTGATACCTTGCTTCATGTATTTCTCCTGATGCGGCGGTTATGGTGTGCTGGTGGTAACAGTACCAGGAAGATCATCGCAAGCAAACAAAAAATAAGTTGTTAGAGCTAGTTTCTTCATTTTCTGCTTCCTAGAGAAGGAACTTGATGGATCAAAGATACCATAAGTCACGGTTGTTACCTATGAGATCTGGTTCTCCGAAGTTTCAGAAAGCAAGCATGCCTGTTAGTGCTGCTAAGCATCTTTTAAGTGCTGAAGGCTAATTTTGCCTGAAGAGTAAAGTTTGGCTCATGAATATAGTGAGGGTTACAGTTTGTCTCTTAGGCTGTCCACCAATGCAGAATTCCAGAGGTGCAGTCAGTAAATTTTGAGCTCCTTTGGATAGATATATAAACACCTGCACATCCCAGAGTAAAAAGTATGTGCTGAAATATTGTTTCAAATCACCTCTGGATAGCATGAGAAACAGCAGACTCTAAGAGAGTTCAGCCTTTTCCAGTTTTTCAACCTGCTGACTGCATGCTTTCTGCAGGTTCTGTCTCACAGACCCATATTATATTATTGGTTTACCCGTTTCTTCAAAGCATACCCATTGCTTTGCACGCTTTTAGGTTGTTATCTGTGTTCTTTCCAGGATGCAAGGGTTTTAAAGTTTCCTTATATATTTGTAAATGCAGTGCAAATATGAGAGCCTGGTGTCTAGCGCCTAAGTCATATTGGTGTTGTGTGAGTTTATGGTCACTTGTGGTCTGCATGTTAACAGTAGAGCTTTGTACAGTGCTTTCTACATGTTAGAGTTGTGAGACACCAGGTAGGTGTGGAAGAGATCCTCTCTGTGAATATATGTCTGAGCTAGACCTGACTGGAGCATGTTTTTATTAATTCTTTCTTCAGCTCCTCTTAGGAACATACTTCTATTAGGATAAATAGTCAGCTGCTGTAGTTCTGCTTTGTTTCTCTGTACACATTTACAAAAGGAGAAGCTGTATGTTGGTAGCTTAAAAATGCATTTCAATGATTAAAAGAGAAATTAAGCAGCTTACAATTTTTTATTCTTATCTTTACCTCAGCCAGTGTATTTCTCAGAAAACATAAAACAAAAAGCTATGTGGGCTTTTAGCACTACGATTGGAATTCTTAACCCTGAGACATTGTGTGTTTTTTTTCCTTCCTCATCTTCTTTTGCTTGTAAAAGACAAGTTGATTAAAGAGAATATGGTTTATCTTTTTATGAATCAACTGAGAAGGTTATTCTTTATGTTATTCTTTAGAAAGAGGTGTACTTAAATCATGTTGGTTTTGATTTTTTTTTCTTTTTATTAGGAGAAGGATGTTTACATTCATTAATAAGGAAGAGTGATAACTCTGTCAGTGGTGAGAAGGAGGCTTCTGCACACTCGCTGCTTGTTCCTGTCATACTGAGAGCACTAATGGGCACCAGCTGGGCTGCAGCTATAGCAGCTTCACCACTTCAGCCTCGCACAGCAAGAGCTGCTGTGGCAGAGCTGCAGAAGGGCCGCCTGTGCGGATTTAGGAAGTATACACTTGAGTTGTTGTTCCCTGGGCAACAGGATAACTGCAGCCAGCTGGCTCTGCACCACCTGAGCTGATCAAAGAGCAAACCCTGTCAGGCACTGATACTTCAGCTCCTCCAGCTTCAGCAGGAATGTCTGCAGGCAATGATGTAGGGAGCATTGTCATTTGGATTTCAAGGTTAAACACAGGGGAATGAAGCAGAATGACAGCAGAAATAAAATGTAAACATTTTTCCTGTAGGTGCTACCATCTCATGTATGCAGTTATTGATTCTAAAAAATCAGTGTAAAAATATTTCGTTACTTAATGTACATATAAAATGTGTTTCAGAATGATTTTAAAAGAAAGCAGGAGACTAGCAATAACGTCTTTTCCTTCTTGAAGGATGCATTAATTGAAGTGATTTGGACATACGTAAGGAAAATGGTAAAGAATGGGTGAACATAAAGATTGGAGTGCTTAGTAAAATGATATAATTAGGGAGGGCTGTGCAGAGTTGGACTTCTGCTTTATGTGACTGCTGCAAGCCCGTGACAAGTGCAGACTGTGGTTGTTACATATGTCAGAGCATACTTCAGTGACATGGGGGCGTATATTCTGCAGGTGGTGGCAGAAGAATGAAAGGTGGATGATTGAACAGCTGTGTGTTCTAATATTGGCTGGTGTGTTCCTGTATAATTGGGATCAGAATCCACTTGCTGCAGGATGGGTTGTGGGTAATGATGCTTCCTGAATGCCCATTTAACTGTCTTACGCTTTGGCCTTTATGTTATACCATCGCCTGTAAGCATCACTTTGCTTAAGAGTTTTAGGAAGTTTCACATCTTAAAATCCTGTATTAAACACTGTTATAAAATGGTGAAAATTGAAATTGTTTTATTACTCTCCTTGAAATATGTTTCTTTATATTTTTCAATATCTATTGCGTCTGAAAGATAATAACTTCAATTCTGGAAAGGTAATTGTGGTGGGTGAACTGAAGGCAGGCAGAACATGGACAAATGATAGTATAGGTTAACTTTTATTGAGCTTAGGATGTCTTCAATTCACACCTGATTGAGTAAGGAAAAAGCAGGATTGGTGGATCTCTGCATGTGCTCAAACCTCTTTTCTGCTGAAACTGCTGAGTATTGATTAACATCCATACTTATAAAGATGATTGATTTTTTTTTTTTAATACATTGCATGTGTTCTTTTTGTTCTGCTTTGTTTTTGTTTTAGTAATATTTGACTAATGAAAGTGTTTCCATAGACGTAGTTTCAGATGGATTTTTTGCATTTTTTTTTCCTGTTAAACCTTAGACCTTTAGACCATTAAAAACTCCAAGTGGATTTTTTTTTGTCCCTATCAAAAATGAACATGGAGAGGGAGAGTTTGAGTGAGGGAATAAAGTTTCAGAAAATAGTAATGATGTTTGCTTCTGACTGAAAAATCATTTACATCACTGGTATCTCTCATCTACATTTCATTCTACTCTGCTCTGATGAGGCCTCACCTGGGGGTACTGCATCAGATGTGGTGTCCTCAGTACAGGAGAGACACAGTCCTGTTGGAGTACATCCAGAGAAGGACCACAAAATTGATTCAAGGGGTGGAACACTTCCTCTATGAGGACAGGCTGAGAAGGCTGGGGCTGTTCAACCTGGAGAAGAGAAGGCTCCAGAGAGTCCTGAGTGCAGCCTTTCAGTAACTGAAGAGGGGCCGTAAGAAAGGAGGAGACAGACTCTTTATCAGTCTGTTTTGATAAGACGAGGAAATGGGAGATTTAGATTAGATACTAAGAAATCTGTTTTTGCAGTAAGCACTGGAGCAAGCTCCCTAGAGTTGTGGCGGATGCTTTGTCTGTGGAGGCATTCAGAGTTCAGCTGGAAAGGGCTCTGAGCAACCTGATCTAGCTGTAGGTGTCCCTCTTCATTGCAGGGAAGTTTGACTAGATGGCCTTTAAAGGTCCCTTCCAGGTCCCATTGATTCTGTGTAAAAGTATGGCTTTTTGTACTCAGTAACACAAAAATAAATAGAGGTCTAATTGTGACTACTTACTGTCTATGATGATTACAGAGACTGCATCTCTTCCTTCTGCATTTATTCTTATTTATTGTGTTAGTAATCTGGATATCAATTGATTTCTTAGTGCTTTTACTGGGGTTGCAAAATTGTCTTTTCTAAAGTGGCTATTAAATAGAATAAATTATATTTTTGAAGAAGTCTCTGTAAATGGACTTTTGTGATTACACCTGATATTCGGTCGAATTTTTGTGATTTCCCAGGCTATGGAATTTCCTGAATAAATATTTGTTTAAAAAAAAAAAAAATTGGAATGACTTTTGAATCTGGAGACCTGATATGGTTCACTTATTTGATTATGGTAGTCTCTGTAAATTGCTGAATCAAGTCAAGGGTTGTTTAAAGAGCTTAGACAATTCCTTCTGGCTTAAAAATCTGAATATGTGCAAAAGCTGAAATTTTTGCAAGGGTGGGACTGACTTTTATTGTCATAAGCAGATGCATCACGTCTGGAATCAGCAGTATGTTTTTACATTTGCATTCTTCTTTTGTTTTCTAGTCTTGAGATGATTGCATAGTTGTTGAGGAATGTCAGATGGTTACTGCATTCCAGCTAGCCATAATTCAGTGAATTGATCTGCTGTATGTGACACAATTCTATAAGGGAGTAACAAGTACTTGTAGTTGAAATTAAATGTGTACTGCTTTTTGTACTGCCATTAGTAGCTTCCTGATAACTTTACCTGTCAGTTTTTTTGGTTTTTTTTTTTTTGAGGGGCTTATTTTCTGTCTCAGAGGTGATTAAGCAGGAACAACTCTCTAAGGGGAGCACTGTTTGGAGATAAGTAGATAAGCAGGATGTTTTACCTGTCTACAACCTCTCTTTTTCGGTGTTGAAACTGCTAGTAGTGGAAATCTGAAAATTGTTATGGAAGTAGCCCTCATTGTGAAGCTCTTTCAAGTGCTGTAGTGAAAATTAGTATTGATTTGACCAACTTGTGACCTTTTCAAATTGCACACTCTGTATGCAGAGGGTTTTCTCACTTGCTTAACTTGCAAAGTAGGCGTCTGAAGAAGGCTGTGAGCTCTGTGACTCTCTCAGGCTTTGGACAAACTTGCTGAAGTTTATTTCTTGTATTTTGTTCCCGCACCCTCAGAGCTGCCAGATCAACTATGTGTGCAGTTTCTTTCTATCTCAGTTCTGTCAATATGGGACTATTTGCTTATTCCCGACTTCTTGTCTGCTTTCTTTTTAAGCTTGGATCGTTTCAACAGAACTAGGTAGAAGGAACTGTGTATAGTCACTCTGGCAGAAATGTGAGTATGGCGGCCTCAGCCCAGGAGGTCGTGTTAATGAGTGTGAGGAAGCAATGCTTAACGGGGAGTTGTTGCTGTTGGAAAAGTGTGTCTAACTCCAGCCATAACTACTGAGAGGTACACTGAAGGTGCACAGTGAATTAGGCAAGGGACTTTTCTTGAATGATAAGGAACAAAAGTGACAGCAGTCGAATAATTCGTTGTCTTAATGTTGAATCACTGTTTTGAACAGTTTTTTAGGAGTACTACAGGACTCTCTTCTGCAAAACTTTAATTTAATGGTTACTTAATGCTTAGTTAAACCCACTAACAACTTGCTTAATACACTAGCTTGTCAATTCTTTTCTGCATTGGTGCTGTGTAATAAAAATTCTGGTTTAAACATGAGGTAACACTGGAAAAGTAGTTTCTAACTGTACGAATAGCTTTAAGGTACATATATATGACTTAATCAAAAGACAAAGTATCTTTTTGATTTTATTTTTTGACAGGTAACTGGCACTGTCATTTAAATATTCCATTCATTCGTATGGGTCTCTTACTAGTTTTAGGGAAATAATATGAGAGGTTATAGGTAAGAACCAAGTTTTTACCAACGTATATGTGCAGTAGGGTGACATAACGTAGGGGAAAATTTGGTGTTTCTGATGTTAATTTTCTTTCTGTCTTTAGAGAATTGATAATTGATAATTACAGATAATTGATGATTACACCACGGATCTTTCTTGATAGTAGTTAAAAAAAAATGTTTTTTATATTTCTACTTCTCTAAATACAAACAGACTTCACTATATTTTCTTCAGCTTCAACCAGTCTTCAAAATGCTGCTTGTTTACTTGTTTTTAGGTTTCTAACATGGGAATCTGTGCATGACACTCTACACCTTTATTATTATTATTATTACTAATACTATTGTTATCCTTTCTCATAAGAATGTACCACCACAATACCAAAATGTTTATATTCTGGAAAGTTAAAATGACATTTCAAGGCTTCCTTAAGCTCATTGTGCTATCTGAGAGGAAAGATGGCTTCTGAAATATTCTTTTAACTTTTAACAATTGTTGTTGTGGTTCTTTGCATAGGTCATGGTGATAGCAGAAAAGCTAAAGCTTTATATCCATGATACAGACCTTTCAGTAATTCTAATCCACCAGAAACTTCTTTGCTTTGTTCTTTAACATTCTGTCATATATTGACTTATCATCTAGGCAAAGAATTCAATAAATCTTAATTTCTCAAACTACTTTGTGCATTCTGTTCAGGTTATTTATTATTTGTATAGAGTAGAAAGCATGCTGTGCATTGACTTGCCCTTTACTAGGAAAGGTAGCCATCTGCTGTTGCTTCCTCGTCTTTCAGTGGCACATTGATTTAAAGTGAAGGATTTCCCTCAAATGGTTTGGAAATAGCTGTTTAAAGTGCACCGTAATTATTAAAAGCTCAATTATGTGCTAATAAATAAGGGATTATCCATTATTTATCTTTAGATAATGGTATGGCCTCTTGATACTATATTCAATTTGTGTACAACTTCCAATTACAGTAAAACAGTTACACAATTGTATTTCATATTTAGTGCTTTTTGTCAATTACCCAGTGCTTGTGCATTCTGAATTCTGTGATTTCATGTACTCTTGTTCTTTTTTTCAATCGGAAATGGACATTGTTTTTCATCCTGTTGTTAGTTGTGAGAGTGGCTGTTTTGTGTATATAATATCCAAACTGGTCACCTTGGTAGAGGAGACATTTCTGTTGGAATGACACTGAGCCTGGGAAACCCTTTCTCTGATTTAATATCCTTCATCTTGAAAACACTCTTGTTACAGTTGTTCCAAAATAGGAACATACCTCTAAGTTGGTCACATCTGTTCATGGGTGTTTAATCAGGTACTCCAGACTAAAATCAGCACTTTAAGATAGGACATTAAGAGTGAGGTTCGTGATATTACCTAATTACTTCTCATCCTCGAACTTTGTGTTGAGCACATTTTCCAGTAGATAGCAACACCCAAAGCTTTCACTCCCCTGTATCACTGTAGATGGTTTCTTTGTTCCTATTGCAGCAGACACATTATTCTGCTTTGAACCTTGGACAGAAGCTGTTACAATGTGGACATGTTCAGTACTGCTCTGTTCTCCTCCCATTCTGCACTGATGCGAATTCTGATTATTTTTGGGTGGTGGGCAGTGCTGTATGTGCAGAGGCCGTATGGTATTTGTTCTCCTTGATTACAGTTAGCTTCTTTGTCATATGTTGTGATATTTTGCTATGCACATCTGAGTTTTGTTTAACTTCTGGAAGCTGCTTTTGTTCACTAAAGTTAGAGGAGCGTACTTGGGTGGAATACTGAGGTTTTGTAGTAAGCTTATTAGTAGCAAAGGGTATGGCATAATGCAATTGGTTAAGCTGAAGATTGCTCTTGAAAAATAGTAAAACTGTCTCAATTGTTATTGTTAAGGGCTCAAATAATGTAAATTGTGAGTCTTTTTCATTAACATCATTATGGGGATTTAAACTTGGAAAAATTGCCTCTAAAGACATTTATGTTTTCATGAGCACTGACTTACCTTTCAAACAGGGAAAAAGCTGGATTGCATGCATGCTAATTATGACTTTTGCAGTAACTTGACTACTAGCTTGAGATCGAAGTGTACCCATATTTTGTGTACTTTCCATTCAACTTAGAATCTTTTAAAATTTTTTAAACATCAGGTGTGCATTGCTTATAGATTTGTGTAAACGTTGGTGCATTGTATACAAAATATGTCACCCATACAGTGATCTGTTGACATTATTCTCTATTGCTTAGCTTCAGACAGTAAAGTCGTGACATGTGCTGCTGTTTGGAGGATGCCGAAGGAATTGGAATCAGGCAGTCATGAATCCCCTGATGATTCATCAAGCAACACTCAAACCCTGGAGCTACTCTGTCACCTTGACAACACAGCCCATGGCAATATGGCCTGGTAGGATTCTGCATATTTTATAGTCCTAGAAAAAGCCTACAGGAAAGACCTGTGCTGTTAGTTTTGTGCAGATATATTTTGTAAAAGCTATGCTATATGTTTTAAAATCATGGTCTTTAAAGAATAAGTACAAATTGGATTTTTGTCCCATAGATAAAAAAAAAAAACAAAAAAACAACGAACATTCATTGTAGTCCTGCAATCACATATGCAGTACCATCCTGTACAGTTTTAATGTGCTTCTCCCCTCTTGCCCTCATCTAAAACAAAGTGCAAAGGTGTAATACTTAGCACTTCATTGTCTTTGTGGAATATAAATTTGACATTCTGTCAGCTGAGTAAGTACTGTAAAACGAAGACTGATTTGGCATAACTGTAAGTCATTTAATAGGGATAAAAATTCATTGTATTATTTGATTCTTGTTTAACTACTCTTTTCTGTGGCCTAAGAAAAGACAAGGATAGCTGCAGTATTGGAGAGAGAATTACAGAGGTTTCATTCCCTTTCTGTTCTTTGAAATGTCCATTGAATGTTAGCAAGTCCTTTGCTTTGTATGTATGTGACGTGTTCCAGCTGCCTCCTGAACACACTAACACATTTGGTTCATATTTTACCAACTGCAGTATTTTTTTACATGTTTATGGGACTACAAAGCCGTCTTCCACTGGCAAGAAAAGTTGAAATTATGAGAATGTGGTCTGTAGTGGTCTCAGGAATTTCTGTCCATCTTTTGATAGAGTGGAGTAGAAGTTGGTTGTGCAAGTTGCACAGTCCCTTTCACGATTTTAAGAGAATTTTAAGCAGACTGAAATAAGACAATAGATTCTTGTTGCATTTAATTTATATTTTTGATCTGAAATTAGGCAAGAATAAAGCAGCATCAGTTTTGGAACTGTTCTAAGTGTCTTACAGGAGTGGAAGGGGCTGCTTGTTTGAATTCAGACACCTGATGTGTGAGGTATATCCATCGTAACCTTATTTTACTTAAATACATACATGTAAGAGTAATTTTAAATTGTATCAAAAGGGAAAGATAGTTAAAATCAGTCTCATTTCCTTTTCAAAATCTGGTTTTGTGAAAATTTCATTAACTACCCAGTAAGAAAAAAAGTGTAGAATTCAGAACTGATAGCTAAATCAGTTGGTTTTTAATCATGATGTACATTTTACTTGGAGTTCTACAACTCTATTTATGGATTGGAACTGAAATTTCAACGTCAAAAAAAGGTGAATAGAAGGTAATATTTTTAGGTTCTTCTTTAGAAAAGGTTGGTCACAGTGTATTCAAGTGTACATTGTTGTTAAGGGTACTTTATGCTAAAATCTCAATTTAGCTAATCTTAAATTTCTTTCATGATAGCAACTTCAGTGCCTTGCTCATTTTAATATGAATACTTTTCTTTCTAATGTTTTGATTAGAAATTCCGTTCTTTATTGTTGAAAAATTCTGATAATTAGTTTCCAATATACTTGGGAACATAGTCTTTTTTTTTTATCTTCACATTTTGCACCTTAAAATTTGTTTTGTCTTTTGAATTTTCTAAAATCTATTTCTCTTTCTGTTTCATCAGAGGAGAAGGATTGAGGGGCACATAATACTTTATATCAGGATGTGGATTTCTTTAAAGACAAGAAATCTGCTATAGTTGGTAATAATTTCATGAGCAGTTTTGTCTCCTGTCCTGTGATTGTTTTGTGGTTTTTTTTTCTTTTCTTCAGTATTAATGCTTACAAATATCTGCTACCCATGGTCTGTGTAGGTTTTCTTCAAGGCATGTCTCCATTACATTTGTTCAGTATTCTCTGGATTCTTATTTTATATTCAGATTTCATTGTAGATCTCTGTAGATCTCTTATCTCTCACTTCAATATTGCAAAATTTCTGTGTATATAGTTCATTAAAATTTCATTTAATGTTTGTATCTCCACTTTTTAAAACAGTAAGTATATATGTGACTGAGTGCTTTTCTTATTAGGCTACATACCTGCATGCATCTTAGCTGGTACTGCTGAGGTCAGGTCATCATGTGGACAACATAGATGCAGTCGTAAAGGGAAAATGAACAGAAATTACAGAAATAAGTAAAGTGGAAGCTTAACCATGGGAGTCCTGAAAGAGGAGGAATGAAAAATTCAGTTAAGTAGCAAACAACTGTCAGTTGCTATAGAAATTTGGAAAGGGATGAATACATTAGGAAAATATTTGCAAATATATATAAAGTATTATAGTCATGGTTTTATGATATGGAATGTAGGTAAAGCAAGTAACATCATTAAGCTTTTTCACATACCGAAGTTGAGTTTTTTGTGTCCCACTCAATAAATCCTAAATATAGACTTGCAAATATTATCAGATCTGAAAGATAGGAATTTATTTTCTTCTGTGAAGTCTCTGTTTCAAGAACTTGGAGATGTCTGTCATTGAAACATTAAACTAAATTTTTGAATTAACGGAAGAGAAAGCTACAAGAGAGCATTCCTGGTTTTTTTTTAAGTCTACAAGTAAAGTATTGACAAGTACCATATTTTCTTTAAATGTGTGATTGCACAGTACAGAGCAGCCTCATTAAAACCGGTTTATTGTAAAGGTCCAAATTTGCTATAGCAGTCTCTTCAGCTTGAGTGTGAGTTTACTTAAGAGACCGCATGCAGAATGTGTTGCAGCTCCAATTTGTCGTTCCATTAATGAGCACCATCACCTGATGCATGTTAAGCATATTTGTATTTGATGCCCCAATGGGTATGATCAAGAAGTGAGATTCAGAAGTGTTTTACTTATTTTCTTTTGGAGAAGAAAAAAAAAAAAAGGCCAAGTAAGAGAATCAGAAATATGTACAATGAAAAGGGAAATAAGTAAGAAAAGAAAAAAAATTGGTGGCTTTGGTAACTTTAACACTGTCAGGCTGTATTCAGGTAACACTTGCATTTGCTGTCATATTGGTAGCATTAATTCTTCTGTAGTGTGCAATTTTGTTTGCAATTAGGATCTATATATTAAAGTTCTACCTTACTATTTATTTCACTATGAAAAAGTGTCCAAAACAATTTGGTGATCTGTATCTGGTAAACTGAAACTTGGAAGTAATGCTTCTTTTAGGAGGATCGTGTTTGTTGGTTTTTTAAGTATTGTTTCTTTTGAAGTAAAAACTTTATTTTAATACTTGATATGTCAATGTACCAGAAATATAATTGTGAGAAAGCAGCTCCCTCTGATATGTGTAGAGGTTTAATGAGTACCATTCAAATGGTACAGGGTGTAAAATATTGTTTTTCAGGCTTTTTTTTTAAAGTAGTTGCTTTTTTAAGTAGTAACTGTTTGTGTCTTAGGTCTTCCATTTCTTAACATAATGTGAAAACAAATGAGAGCTATCAGGAGCTGCATATCAGTGCAGCTGATGGTTACAGGCAGATTCAAACGATTGTCAGTCTGTTAGAATAGCTGTTCCACAACTGTTTAATTCCACATGCTTATTATATTCTCTATCACCCACCACTGGTGTTACACAGCAATGAAGTATATGGTTGTTTTTTTTTTAAAAACATTCTGTATGATAAGAGATTTCTCTAAGAATGTAACTTACAGCTGAGCTGCTTTTCTTTATTGTTCTCTCCATTTTATTCTGTTCCTTTCTAAAACTGTGAAAGCTTTAACTTCATTCTATTACTTTTTCCTTTCTTCCTTAATTGTTACGGAATTTGCTCTCTTGAGTCTTTAATTATCTTTTATTGTTAATAAATCCATAAAATATGCATCAACTGAAATGATGGAACATTTTTTTTCTCTCACACTCATCATCTCATTCATCACCTTTCACATCTTCTAAAATGTGACCAGAACTAGTAGAAGAATTGATAACCCAGAAGTCTCTTTCATCCCTTTTTTTTTAAGTTAATTTTCAGTCATTATGACTATGCAAGTTTAAAACACTAAGCTATTTATGTAGTAACATATACTAGGGAATAATTGTAATTCATTAACTGGCTACTGAAATAATAAAACGTTGTGTGTCCAGTTTATAACATTGGTTTTTGATCAGCATTTGCCTCTAGTCTAGCAGAGCACAGGAAATAATAATGAAAATGAGATCTGATAGTGAAGTGAATGCTGGGGGAAGTACAGTAAACTCATGAAGTATGGCATGTAGAGCTTGTGAGATGTATTCAGTTAAGTTTTTACCACTTGTGATGAATTCAGTAGATTTCATGTGATCTAAATGAAATGAAGTTTTGTTGAAGTCTTTGCAGTTTGTTTACTGAAGATTTGTAAGAGACGGTATGGAAAGTAGTATAGAAATACTGTTACTCTAAAACAGTGAGTGTGTATACTACTATTTCACTATTCCTTCTTAACTTTGAAAATGCCAAACTGAAATTCCATTTCAGTTTTTGCTGTCATTTTCCCTAGTTTAACTGCTGAATAAGTTGAGACTTTACCCAACTGAAAGAAAGATGATACTTTATAAAAAGTATTTTTTATTTAGCTATTCTCAGCACTAAGTTAAATCTCTTAGGTTATATCTCTCAAGTTACTGCAATCTGAAGAACTGTAAGCTCTTCAGTAAGAGCTGTACTCCACAAGAACTGTCCTTGTGTAGAGCTTGTGTGTTTTATTGCTGAAAAATGAATGCAGTAGAGTATGGCTACTTAATGTTTTCAATCTGTTAATCTCTGCTTCCTTTCTACTGGAGAGCAGGTCGTGCTGTTGAATGTTTCATAAATTGTTGTTGCATAGGCTGGTTCTGTTTTATTTCTACCAGTATATGCAGGACATAGGTAAACCTATCAAGCTACTGACTGGAGGTGTTGATTCAAATCTGTAATTGTTCATGACAGCTTTGATCAGTTTAGTTCATATGTACAATCTCTATAATCAGTTTACTCAATTTTTCATTGCTTTTTTAAGTTTTAATAACATTAAAATGTACTAATTTGTCATCTAATGCACAGATTGTCCAGATGGAAACTTGAGATTGTTAATCAGCTGTAAGTGCTGTTCATTTTTGGTCATCTCTTCCAATCACAAATAGTTCAGTATATTATTTTAATGTTAGTATTTTTCTTTCTTTTTTTTCTTTTAAGTAGGTGAATACAATTCCTGTATGTTGATTTCATGCAACAAATTTACCATGCTTCCTGTTAGATTGTGAACTTGTGGAATTCAGACTGTCTTTATTTTTCATAAATATCTACTCAGTGCTGAAAGTGTGACTCTTATTGAGGAGAGGCCAGTCAGTTCTTTTTCTTGTCTATAAGCTTGTCTTATTGCTCAGCTGCAGTAAATGGACATGCACTGAGATAAATGTGGGCACCGAGGCCAACCCTTTATTATTTTGCACTCACAGTCACAGAAAGGCCAGGGTTGGAAGGGACCTCAAGGATCATGAATCTCCAACCCCCCTGCCACATGCAGGGCCACCAACCTCCACATTTGATACTCGACCAGGTTGCCCAGGGCCCCATCCAATCTGGCCTTGAACAACTCCAGGGACAGGACATCCACAACCTCTCTGGGCAGCCTGTTCCAGCACCTCACCACTCTCTCTGTAAAGAACTTTCCCCTGATGTCCAACCTAAATCTCCCCTCGCTCAACTTAAAACCATTTCCTCTTATCCTGCAGTTATCTACCCTTTCAAAGAGTTGATTCCTCTCCTGTTTGTAGGCCTCCTTTAGGTACTGAAAGGCTGCAATGAGGTCACCTCACAGCCTTCTTTTCTTCAGACTGAACAAGCCCAGCTCCCTCAGCTGTCTTTGTAGGAGAGGTGCTCCAGTCCCCTGATCATCTTTGTGACTCTCCTGTGGTCCCTCTCCAACAGCTTTCTGTCTTTCTTGTATTGGGAGCTCCACACTTAGATGCTGTACTCCAGATGGGGACACACAAGAGCAGTGTAGAGAGGGACAATCACCTCCCTGTCCCTGCTGGCCACCCCTCTTTTGATGGAGTCCAGGATACCATTTGCTTTCCGAGCTGCAAGAGCACACTGCTGGCTCATATTAAGCTTTTCATCTATTAAGACCCTAGATCCTTCTCCACAGGGCTTCTCTCAAGAACTGCTCCTTCCAGACTGTATAAATGCCTGGGATTCCTCCGGCCCAAGTGCAAAACTCTGCACTTTACTGTGTTGAACCTCATTAGGTTCCTCTGAATAGCATCCTTCTACTGCGTCAACCGTACCACTCAGCTTGGTGTCACTCTGCCTTTCCTTTTTAAAAAGTCTCCTTTGATGATTTAAAGGGAAAGTTAACAGTTTAGAGGAAAAGTACATACTCTGTCATTAGAACACTCTTGCATTTGTGCAACAATTATGTTTTTCCAAATGTAAAAGTAATTTTTTTGGAACCAGAGTGAAGTACAAGGTAGGTGTCTTAGGGTCTATTCCAAATGAAACTTTTGTTCTTCTTAGCAGTGTCTCAACAAGAAATCGTACCTAAATTCCTCCATCTCAACTTTCAAGTTTTTTTTAGGTAGTGGTGTTTTTTGTTTCACTGTGTTTTGAGCACTTGAACACAATATATACCTCTCTGGATGAGAATTCTTAGACTGAGCATAGCTTTTATGTACTAAACAGCATGAATGAACTAAGAAACAGTCAGAATGATTTGAATTTAATAAATGCGGAGCACTTGAGTAAGGCATAAGAGTGGTGGAGCTGTGCTCTCTGACCCTTATTCTTAGAAAAATATCAGTCATCAGATGACCACTTTTAAATTTGAATTATTGTATTGTGAAAAAGGAAGGATATTTGGATGCATAATACATTAATTTTTCTGATGGACTACGTGGAGGCTGCAGGATGTTCTGCTGAATAATAGTATGTTTGTGTATATATTCTGCTTTGCAGTGCATGAGAATTTTCAGTTGAACAAAATTTTCTACTTATTAAAGCAAATACTTGTCATTTCTGTAGCTACATTTAAGCAGCAGTTAAAGGTTTCTTCGTCCAAGATATTATGGCTGACTTCAGTTCACACTGACGAAAGTGTACACATGTTGCTTTATTTTTCATTAGGCTATAGTGGATAACTTGAGTTCTTCATTTGTAAAACCTCACGGAGTTAATAAAAGGTGGTGTTAACCATCTTTTTAGCATAGGAGGACTGTATTGTCTGTTTTATTTGTACATTTGAGTGAATATCTTAAATTCTCTTTCTTCTTCATTAGGAAAGTGTTCTCTACAGAATTTAATTTTAATTTTTAACTTTATTTAAATCAAAAACTACTAGCTAAAAGCTAATCTGAAGCATCAGGATAGCATTAGATGATAATGAAACAAGGTAAAAGAAAACACACAATTCCTTGTATGCTGCTTATAGAGTCTATAAAGAGTAGTGGTGAACTTGACACTCAATTTCTGAGTGTCAGCTATGATTTTTACAAGTATCTTGTCCATTTCCGAAAACTGTAAGCATCAGCAGCTGTTATCACATTCAGGAAAATGGTATCGCCCAGTTTCTCCTTTCTTTTTTAAATATTATCACCACTTCTGCTGTGTCAAAAAATAATTAACAAAAAAATGTAGAATGTATATGTTGTTTTGAAAGTAAGTTGTTTTTTTCACACAGAGTATTTTTTTTCCTGTTATTTCATGTGTTTAACATGCAGTGATTAATGCTTAGTACATCTGAACATGTTATGAAGAGTCATTTGAATAATCACTTAAATTATAAAATGTGAATGATCACTGCAACCACACTCTTAAAACAATGAACTTTCATAACTGATAAATTAAATAGGAGCAGAATGGGCATCTCACAAGGACGGTGTGTGGAGACCTTTTCATTCTAAGGAATGTCAGCTGGATTATAATTGGCTCTAATTAGCACACTATTCAACTATAAAAATTCTTTACCTTGAAGCTCATTGACACTCAGAGATGTGAAATTTCTTCCCACCTTTGAAAACATCAAAGAAACTGCTTTCACTATAGCTTTCATAGCTGAAGACTGAGTGGTCAGTGTAGGACAGAAGCAAATATGTCAACAGGCATCAAGAATATTGATCTCTGGCTAGAAGAACTAGAAGAGTTAATTAGTGAAATCTAATTTTATTGTGTTTAATTGAAAGAACATCTACGTGTAATGACACCTAATACTAGTGTAATACTTCCAGCAATATACAAGAGAAATGGGGAGGGTGGGAGGGGAAGGAAGGTATAACTAAAAATAATAATTAGAATCTTGAAGATTTCTTAGCTGTTCATTCAAAGTGATGATTCTGATGTCTTTTAAAGTTGATAATCTCCAAACTATGTCTTTTTTTCATGGTTCTGTCTTCTCAGTCTGGCTTCTTTGTTTCATTCATCTGTCTGTAAATCCAAATACTTGTTTCACTGAAAATACTGCATTAGAAGTAATGAAACTGTTTGAGGAAGAAACAAAGAGAATTTTGAGTGGAAAATCATAGCTGAGGTTGTGACTGAGGTTGTATATCATTTTGTATTTTAAGCTTGGATGGAGTCCCCTGGGTTGGATCTGGGGCCATCTGGGTCTTAGGAAGGTAGAAGTGATACAGATTTGGAGATTACACTATGAATGCTCCTGTATTAATTGCCAAGCTAGGAATGTAGCCAGTGGCTGCCTCATCTCAGGCTTGCTTATCCAGGAGTGCATCTAGTCATGTAACCCTGTTCCATCTTTTCAATCCAAAGACTGGCCTGAATCATGCAAGAAGTTAAACAAGAAAATTTATGTCTAGTGATATTCTAGTGATCTCCTGAAGCTTATCAAGAGTTTTTCTTCATGTGTGCCCTGAAGATGAGAACAGCATGTCAAACACTGTTAGACCAAAGCCTTAAGTTATTGGAGATTGGAGAAAGTTTCTCCAAGATATTCTCTACTGATATCAGTTGTGATCTCTGTCTTTTGCTCAGCTTTTAGAAATATTGAGTACAGAAGCCTGTTCTCATCAAATGACAAGTATTATTCCTTTAACCTTTCTGTTATCTCCAGCAAAATGTTATAGTTTTTGTGTATGCACTTAGCTGTACTTCCTGTACTCACTGGCAGAATGTGCTGCTTCTCATAGCTAGAAATAGGACTAACGATTTCTTCCGTTCCTTCATGTATAGCACAAAGATGGAGAATCACAGGTAAAATGTGTGTTAGAACTGTGGTGACAGCCTCAAAGTGCAAGAGGTTTGCATCAGAGCTCTATAGTTTAGGATTTTTGGTGCACTTCATGGTTTTGAGCTAAATTACTTGTATTAAGAGCATGTCGAACTCTTTGTTTTGTTCTCTGTGCATATGCAAAGTGATTTCTGTTACATTGTGTTACATTGTCAGAATCATTTTTCATGAATCAGTATATGGGACAGATAGCAAATGAAGTATGGATTTGAAAAAACCCTTACAGGTAGGGTAGCATCTAAGGAAGCTGGATGACATTCCTTTTCCAGACAGATTTTGATCAAAGGTCTCTCAAGAGAGAAAGGGAAGGATATATGTTAGAGCTGACAAAAATTTCATAGTCAAGCCTTATTTTGTATCATGCAGTTTAAGTAAATGACACTGCAATAGTGTACATCTATGATGTATAAAAGTTGCAGGTTTTGGAGTTAAAATATGATCCAGTTTCAGCTGAAACAGTTGTTAAAATCCTTTAGGTGTTGAAACTGATCAGATCCACAAAATTAAAATGTCTTTCCAGTTCAGGTTCCAATTGGTTCTAATGCTTGTTTGTTTTTTTATTTATTTATTTTGTTTGGTTTTGTTTTTAATTGTATTACTTTATTATTTTGTTTTACAGTGTTATGTGGGAACCAATGGGGGACGGTAAAAAGATCATTTCTCTGGCTGATAACAACATATTACTGTGGGATTTGCAGGAAAGTTCAGCCAAAGCTGTGGTAAGAATTTTTTCTTAAGAAACAATAGTATACTTGCATGTAGCATGAATAGAACTCGTGAACCCCAAAGCTGCTTATCTTTTAACTACTTGTTCCCTGAGGACTTCAAAAGTATCTTGTCTTCAGCGGGTATTGGGGGAAATGAATGTAGTGTCAATTGACTTGATAGTTTTTAAGAGGAGAGGTAACTGAGTATTTTTATCTGTTGCTAATGGTTAATTTCCTTTTTACTAGGGTTGCCTTTTCATACTGCTTCTGAGGTAAAGCAATGCTGATCTGATTAACATGTATCAGGGAATACTGATGATAATAAATTCAAGGATTTTCTAATTCACATGATAAAAGATAAGCAATGTTAGGTAATATCTCTCAGTCCTGTGTTTTATATTTAACTTAAAACCCTTGGATGTAGATATCATTTAAATTCCCACGCTTCCTTTGCACTGCTTTGAGTTCTCAGTACTAAACAACGATGTCTATTCAAATTGATTCACTTTTTAAAAAAACTGTTTTTGTCTGATATTCAGATATCTAAGTAGTAAGGTTGGTATGGATTTGTCTCATTTGATGCCTCTTGTTCTGGAAGAGTGAATGAGCAGTTAGTTTGTTGCACCCATGCTCTTAATGATTTTTTCTGGACTATTTCTGTACCAGCCTAGAGGTTAATAATTTTTATTTTTAAGTGAACTATCCTTTTCTGTGTCCAGATCAGTCCTTATGAGATCAAAATTCAAAGTAGGAGATGGTGTCTTAGTCCTTACTAATATTTCAATAAAGTACTGTAACCGGTAGTTTCATTGGAGTTCATTGAAATAATTTCTTCAAGACTAGGACAGGCTTTTTTCAGATTTAATTCTTTTGTAAAAATATTTCATTCACTGAGAATAAAAATATGCAGTTCTGTTCTGATCATATGGCATTGCTTAACCATTCTTTTTTTTTTTTAGAACCTATTCGTTTTTATTTCAAGTCATTGTTCCTCTGTAATTCTAATATTTTGTCATACTTCCCTTTTACAGCCATTAGTGCCTTTACTCACTGATCCACTTAAGAACGCTGTTAAATCCAACTGTATACTGATAACCATTTTACATCCTTCTAGACTTTCCAGACTTTAGACTGTCCAGAATTTTTTCCAAAGTCTTATGTATTTTTCTTGTAAGAGCTATTCTGTTGTCTGAAAATGGACAGCGATCTTATTCACTCTCTCATTGCCTACAGTAAATCACTTTTCTGTGTTTTTAAAATACTGCAATGAAAGCAGTGTGCTGTCTTCTACTAGGCAGAATAAATCATGTGAGATTGGTGGTGCCTAAAATATGCCTTTGTCATGTTTTCCTTTACTTCGGATAGTCACATAGTCACTTTTCTGCCTTTAAAGAAGTGGGGTGGGTTATGTTCATGCTCATTTGGGATTTTACAGAAGGATTCTTGCTGGCTTCCTTCTGTTACACAAAAATCGTTTATGTATGGAAGTTCCTCTCATTTATTCTCTGTCCTTAGCTCTACATGTTTTCTGTTGCCTGTACATAAAAAATATATGTATGTATTCTGTGTTAGTACCCGGGTGGATATCCAACAAGAATCCAGTGCTTTAATCTGCTTGTATGGAATGCCTCTCAGTGGAACACTTGTAAATATGAGTATCACATGCAATATGACCAAATATGTCTGTTGTCTGCTCAGGCAGTTTAAATTTGTGTAAGTTTTAATCAGATTAAAATGTAGTTATTTTGCTTTTCTACTCCCCCCCCCCCCAGCTTCTGTACACTGCTTGAAGTGCAGCTAATTTGCAGTGACTGCATATTGGGTTTTTCCCCATGTTCACATGAAGTTAGAAGGATGACAGTTCTCTTTACAACTTCAAGATGAAGTTGATCATTTTGTACCTTCTTTTATTAACTGTATGAAGATCTACAGATGTTTGTTCATGGTATGCAAGCTTTGTTTTGTACCTGAAACCTTTCAACTCTTACCGAGTGCAGTTTTGTGATCTACTGGCTTCTATTATTTTATTGGCATGTATGTGACGACATGAGCACATGCACCTTGATTTTTGTTTTAATGCTGCTGTAAATTTATTCAAGAGCTTTTAATGCTAATTCTTTTCCTACAGATAAATTGTGGCATCTTAACATGGAAAAACACATTTCATGAGTCTCTATAGCTGATTATGAAACTGAAAGCGTATTCTTATTTGCCAATTTAAGACAGCTACAAATGACTGCAGTATGTCCATATTGTGTTTACAAAGTTTCAACACATACAGATATAAAACTGCTTAGTTTAGGTTATCAAGAAGCTTAGTACTTCTTAAAACATGCACTGTGTAAGCCTTTGTAAAAATTATTTTAAGATACAAAATCAATTGTCTTCTTAGTTTTCTTCACTTTTATACTAGAATTTTGAAATTCTATTATGCCTAAAATGTTAGGCTGTTGTTCAGTGTTCTATCCTTAGTGGAACTAATTTCACTTTAACTTTACATTTAGAAACATTGCTAATTTCTGTTTTTGTGTAAGCTCTCTAGTTCTGCAGCCTTAGAAGGAAAAGGACAATTAAGATTTACTTCAGGACGATGGAGTCCACACCACAATTGCACACAGATTGCAACAGCCAATGATACCACTGTTCGGGGATGGGATACACGAAGCATGAGGTAAAGAACAATAGAGACAAAAGATTTTCATCAGGAAAACCAGTGGATTTTTTGTTGCTCTTAACTTCTTTTTTAAAAAACTATCAATTGTAGATGGAATGTTTGGGATTGCATAGCTAGTACATTCACAGTTCAGTAAAGGGTTTTCAGTTTTTCACCTCAGCTCCAATTCTGACTTGGATATTGCATTTTACTGAACTGTGTACTAGTCTGGAGATTGTTCAGTGCATAGGCATTACCTGAATGAAGATGTTCTGTATATCAACCTGAAAACCAAGATGCAACATCAGTCCTGATTATGCTATGAGTTGTCTTCATAGCATACTATGTAAAGCTAACTTTAATCTCTGAAGGTAGTTCATAGCATGATTTCACTCTTCATTTTTCTGATTTGAACAATAATATACTGTACTGTATTGAAGACTGTAGCACACCAGTCACATGAAACTACAGAGTCTATCAAAATCATATCAATATCAATTAATGCTTTGAATCTACCTGGTAAGGTCTTTTCTTTCCTATTTGGTTGTGATTTTGATAAGTAAAGGAATGATGTTGTGCACATCTGTTGTCATGACAACTAACACCTCTGCAAGGTTTTTTTTAAGATAGACTTTGTCCGTTAGTACATAGTAATTTATCACTAAACTGAGAAGACTGATGTCTTCTAATAACTTTTGTTGCCTTACAGTGGGATGACTTTAAATTTAGTTCTGTGGTTCCTGCCAGCTCAGGGGTGTTGCAATAAATCCCTATATTTGCCAGATCTGTATGTTTCTGCCTTACAGATTTATTTAATTTAAGAAACAAAAGTTAAAAATACAAATATAATGATTAAATTTTTGAATGCCTGTTCTTGTATTTGAAAGTTCTGTTCTTTGTCCTGTAAAAAGATATGAAGGTATAACTTGATACATACATGTGTGTTCTCATTTATGAAGAGGTAAGGTCTAAGAAGAAAGGTGAGGTTGTTCATTTGTTTGTAACATGGAGCATGCAGGACCCTAAAATTAAACCCTGTATTTCTAATTAGATAGTATTACATGTGAAGTCTGCTTCATGTTCTGTCTTTTAGAGAATAACATCTCTATCTTGTTTTAAATGACTTCTCTGAGTGACTTGTAAAAAAGATAGTCCAGACATTACCAAGATCTGCAAAGAATGGGTAGTTTGTTTAACAAAACCAAACCCTGGAATTCTAGTTGCTTTAATTGAAGGTCATATTTCACTGCCCTTGGACAAATTCAAAAGAACTAGGCTGTGTCAAAGAGCCTTTTGCAGTGTACTTGAAAAAAACGTGCAGGATTGTCTCATCTCCAATCACACTGTAATATGACTAGAATTATGTGAATATTTGATGAGTACTAGCTTGGCTAGAAGTTGGAGTTTAAAGCCAGAGATATATAAACCATGGCAGTATAAAACACACACAAAGAAATCAAGGTCAGAAAACTGCTATACCAGCAAAGACGGGAAAGAAGCTTCTAAAGCGTCTTGAATAGCTACTTGTGTGAGAGTACAGTTAAGATAACTGTAGGAGAGAGTAAATAGTATTGAATGTAGCAAAAAAGGAAAGGAAAAAACAAGGTTGGCAAGAAGACTGTTGGACTAGACTACGAAGCAGTTGATCATTAGGAAACTTAACCAGGCAAAACATCATGAAGCAGAGGGGAATAAGAATTAGGTTGAATGAATTTGTAGAGAGAATTATATCAGGGAAATTCAGAGTCCATAAATAAATTCTTAAAAAAAAAAAAGTGTACAAATATGAGAAGAGAGCATAACTAGTTGGAGAAAATGTTTGTGTGGCCTGGTGTAATCCTAGTAATCTATGGTGTGAGTGGGAAAATGAATATGTGCTAAATTGCTGTAGGTAAGATGATAGAGTGAAAAAGAATATTTGGGTTTGGAAAGGAAAGGGTTTGATCAGGTATTCAAACTAACAGTTCAGTTAGCGTAAAAGCTTTCATGGTAAGCACAACTGAATGCAGGGTGGGCAGAGAATGGAATTTCTTTTTAAAACTTCATACATTGCCATGAGGAGTGCAGAACAAAATTTACAAAAGTGCAGAACAAAATTAAAAAAAAAAAGTTGTTAATAATGATGGGGAAAGTATTATATACTTGAAAAAAAAAAGTCATGAAGATGTTTTAGTAAATGAAGAGGAAGTATAAAATTCTGATGCCAGAGCAGCTGGTAGAAAGGCATACCTGAGCAATATTGTTGATCTTTCAGAATTTGAGCAGAGTTCTGAAGTTGGTTATCTGGATGATAGCTAACTGGATAATAACTATCTGGATGATAGTTCGGGGCACTTCAGTACAGAAAGGGCATGGAGGTACTGGAGCAGGTCCAGAGAAGGGCAGCGAGGCTAGTGAAGGGCTTGGAAAATCAGCCCTATGAGGAGAGGCTGAGGGAGCTGGGGCTGTTTAGTCTGGGGAAGAGGAGGCTGAGGGGAGACTTTATTACTCTCTTCCAGTACCTGGAAGGTGCTTACAGTGAGAGCGGGGTAGGTCTCTTCTCAGTGGTGACAGGTGACAAGACGAGGGGAAATGGCCTCAAGTTGAGCCAAGGCAAGATTAGGTTGGATGTTAGGAAACACTTCTTTACAGAAAGGGTTGTTAAACACTGGAATAGGCTTCCCAGGGAGGTGGTTGAGTCACTGTCCCTGGACTGTTTAAGAGCCGTTTGGATGCGGTGCTCAGAGAGATGATTTAGCAGAGGGTTGTTGGAGTTAGGGAACTGTGGTTAGGCTGTGGTTGGACTTGATGATCTTTGAGTAGTTCTATGATTCTGTGATTCTATTATGTATCATTTATCCCAGGTGACTGCAATAGCGGCTGGGAGAAGGATTACTATGTGTGATATATTTTAAGTTGTTTCTTATGGATATTCTTGAGGGTGGGAAAGCTTTACAGAGGGATCTGGGTAGGTTGGGTTGATGGGCCAAGTCCAGTTGCATGACATTCAACAGAGCTTATGCCAAATTCTTCATTTGGTTCATAGGAACTCCATGCAGTGGTACAGACTCGTGGAAGAGAGACAGAAAGCTGCCCAGCAGAAAATGACCTGGGGATACTCGTTGACAGCTGGCTGAACATGAGCCAGCAATGTACCCAGGTGGCCAGAAAGGCCAGTGGCGTCCTGGATTGCATCAGAAATCATGTGTCGAGCTGCATTAGGGAATGGACTGCCCCTTATATGCAGCACTGATGAGACTGCACTTGAAGTACTGTGTTCAGTGGCTTGTCACCACAAGAAGGATATTGAGTTACTCAAGCATGTGCAAAAAAGAGTATCAAAGCTGGTGAAGGGACTAGAAAACAAGACCTAAGAGTAGTGACTTAGGGAGTTGAGGTGATTTAGTCTTGGAGAAGTGGAGGCTGAGGGGAGATCTCATCACTCTCTGCAACTACTTTAGAGGAGGCTGCAGTGGAAAGGGTATTAATTCTTTTCTCAGGGGATAAGCAATGAGATTTGAGAAGACAATCTCTTACAGCAGCTAAGGTTTGTGCTGGATATTAGGAAGAATTTCTTTGCAGAAAGAGAGGTGAAGCATTGGAGTGAGCTGCCTAGGGAAGCTGCTGAGTTCCCACCTGGAGTTATTTAAAAGGCACATGGATGTGGCCTTATGGGAAGTTGGTTTAGTGATAGGAGTTGATAGGATCAGGTTGATGGTTGGACTTGATGATCTTGAAGGTCTTCTCCAGACTAGATGATTGTGTGATTCTAAGAGCTAGACATAATAAATATAGAAATAGTATAACAACTTAGGGATGGAGAAGGTGTAATGTGGACATATTCTGGGTTAGTAACAGATATTTCTTATGGTTGCTACAGTGCTATGCTAGAATAATCTGGATCTAATATTTATTTTTAGCTCCAGAGGATCTCAGTACAAATAAGTAAAAAGGGAAACTACAGAGCATGCTGAGAAATCTACACAAGTCTCTGCAGTTAACAGCTGGGGTTTCCCCAGACTGTGCACTAGCAGTGAGAACTTGAGGTCTGCGGGTATTAAGGGCATTATGCAAGTTTCCAGGGAAACAGATTCTTGACAGTGGAATGCAGCTAGCTTTTTATAGATCATTTAATTTTTTTAAAATGTGTTTTACAGGCAGATATATTCCATAGAAAATGCACATGGACAGCTGGTACGAGACCTTGACTTTAATCCCAATAAACAGTACTACCTGGCTAGCTGTGGAGATGACTGCAAGGTGAAATTCTGGGACACGAGAAATGTCACTGAACCAGTGAAGACGCTAGAGGAGCATTCCCACTGGTAAAACAAATTATCTACATGCTGTGTTGTGGGTGGATAGCTTACATAATTTCTTCAGCTAATTATTTTACTGTTTAGGAACAATGCAAGCTATGTTATTGCTACTGTGGATAACATTTTTCTGCACATAGATGTTATTTGTGTGATTGTAAATAAGAAGTTCAGGCAATCTTATTGTCTGATTGGGAAGAAGCTGTTGTTAGTGCTGGGGGGATTGGGTACACTTTTTGAGAAGCACAGCACGGACGTTGGTCTGTGGGGTCCAGACGAGATGCAGCTGTGCCTTCCCAACTTCAGCATGATCTGCTGCACCTGACATGTGGAAAAGCACCTGAGCTGTTTTGGTTGCAGCAGTTGCCATCTGTCCTTCCAGTGTGGAGTGGTAGATATGTCGGCCTCACTTGCTTCATGCTCTTGGCATCCTGTAAGCCAGAGCAAGTCAGTCATTTTTTCTCAAATTATATATTGTGTATATTACATATATTCTGTATACCCTTTGGCCTGTTATTGGAGTCAAGAGAAAATCTTGTCTGAAATTGACTCTTAAGAGTAGATGAACAGTTCGTATCTATGAAATGAGTTAGAGTGACTCTTGCCAAGTAGATCTGAACCCTGAAGCTACTTTGAGGGGAATGAAGATGAGAATTAACAGGAGCGTACTTATATGTGCTATTCTCTTCCTAGAAGATTGAAAGGAAAATAATGAAACAAGAACTATAAAACATCTAGTATTAATTTATTATATAAAGTATCAAAATTGAAGATGAATAGAATCCTTTTCTTTTAAAGTCTGTTTTAAAATTTGTTGTGAAAATGTTTGAGTGTTTTGTCTAATGGGTAATTTCTAATCTGTATTTTGCTTGATTTTATATTTTTAGAACCTAAATATTTTTCTGATATAGCCTTGCATATACCCTCAAGGAATGGTTATCACTTTCTGATTTATCTTCTTAGGGTCTGGAATGTCAGATACAATCATTCTCATGATCAGCTGATCCTTACAGGAAGCAGTGATAGCAGAGTTATTCTTTCTAATATGGTATCAATTTCTTCTGAACCATTTGGACATATGGTAGATGATGATGAACTGAGTGACCAAGAGGAACAGCATCAAGAAGAGAAGTATGAAGTTTCCTCGGTTTTATTCATATGCTTATAGTTTGTCTTTTTGTTAAAATGGTTAATGTGCTATTCTTTGCTGACTAGGATTTTTGTATACAGACCTTTCAGGTAAGTAGTTCTAATTAATATTTCTTTACTCACAGTCATGGGTGGAATCTATTATTTTTATCAAATCAGCACTATCACTGTATTTGCACTGGAAGAAAAGGGGATGGTGATGCTGAGGACCAGTCCTGTGGTCAGGTGGATGAGTGAAAAGACCACTTTAATGGAACACTGGATCAAGTCATAAACACACAATAACATGGGTTAATAGAGGGTGTTTTGTTGTTGTTTGCTTGTTTGTTTTGGAAGAGAGAGTATGAGAGTGTGAGAGAGAACTGTTCCAAGCAAAACAGAAGTTTGGTTTCAGTCATCTTGGTAGAGAATAAGGCATGCAGTTGTATGTGTGTTATGTATTGTGCACATGTGTTTTTGGAGGGAAAGTTTATCTCATTTGTGAAATACTATATTTGTTTTCCTCTTCTATATGAAAATATATATATAGCTGTGTAGAGCTAGCATGGCTTAAGGCTTTCAACGTTTGCAACTATTTTACATGGTGATCTTCAGCAAATTCTTTCTTTGCAAAATTAGGATAATAATATGGAAACTCATGTAAAATGTTTTGAAGCCAACAGACTAGTCTGTATTTTTCTATTCTTTGCAACTGTGAAAATTTCGTGAATACATTGAGCAATCGTTTTAAGTTGATTAATTTATTTTAATATGTAGAACTGTCTGTAATGGTATAGGTGCATTACCTCATGAAGTGTTTTTTTATTTTTTCATGAAGAATGCTGAGATGAGTTGAAGAATAAGGAAATAAGATCCCTCTTTTATTTCAGTCATGTTCTTCAGGTTTTTCACTTAAGCTTGTAAATAATCTTTAGATTACTTCTGTAGTTGCACTTTCTAGATTGCTCTGGCCCATTTCATAATAAGATGTAGTTTTGCTCCAACTAGTTTTGACATTTTGGTGTCACGTGAAGGTTTTGGAACTCTCCTTTTTTGTTTTTATTTTCTTCCTCTTTTGATTAAATAAGGAAGCTATCTCATGTATAAGAGTGGTTAATTTTAAACATACAAAATGTCTTTAGAATCAGTCCTCTTTTGGGTTGGATACTTCCTAGATTTTCGGGAAAGTTGCTGTATCATCGCAGAGTTCATTTTACTTTGTTAGGAGGACACGTGGTTCAATTAAATAGCACAGAAATCTTGAAAAACAAATTCACTTTTTAAGTGTGTCTTGAAATATGCCAGGAAGAGGAAGTATCTGTAAAGCTGGTATCTCCAGACAGTCACCTTCAGACTGAGCAACCTAATCTATACTTGATATTTCAACCTTCTTTCAAGAGAAAGAAAAAGAAAGCTGTTTCCTCGTAAGCTATCTATATTTTTTATTTATGTCTGAAATAGCTTGTAATTTGTGTAAGAAAATATTTAACTCCTTGGGTTAAATATAAAAATGAAGAGTATATATCAGTTCAGACTTAAAAGGGTTTTTTCTTTACCTAGCAAAGGTCTATATATTTAAAACTACTGACTCATAATAATATTCTAAACAACTGAGATGTCTGAGATTCTTGTGACTCAAGTTACTTTTTAATGTATTAAAATATTTTGTGTAAACTTTGTTTTAATATGTTCTTCTGAAGACAAAAGCAAATAACATGTTAGTTTAACCTTGCATTGTGCAGTGGCCTAGAATTATGAGTCTACTAATTTATTTTTGATAGCTCTTCTGCTGTAAATACCTGCTTTTTAAGAAAATGTTTACTCAGTAATGAATAGACAGCACACAAAAGTTGCTATCTTCTATTCCTAATAAGAAATTTCTCTCTGAGATTTCCCTTCTGTGTTGTACTTGTCCACATACGTGCCAACATGTTGAGAGTTTATATGTCCATCTTGTGTCTCATCTTGGAGACCAGAACACACTTTCACAAGCAGTGTAACTGTGACCTTACATGAGGATTTTTTCTCTTGTCACGACTAAGTGACCTTCATTTAATCTCAACTGCTGGTACAGATCAGAGAGACTAGTTTGCTGTCCCTTTATTGTTTTTTTTCACTGCTACTGTTGTTACTCTCATCAATCATACATATGGAAGAACAGCCTTCCTGCATCATATCAAAGGTCTCCCTAGCCTGTATCATAGCAGCCAAAAGGAAATGTAATAAAAACAGGAAAACGTGATATTTCCCTTGAGTGTGCTTTCAGTCCTAGAATGTTAGCAGCTTAAGGGACCATTTCTCCTTTCTGAATCATCTTTGGAATCTTGTGATTTTTTTCTCGCTAGAGTTTTTTTTACCATTAGCCATATTCATGAGTTTCTCTTTTCACTGGCTGTGCTTTTGATTGTTCCAAAACATGCAGTGTATACACTGCCTTTGTGAAATGCATCTAGGATGAGTATGCCAACTGTGTTGTGTCTTTGTGCTGAATAAGGAAAATCTTCAGCATTCTGTCAGAAATAGGTAGTCTAATAGGTACTGGGGAATACTAGGTGTTAGATGCTTCACATGGTAGGATGTGTAAAGAAGCTGGGCCAAATCTGGTGCAGTGGAATTTCCGGGTATAGTTTTCCCTTGCTATTTCTTTCTTTAAAAACATTTCCTTCTTTTAAAGATAAAATTTTTGTGTAGAAGGAGTTCAGAAGACTGTTTTTCGTGTAAGAAAACAATATTTACAATAAAGTGAATGGCTAGCTAATATACACAGAAATTGTGTTCTAGTAGAAAAATCTCTGAATTCTCTATTACTGAAGAGAGTAAAAAAGGAAATAGTGTGCCATCTGAGCTTATCTGAAGCGAACTCTTACAGTTGTAAAATTCTACCCTGCAGTTAAAGGGAAAGGGCATCCACTGGGCTTGTTTCAGAGTCCAATGCATTTACTCTTCTGGATGCATTTTGGACAGGGTCACATCTATTTCAAGTAACTTTTATATTAAGGAGGATTTAACTTTTACTGTGATAAGGAATTAACGTTTTTTGGTGACTCTGAAAAACACTTTATTAAATGTTATGATGACAAAACAGAATCTCTAGCTCTGCAAATGTAAGTGGTTGTTAGCATGAGCAGTAATTGGAAATAACAGCTCTCTACATGAAAACAATTATCCAAGACTTAACAGGCTTCTCTCTCAAGTCAGTAGTGCAATTAACCTCTGTGTTATATAGTAGAATGAGAACTCTTCTCCTTTTGTAGATGAGGATGGTAGGGGTGGTGCTATGTGAATAAGGCTACAAAGAGAAATCAGTCTGGTTTCAGTGCTGCCTGGCACAGGTCATAAATTTATGCAGGATGTAGGTATAGATTACACATTGCTTCATGTAAGTGCTTGATGACATAAAAGCTTGATGCCTTGTCAGTTGATGCAGGCAAGAACAAATACAAGAAGAGAAAAAGGTACTTACTACAAATCTTTGAAATAGCACAAGAAACTTGCGGAGCTTTTCAAGGGCTGGAAAGATTTTAGAGTAAGAAAGAAAATAGTTCACCAAGCTTGCCAGGCTTAACAAGTGATTAGTAAGGGTGCTCATCAAATAAAGTTTGTCAGACTTCTCTATCTAGGAATCAGTAGTCATAGCAATCTGTACCTTTACCTCATTGAGAGCTGTTACTTATGGAATGGAGGGTTTCTCATATAAAACTATGTGTAATAATAATACTTTTAATGATTGTGATGTTATGTATGGAGTATGAAAAAATACATTCTTTAGATCTATGATGTTAGTCTCTGTAAGTGCTGAATGTTAAAGAGGGCCCAGTAGAACCTCATGAGGTTTAACAAATCCAAGTGCAAGGTCTTGCACCTGGGTCTTGGAGGCTCCCATTATCAATACAAGCTGGGGGATGAAAGCATTGACCACAGCTGTGCTAAAAAGGACTTGGGGTTCTGGTGGATGGCAAGCTGGAAGTGAGTCTGCACTGTGCCTTTGCAGCCCAGACATCTAACCATATCCTGGGCTGTGTCACAAGAAGTGTGGCCAGCAGGGTAGGAGCGAGGGAGGTGATCTTGTCTCTCTGCTCTGTGCTGGTGAGGCTTCACCTGAAGTGCTGAATCCAGATGTGGAGTTGTCAGTGCAAGAGAGAGACAGACATGTTGGAGCATGTCCAGAGGAGGGCCATGGGAGTGATCCAGGAGGTGGAATATTTCTCCTGACAGGCTGAGAGGGCTGTAGATGTTCAGCCTGGAGGAAGAGAAGGCTCTGGAGAGGCCTGAGCAGCCTTTCAGTATCTAAACAAAGCTATGAGAAATGAGGAGATGGACTCTTTAGCAGGGTGTTTTTTGATAGGACAAAGGGAACTGGTTTCAAACTGAAAGAGGGGAGATCTAGATTAGGTAGATATAAGGAAGTTTTCTATGATAAACATTGGAACACATTGCCTAGGGAGGTGTTGGATGCCCCATCCTTGGATACATTCAAGGTCAGGCTTGACAGGGCTCTGAGCAACCTGATGCTAGCTATAGGTCTCTCTGTTTGTTGCAGAGGAGTTTGACTAGGTAATTCTTATGGGTATCTTCCAACTCAAACACTTCTATGAATCGATGAATAAAATTTCAGCAGATGGTTAAAAAAAAAAAGCCAAACGGAGCCCACATAAATAATTAAATTATCTATGTAGGAAAATGGCATGCAACAATAAAATCTAAGCTGTTTTTTGCATGTTCCACTAGTATTTGCTGTTACCAGCATCTTTTTCTATGTAATCTTTTTATATGTACGCTTTTGTTCTTTGTAAGTATTTGTTGCCTTGGTTAAATAAATGTCAGTGTCATCAGCTGTTAAGAGCATACCTTCTTGTATTAACCAAATTGTTTAGTATCTGAGGGATTAGGAGTCTGAGTTCATTTCTTAACAGATTTAAAAATATGCAAAAGCTGTACAAAAATTCATCAGGAGTAAGTAGTTTTAGCCCTGGGACTTGGAGACAGAATAACTTTTAAGTATCCTAGATTCATGTAGAATCAAAACCTGTATCCTCAGCCTAGTCTTGGATTACCAGAAAAGTGCTCACATTGCTAAAATGCAAATGAATCTGGGGTGTTTTCTTGAAAGACTCAGCATGGGATAATGTGATCTATCTTGAGGAGATGAGAAAAAGAAAACCAAACACAAACTACCTCTTCCTTTCTGTTTATATATATATATGTTTTAATTATTTTGGGCAATCTTTCAGAGGCACAGGATAAATTCTGTTCTATCTACTATGAATTCTGTGAATTAAATTAGGTGAACTGTATTGTTGAAATGAAATGCTATTAACAGCTTGGGAACATACAGAAATTAGTGAAGTTAGAGGCATATTTGTCCTTTGTTTATCCAACCTTTGGTTAACTGAGACTCCTGGTTAACTGAAAGTCGGTTGTGTCCCCTGACGGCACTATTCACCATGCATTACTCCCCTGCTTTTCCAGAGAGTCATTTGAAACCTTCAGAATAATGGAGTTCTGGATAAGTGGGTGAGCACTGCATGAGGCACATTGCTGTCTAGGGATGTGACCAACTTTCAGTTAACCAGGCATGTCAGTTAACAGGAAGTTAGAAAAACGCATTGTGGGAGATGAAGTGTCTGCATATGTGTGTTTATTAGCTCTCTGCTGTTAGATGGTTTGTAGTAAAGTATGCATTCAGGAGAATTGCAGAACAGATCTACTCTTTTTAATTAGCCAGAGGCTATATGTTGTTTGTGCCAGCACCCTTTTTGTTAGTTGACCTTAAACATAGCATAAGTAAATGATAATAGACCTTGGAACTAAATATCTGAAGCTATTCTGTAGTATCAGACTGCATTTGGTTTGTTCATTAAATTCAATTGAATTTTAATTGCCATGTTAGATTCACAGCTGGCTAGGTGGACCAGTGATATCCTGCAAGCAATTCAAACATAATGCTGTGTGTGCTTTGTGAGGGTAAGGATGCGTATTTTCAGAGGGAAGTGATAAAGGGCAGAGAGTGATCAGCACTTCATTTCTGCAGCCGCAGTATCTGTTTAAATGATTGCTGTTTGCAAAGCCCTTTGCCTTTGCTTTCTGTTGAGAGGACTGTGGTTGTGATACAAGTCTGTTTCAGGGAGGCAGGTGGATGCTGATGGCCGCCAGGCAGGAGTGATTCTCTAAGGAGGAAGGGAACTGTAAGGTCTTCCTGCAAACTCACCTACCCTGCAGCTACAAAACAATGTACTGTGGTGCCCTTAAAGAAGAGAGTGGCTCTGTGTCTGGGGAAGAGAAGGACTGCTCTCAACTAGCAGGGCACAGCCATACACTCTTCAATGGTTTGAAATTTAAAGACTAGCCTGAATCAGTTTTCAAATATTTTC
This sequence comes from Perdix hodgsoniae, assembly GCA_035772895.1. Classification (NCBI taxonomy): domain Eukaryota; kingdom Metazoa; phylum Chordata; class Aves; order Galliformes; family Phasianidae; genus Perdix; species Perdix hodgsoniae. Next base: position 2,623,632 of record JAPSGF010000034.1, read on the forward strand.
ACTGCAAAAGAGAGTAAGTCTTTCTGTTGTGATGATGTAGATGACTAGGAACTTGGGTAGTGAGAGGTGAAGTATTTGGTAATAAGTGAGAATTTGCATTTTCAGTGCACCTGGTGTTATAACTCTGGGAACGGGAAGGAGAAAAAAGGATCATGTTTGGAGGGGTGCCTTTATGTCCTTTCTGTTACTCTGAATGGGTCCAGGATTGCAGCATAGGAGAGATAGCAGTGTCAAGGACCAAAACTTCTTGTCTACCCGCTCTTGTGTAATAGATGATATGCTTTGAATAATTCAGTTGGCAACAAAGAAGGTGGACCGTGATAAGAAATAAGCTGTTGATTAAAGAAAAAACAAAACACTTGTCTTTTAATGCCTGAAGTATGACAGGAAGGGTGGAAGAGATTGAAATGCTTCGAGTGAGTACTGAGACCTGCACTGAAGTTAAGAATGGCATGTGTTTTTTCTCTACAAATGAGTTCTTTATACTTCACATGACTGTGTTATTTGAAATGTGTGTATGTGCAGATATTAGGTGTAGAAGGAAGCTTGAATTCACACTATTGCACTGTTAAATAGAAACTTGTGCTCTAGATGTTAGTGACACTTAACACTGCATTTTAAATCAAGAGTGTTGATGGATGCTTACTTCTTCTTTTCTTTTTTCTTTTTTAATTTTAGGATTAAAGAGCCCCTTCAGGACAGTGTAATAGCTACTTATGAAGAACATGAAGATAGTGTATATGCAGTTGAATGGTCCTCAGCAGACCCATGGCTATTTGCCTCTTTAAGTTATGATGGGAGACTTGTTATTAACAGGGTTCCAAGAGCTCTTAAATATCACATACTATTATAATTTGTTTGGATTATGATGGGATTGTTGTCTTGATGTACACAATTGGTAGGTATTGTTTAACTTTTTTTTCAGGATCTACTTTCATTTTTATTAAACATAAATACATTTTTGTTAAGAAAATTTGTACTTATATTTACACTTTCAATTTGTCTTTTGTATTTACCTTGGAAAGTATGATACCTATTTTAGAAAAGACATACTGGTTGTTGTTTCTTTTTTTTTTTGTTTGTAGCCACTGAGTGTAGGAATTACAAAATTTCTGGAGGTGCTAGGTGCCTTCCATACTACTGATTTATTACTTCAGCGTTAGGCAGACACAATGGATTAGAGAGGAGTTAACCCTGATATAAAAATAGAACAAGGCGCATGTAGAGGAAGTCATCTAGTCATTTACAATAGTAATATTTTATCTTTCTTCCTTATATAAGCAGCCTTCTGTTCTTAGTCACATTCTGCTGACTGTTCTGGTTCACTCTTCAACTACTGTAAATGCAGTTGGAAATGTTCTGAAAGGTTTTTATAACTCAGTCTAGTATTGTAAATAGTTTTTTTCATTTTGTTAATCATGAGGATGAAACCATCAAAGCTGAGTCTTCATTTAAGTTTACAATAGTAGCAAAATCTCACCCTGTAATCTGCAGATTAAATGCACTTTTGTGCTATGTATTGTTAGAAACATCTATCTTTACCAAAAACTCTTATATTCTCGTGTAATGTAATATACTATGTTTGCAGAATGTAGTTGTTTTGTAGTATATGTTGAGGGACTCTGGAGCTACATCATTAACATGAAGAACCTTTTGATGTTTGTAAGTAATCTCATTCTTATCCTTTTGACTCTGTGCCATTCTGCAGTATGAAGTAGCAGACTTTCAACCAAGCACAAAACGTCCTTTGCTACACCATACTTTTTGCAGTGTAGATGTTGTAGATGACATAGGCATCAGTGACTACCTTGCTGCAAATGCTGAGAACAGATGTTGCCCTGCAGGAGGATGCACAGAGAACTTGAAATGTAGATGCAAGGAGTGGTAACATATTCCTGCACATACTGATACATTCCCACCCCCTCAACTTGATGAAAGTTCTGCCTATTCTCTGTATACTGAGACTGAACATAACACCAGTGATCCCTTTTGTCTTTACATCACTGTTCTTTCCTATCGCCTTCAGAACTTGGGTATGTGTGGTGGTGTTTGTTGTGGTGTCATTCTCTAAGGCTACTCTGAAGAAGATATGACAAGACATAGACCAATGGACAGACGAATTCCAGCCTCTGCCAGTGCTTCCTAACAGAATTGCTGTACTAATTGCTGAAGATAGTTGAGGGGGGGGGGGGGGGGGGGCTGCTCCTATTCTGCTTGTCCTTACTTACTGCCAGGATTGAAACGTGCCCAATTGTGTACACTCTGCTGCTGTGGGAACACACTCTGAGGGTGTTGCTGGCTGCTACAAACCAAAGTGTCCAAAGTTGAATTTTGTTCCTAGCTTTTGAAAAACTTGTTTGGAAGAATTCATATGGGGGAGTTAATTTAATTATATCTGTATTATTGTTTGTTTATGTGTTACTGCGATACCTGTCTGCTCCAGAGTGAATGCTTCATTGGAAATTCTGATGGTCTACATTTCTGTGCTAAGGTTTTAAACTTACACTGTTTGAAATTGTCTCAATCTGTAATAAGGCATGAGCTATGCGCTTGTATGTTGTAAGAAAAATTACTTTTCCAACTCAGTAGTGCTTCAGTTGTTTGAATATCAAAATCCTTGGAGGAGCTGCAGCTTTTGTGGTGCTTTCAGTCTTCAGACACAAAACCCTGTTGCTTTTTTCTTCCACACAAGAAGCCCTGTAGTTTTTCGTTAGTATACAGCAGAGCTCTTCAAAACTTCATTAACATTAGGAATAAAGGTCTAATAAAATTTTATCGTCTGTTAATGTATATGGCTTGTAGTGGGAAGGTGACAGGAAATCATGTAGCCATATGTGGGATTTGGTTTGATTATAATGTGTAATAAAATCGGGGACAGATTTCAGACTAATTCTGATGTAGTTGCATTTTCTTTAATATTGAGAGCTTATATTTGACAGCTCTACCTGCAAACAAATAATAACAAAAATAACTTATTTTGTTTTAGTTCTGTCAAATGTGCGTAATATCACACAACAGGGAATAAGAGGGGCAGGGAACACTGAAGGAAAGGAGTAGTAGGTCAAATTTGAATGAAACGAGTTACAGAAGAATCAGGAGAGCAGTAAGGATCAAGTTTTAGTCATTGTCATTTTCATTTCATCTGGACCAGGCTCACAGCAACTAGATCTAGCTGCTGATGTCTGTGTACATTGCAGGGGGATTGCATTAAATGATATTCAAAGTAGTAAAGATGACTGACTGGAAAACAATGGAGAATCTTAATATCATGGAGTGACTGGATGATGAAATGATAGGTGGAATTTTATGCAGAAAATGTGAAGGAATCTTTGATTTTATTGATATGCATTGGTGGTCTCAAGTTACTATCATTGAAGGAAAATTTTATGGTTATAAAAGATCTTTAAAAATATCAGCTTAAAGTAGATTAAAATAGTAACTAAAGGGGAATTTTTAGAAAGCAAGAAAAGAAGAAAATAAAGTACTGTGTACATTATGTAATATTTATAAATCCAAAGAGTGTATGCATCTTAATACATCTAATTGTGGTATCTTCTGTCTTAGAATTGATACAGTGGAACTGGAAAAGTTTTTAGAGAAGGGTGACAGGAATGATGAATGGCATGTATGATGATAACTAAAAAGGCTGAGAGGCAGGTGGTTGAGAGGGAGTGATAAAATTCTTTGAAGTCAGAAGTGGTGGAAGGAGAGGATGAGTGGGGAGTGATTATACTGTGATTTTATTATTATTATTATTATTTTTCTGATGGCAGAACTAGAGATTATTAAATGGAGTCTCCAGGTGGTGGCTCCAAGTGTGCAAAATGAGGTTGGTCTTCATGGGGCACGCAGTTGTGCAGTTGAGCTCCAGCATTCCTTTACCACTGTACCCCATCCCCACTCCTCTGCAAAAAATAGAACAACCTCCAAACAGACAACCAAATCTTGAAGTTTACATGACTTGAAAGTAAGTGGATCAGTACTTGAAAGGTGAATCCATTAAAGTTTGTTAAAAGTAAAGGCTCAGAAAATGCTTTTGAACCATGAATTGCTGGACACCACCAAGAATACTCCTGGTGGTAGAATACACCAAGAGTAAAGAATCCCTTTGTGCTTGCCTGGTCCTTACTTGTTTTCCTAGGTATGCTATTTACCAGTAAGGGGGGGGGGGGGGGAAGTTTAAAGAAAATAGTAATGTATTCTGTAAGGTTCTGTCTCTGTTTTTGATAGAACTCCATGTTTATATTTCATGATTCTCTACTTTGGATGTAGGTTCTGTTTTAGAATGCATTAGGAAACCTTCACATCTCAAGTGAAGTTCTTATAGAATCTCAGTATTAATTCTGAAAAATGTCTACGTTGTGAAATACTCCTTGGGAAGGAGACCATGGGGCAAACTGATTTCTGTACAGTGGTGTCCATCGTTTCTTCTGAGATGGGAATTGTGGTCTGACTGACCTCTCAGCGCTGGCTTGTTTCAGTGTTCAAGAGAGAATGGTAAGCACATAGTTATGCTTTCAGTCACCTCTTAAATGACTTTTTTGTTTTGTTTTCCAGAATATGTATGTTTTATTTTTGAAAAACTGTATTGTGGTATTCCTTAAAAATGTCAATGTTGCCGCCTAAAAATTTGTTTTATTTCAGATTTGGTGCTGAAAATCTTTTCTTTGTCAGCGGTTCAGTATATGAGTCTGGTGTAGAATTACAGTAATGTTTTTGAAGCTGTTTTTTTCCTTTAATAATTCGCATTAAAGCATTGGTAGTATTCTTATGGGGGTTTTGAGCATGATCTAAATGGAGTCAATAGAAATCTTGACCATTTAATAAAAATCTTGGAATAACAATCTGGTTCACTTTAGCTAAAAAAGATACTAACTTAAAATTGATAAATAAGTAAATAAAAATGCAAAGCAATACCCTTCAGTACTAACCTAGACTTTGCTTGTGTTGTCAGTGCTAAAATTACCCTGACCTGTACTGAAACCCAGGAAATTAATGAGCTGCTTGTCAATTTTAAAATTAATGAAAAATATGTATTGAATGGCATGGATAGACTTGACATTTGTTCTAGGCCAATTCTTCTTACCTCTTACCTTTTCATTCCTCAGAGGTGAGTGGAAGTATCCTCTGGATTATGCTCAACACTAAAATTAGCTGAGAACAGTTGGAAAGATTTAAGTTGGCTGACCCTTGCATTTTCCATCTGACAACAGGAAGTATTGACTCTGTATCTGTATCTGTTTGGAATTTCCAAATCTTACAGTCTGGAACATCTTGCAGTATTTGAGACTGAAATTCTTGCAGTTTAAGGTAGTCAGGGCTTTACTGTTAAAGGCTGTAGTCTGACTTGGTGTGTCACTGTGGTAGTTGTGTTGGGGATATTAATGATGCTGTGAAGAGAATAATGATAATTGTAAATGTCAGTATTGGATACAAGTTTATAATGCTACAGTGTTGCTATTTGCTTTCACAGAATATGTTTGAAGGTTTTTTGTGTTTGTTTTTTGGGGGGGTGGAAGTACAAAGAAGGTACTTAATACTGCAGTGGAACCTGTGGTGTGAGAGCTGTTCTGAAGCTGCAGTAAGTCCTTCCTTTCTGGAATAGCGAGGAAGAGTGCAAATCTGCTTGAGGAAGGCCTAGCCTTCTTGTAAAGAAAACTGCTGAGTGTGAAGCTGCAGATACTCTCCAGAGTAATTTGTGCATTGCTCCTGCACATTCCACTTGCCACTTTGGTCAGTGAGGAACTAGTGAAGTGAAAAGAAAATGACATGAAGTGATTTGGAGGAAAAAAAACAAAGGAGAAGAAAAGGTAAAAGGAAGACTGACAAATACAGGATGAAAAGTGAATTGAAAAGGACAAGTTCAATGAAAGATCAGTTTGGCAAACAGAAATAGAAAGGACAGATGAAATTGGCAATAAACGAAGGGAAAGTTATGGGAGTAAGGGTGAAGAACTTTTGTTTGTTTTAGCTATGTTATAAAAGCTCCTTAAAATCTTCTCTGCCTAAATGATTTAAGTGCTAGAGACCTGCTGGCTTATATTTAAACTATTTTGTTCTGTCATTGGAGGTGGTTCATAGAGGGTAGTTGCTGACAAGTTTGAATATAATGAAACAAAGTGACCCATAAGTGATTAATCTTTGGTTTTAAAGGGATGGGATATTCAGCTGATTCTCTTCAGGATGCAACTGTGTGTGTGTGACCAGTTGTGTTTCATTACAATTCAGTTATCAGATGGGGGTAATCAGCCTGGGCGAACAACACTCTTAAGAGGCTGGAACAGATTAGTTTTGTTGGAAGTGGGAATTCACAAAGATATCTGGTGCAACTGTCTGACCACATCATGGCTAATGAAAAGTTAAAGGATATTATTGCGGACGTTATCCAAATGACTCTTGAGTGCTGACAGGCATGGATCATCAACCATGGGAGGCCTGGGCAACCTCTGGGAAGTATTTGACCCCTCTCACGGAAATAAATAAATTATTATTATTATTTTAATATTTATTTTATATATATATATTTTTAAGAATATATATATATATTCTTAATCTGAACCATCTCACTGCAATTTTGTGCCATTTCCACACACCCTCCCATCAGTCACCAGGAAGATTTTAAGCTGGCTATTTCTTGAGCCACACTATCTCTATCTGCAAAATGTATCTTGTTTATGATTTACAGGGAGAGTTCTAGTGAGAACAACTCAAGATAATTAGATGTGATTAATAAAATATCTGAGGCATATCCTCCTTTCTTTACTGACCTTGCTGCAGAAGAGCTTTAGAGAAAGTACTGAGCCCTTCTGTTTTAGTGCTACAGCAACCACCACTTCATAAAGGTTTTTAGTGCTCCAGCACAGAAGATAACTTTGGGGAGATAGAGACGAATGAGTCTTCCTGAATCCAGGAGCCAAGCTCCCCATGTGGAGATGCATGGCAGATATGTGAGTTGCTGTTGCCCTGGAGCTACAGCAACAGCTGCCAAGCAGCTGGGCTGAGCAGAGAGGACCTCTGATGTACCTTTTCAGCAAATTGTCCATTTATTTTGATTCTGCATAGAGTTCAGAATTTTGGCAAGAGTAGCTATGGAAAAGCTTTTAAGCTTGGATTTAGGAGAACATGGGAAACATTGGGAAATTCAGAGATACTGCATACTAATATTCACATAGCAAGTCTATATGAACTGAACCCTGGGATGATAATAGTCTTGGCAGTCAATTTCTCTGAACCACTTCTAGTTTCTAAAAATTTGCAGACAACTGAGGCAAGGGAGAGACTTGGAAAAACTGCAGAAATGGTAGTGGTATTTGGTCAGTAGTGCAGAGAGTTGAGAGAGGAAAATAAGTTTGAATGAAGAAATTCTTAGTGAAAATGTAAGAGTCGATTTGTTTTCATTTCAATTTTTCTAATAGGCACTAATTGAAAACAGTAACAAATAATTAGAAATGAAGTTGCCACATCTGTGTAGGAAAGTTGTAGATTAGCTGTTCGGTGTATCACAATGCAGACAGTCAGCTGAGTATTTGTATAGTTTCCCTGATCACTATCTTTTTTAAGCAGAATGGGTTAAAGTTAGTATATGATGGTTCATTAACTTGTCTTAGAACACATGTGAAGAGGAAAAAAACAACAACACAATGCCTAATTTTCCTAATTACCATGGAAAAGAGCTTTTGCTAAAACAAAACAAAACCCACAATGACAACGACGACGACGACAACAACAACAACAAAACAACAAAGAAACAAAAAAAAACCCTCAATTTTGTGCACAGGAAGGAGTGTGAGTTAAGAATACCTGGAATTTGACTTTGCGGAGATTGTGAACTAGGATGTCTGTTTTCCAGTATGCAGTTGGTGGGATAAAATACTTGAGTAAATTCATCCGTGTTCAGGTATACACCTACGTTATATTGAGCAGAAGATTCCTCTCTGAAACTGCTTCCAAAACAGGATTATGCTCCTCAGAATAATCAGAATATGTTATGCTCCTCCATAATGAACAGGACAGTATCTTCTTAAAATTAAAATGCTTCTTTATCATTAGGAGATTGACTATATAACACATCAGTTTGAAACTACCAAAGAGTGTTGGGTGCATACATGGCTGCTGATAGGAACTGGTAGGTAGATGGAGCCATAGATACTTTGATGCCATTGCTTTTTTTGTTTTGTTTTGTATCTCATTTTATCTGGGTAAAACAGGAAAAATCTGGTGGATATATTATTATAGGAAAATCTGTTAGCAAAAGCACAAATGAGAGCTTCATCACAATGGGATCAGTTTAATCCTTTGCAAAGCAAATATCAGAGAGCTTCAACAACTGTTCTGACCACCCTGTCGGTTGTGAGTGACAGTTGCTTGGATTCAGCTTCCTAGATGGATGCATATTTCTGATCTATGTTTTAATCATCTGCTTTCACTGTTAATACTGGTTGAATATTTTCAGTCTATTGTTGGTGTAACTTGCAGAAATCCTGTACAATTTTCTGCTGCAGTTCGCAGGCATTTTTTTTTTTAAACAGAGAGAAAAGCTGCTTTTATTTTTAAGCATTCATGTTTCTCTATTAGAAAGTATTCAGTTTTCCTTTCTCTTATTTGCACCTCACAGCTTAAACCACAATTTAAATTCTACTGGTTTTGGACTGGTCATTGCTGAAAACTAAGAAGAGCTATGGATGAAGCCTGAGCGTGACTGCCATGTTCATATTAATCAGAAAACAGAGTCAGCAGGAAAGAATGAGTGGAGTAATTGTTAGATTGTTCCCTCCTTCACTGCTTGTGCAAAATACATAGGCTGCAGGGAGGAAGCTACCTGAGGTTATTAAGATTAATACCACTAGAAATTCCAATCAGCTCACACAAGGCTGCTTCTCAAGGCTGTCAGATGCCTACTGCCTTCTCTGATTCAGGTGGGGCCACATCAATTTTGAATTTCCCAACAGAGATTGCTGTGATTTATGAGTTTAGGAGGCTGATAAATATGGTTAGTTGAAGTGTTTGTGAAATAATTGAATCAGAATAATTTCAGTCATCTGTGCTCGATTTATTTTCTCCAGTAACCGCAGGAGGGTGCAGTTGTGCATTGGGAGCTTCATCTCAAGGATTCCTATCACAGGAAAGACATTGTGAAACCTAGAAAAGAAGAACTTAATTTTGCCGTCAGGCCTGTATGACAGCCTTTTGAGCTGATTTAAGACCCATCGGAACTGGAGAGTAAGTATTCTGGGCTCTTCCAGTATTGTCCATGACTGAGTCTGAGGCAGTTCTGGTTTGTGCATGGTGGAATAATGTCTACTGGAAAAGCTAATGAGTTTTACTACGGTTAGAGTTTGCTAACCATTTCACTATTCATTGGGGGTGAGGGAAATTGTTTCTATCTGTCTGTTGTAAATTACTTTCTAGTGACAAGTTTTATTAATATTTCACTTTTGGATTTTATGAATTTTTCTGGAGTAGTGGTCAATTGTAGTAACAATTCTGTCTCTATAGTGAAGGGAGCTCCATTGTACCCCTGGTGGTATTAGAATTTTGATAAATAAGTCTCTGAATTGATCATTTGTCTTCCCACATACCCCCAAAAAATTAAATTCTGGGTGGATTGTTCTAGAAAAAGCACTGAATGTAAAATGCACTTATATTTACTACCAAATGTAAAAGAGAACAGGATAAAGCTTTGTGTGATGATTGAGTGGAAGTCAGTAGGGAATGGAAAGCCAAGCAAGCATGTTGCAGATAAACATCTTCCTCTTATCATAAACAGTATTTTTATTGTCATCAAAGGGAGCTGCTATCAGGGGAGGTTATATAGGGGAAGGAAATGGCTTCTATTTGGGTATCTTGAAATGTGGAGAGAAATTTGGCAAGCAGGGTGTTGGCTCATGTTTAATAAGCTACCAGGTCTAACACTGATTTATTCTCCATTTTCACTAAGATTCTTGTACTTAATTTTGCTGGCTAGGAATGTGTCAGCAGACTGGGGAAGGCTTATACTTTGCTACCTGACTCTCTGTCATAGACTTGCCACATTCTTGCTCTGTTTTTCCCTTTTGGGTTTTATGCCTCATATATCTTAGCTTTTTTTTTTTTCCTACTGAATCTTTGAACAACTGTTTCCCACCACAACAGCCTTCCTTCTGTCTATAATTTTCTGTTAATCTTCATGGCTTTTCTCCAGACTTTCATACATCCTTTTGCCACAACTCATCACCTTTTTTGGAATTCAGAACAAAAGCTGTGTAGCATGCCATAAATGTCAGAGTAGCAGAGTAAGAGCAGATTTCTCAGGAGTTACTGTGTTTAAAATAAATAAATAATCAGTAATGAGTCAGGGATGTAGGCTGATGCTAGAGATATGCCTTACCCTAGGTTTATAGGTTTATATAAGCATGAATATACTCATGCTCTTGAAACATAACCTGGCCTGCATATGACCTTATTATCTGGTCACCCACGCCTTGAGAGCCTTGGGGTAGCTCCTTTCACCTTTTGGTAAAGAACTGCCATGTGCTTGAAGGGGAATAAGTATTTCTCCAAACTCTTATTCTCAGTGTGCTTGCCTTGAGATTCAATATTTTAGATCATTTTTCACATACTTAGTGTTTATTTTAATTTCATCTATTCATTCAGTTTTATAGGAGGAGGATGGAGGCTTCAGAATTGAAGGAACCAGTAGGGTTTGGGGATGAAGTAGTCTGACTAAATGTAAAGATTTGAGAACCAAGTATAAACTGGTACCATGTTTCAGAGCCCATTATCACAATCTGTATGGTAAGGAAGATCAATGCTTATGTTTTTTAGAGACATTGAGCAGCTATATTGAAGAAGAAGCTGGTGCACTAAGTCTGCATCAGTTAAAAAAAAAAAAGTGATACTCAGAATGACAAATTCCACTAAAATTAATCTACTCACTTTCTGTAACTTTTCTTCAAGTATAGTGTTAATTCCTTGAATTAACTCAATAGTTGATTTCATCACTTACTTACAGACAAAATAAGCACCATGATTTGATACGGTCCCTACTTGCTGTAGCATATTACTCTATAGATTATACAAAATCCTTTTTTTGTACACTTTAGAAGATGTCCTATGGAGTGTAGGATCTCTTAGTGATGTGTTCAGTACTGTGGCATCACAACAATGTAGTACCACACAAGTAAGTTCAAATATAAGTACTAACTTCAAATTAGATATTTTAAGACTTCATGTCCCTTTTTAATTGCTCTGCAAGTAGGAAGATTTTTCCGTGAATAACTTTTTGAATCTCCTTACTAAGGTCTACTCACCATGAAATACACACTGCCTTGGAACGGTGGGGACGACATAGTGAAAAATCTGCTGCTTAGTTGGGATATGGATATAAACCAAATCAAATTTGGGTTTGGGACTTAGCATGAAATTACAGCACAAAATAACTGTGTTATATGCAGAAAATTTTAATAGAAAAAGTCAAGATTAATGCATTCTGTGTGGTCTTTTCTGGTGTGCAGAGAACAGCAGAAGGGAATGTGGCAGGACTGTCTCACTGGTGTTTTTGCTCTACTGCTGTGAAAAGCATTTTCAATACTTGCATAATTTAGAGCATGACATTATGATTTTCAAAGCTTCAGATTGGAGTAAAGCATTTACATAATCTAATTAAATCATGTAAATGTTTTATGATAATATTCAAGTAAGTGCAAAACTTGTTTCACAGATGCATCCCATTCTTAGGCCATTGGGAAAACCCAATTTAAGCATGCAGATGGATGTTTCTAACCATGCATGCTCTGGGAGGTCAACAGGGTGCTTACTGAATGCTCTGTTCTTAGTATAACCTTTGACGCCTGTTTCACACAGCATCATCTTTGCAAGAGCTTGAAGGTAAGCTGATACCAGAGGGAAAGGCAAAGCAGATTTAAAAGGCTACTTGCAACCTCTTATAATTTGAATGAAAGTGATGCTACCGCAATACGTAATAAATTGCTTCAATTTTGGTGAACATTAAAATAATCCCGCGGTGATCCTCTTAGCAGCAGCTCTGCCACATGTAGTATCAGATCTCACAAAGTATGCACAGTACTTGGATGGGAGGCTACCAGGGGAAACCCCACAAACTCTCTTGGTGACTACTGGGTTTGTTTTTGCCTCTGGCTGTGCTAACTCACAAAATACTGGAAGCACTTGGCCAGCATCCGTGATGAGAGATGCTGTCTTGTAGTGAGATTTTTAAGAAATCTTTTTTTTTGTTTCCAAGCACATTGTCACTAAACTGTCTTCAAAAGTAGTTTTTCAGTGAATCCTGTCTTTTTTCTCCTAATACTGCAGTAAGTGAGTCCTAATTCTCCAAATTTAGGTAATCTAATACTAAGCTAGTACTAGCAGCATGTTTTTGAAGTGCAGCGCTGCATTGCTCAGATGAATTTTTGTTATTAGCAAATGTAGGTTCTCTGAGACCAGACTGCTGTCTCTTCTAAATATAATCATTGCAGTTTACTTTTATCATTGCCATACTAATTTACTGTAACTGATGACAGAAATGTGTGTATATACTGCCAGGTGTTTTGTGCTTTCACAGTAATTATAATGGCTAGGAAGCACGAGGGTGTTACCTTTGCCAGGCTGCTGATGCAAGCGGTGTGCTGCTAGAAATGTGGTATGGTCTGCATACAGAGTGCTGATCTGGTTTGTGCATATATAACTGTGATATTAATCCAGCACTGCTCATTTTTATCCAAAAGTGATATAAGGAAAGCCTGTACCTAACATACCTCTCAATTTGGCTATTACAATTGTATTATTTACTGTCGCAAGATGTAATAATATGCAAAATAGTAAATTAGCTTGGAGCTCAGTGGTATGGGAAGCTCTGGATACATGAATTTCATGTCTGAAGTAGCTCTCAGAAATGTGAAATATACCAGTAGTGAATTAAATATTTGCTAATCAGAAATACAAATATAATTACTTAACAGATTTTTCATCTGATTTTTGAGGGAGTGAAGCCAGTGTAAATTTAAAATGGAAGCTGAGGAGTTCAGCACATAGTGTTAACTGCCAAGGAGAACAATGCAGTGACCTTATTCGCAACTACACATGCATCATGTGTAGGAATGCCTGTCATAGCCGTAATGATTTAACATCAGGGCAGGCCAATATTTCTTGGTTCTTCCTCCGCAGAATGGGAAGCTGTAGGTGTTTCTGGTGAAAAATGGTAATGCTGGAGAGGTGCCCTTTACTACAAATCCAGCACTGCTGCTTGATTTCGTTTGACTTGAGAAAGGATTTGCAAAGTCACAGCCTGATAGATGAAGTCAGAGTTGGATGAAGCTTAAGTTTCAGCATGCTTGGATTCTGTATTTTGCATTACTCAGTTGTTGGTTACACTGTATTTAAATAAAGTAGGTTACATTGGGAAAGTTTTTTAAGGAAGTGAGACTATTTAACTGCAGAAAAAGAATGCTTTTCCTTTAAAATCTGCAATATTTTGGTCATTGGAGATGCTTAGATTTAAACTGGAAAGCTCACAGAACCAATGTTTAACTTGAAACACTAGGACATATGCACAGCTATTCATAACTAAGGAGTTTTTGTACAAGTACAGGAAAAAAAAGTATAACAAAATACCACATGTTAATTGTTGTTAATAGTTTTATTATAAAACGTTGGTTATCTTTCAATACTGAATTGACTATGAGCCTGATATATCACCTATGTAACTACTGAAAGATCTTGAGTGCCAGTCTTTAACAATAATAGAGCTTTGTAAGCATTTGATCCACAAATGCCCATGGTGACTGAATCATCTCTACAGTGTACAAGCTGCTCTTTTATTACTGTGTGGATTGTCTTCACCTATGGCATCCACATTTCAACACATTTCAACACAAGGCAAAGCACTCAAGATTTTTTTTTAATTGCTGAAAATTGTTGCAGTTCGGTTTTCTTTTTAAATTCCTGCTTCCAAAGTACTTTAAAGTTTTCAAATAATTTGATTTGAAAAGTTTAGGAGAATGTCGAATAAATTGAAGAATAGCTAAAACAAACTTTAATTCTCTCTACACACATATAGAAAACTGATTCTCAACCTTAGCAATATCCCCAGATGCATATTAGCTACCTCTGCAACTATAAGATTCAGCTCATAAAACTGAATTACTTTAAGAGAAATAAATACTGAGGAATAAAATGAACAGCAAGAAGTCTTTTCCCGTTTCTCACAGTACAAAATCTACAGGTTAGCAAGTTTAAAACAAACAAAAAATACTTTCTCTTATAGCACATAATTTCTGTGGTAGAACTCATCACTTGGTGGAATGAAAACCAAAGGAATAAGGGAATTAAATCATAGAATCAAAGAATATCCTGAGTTAGAGAAGACACATAGGGCTTATCGAGTCCAACTCCTGGCCCCACAAAGGACCACCCAAAAATCAGACCATATGTCTGAGAGTGTTTTTGCCTCAGGAAGTCTTTAGTTTGGATTGCTGGGAATTCAGCAAGTGAACAGTCACACACTGCTAAACTGCTTGTGGTCTTGCATGCTCTTTATTAAGTGTTTCTACTGATATATCTTGGAGTTAAAGTACAGATTAGATACACTTTTAATATGATTTATTAGGGTGATTCTGTCTTCCCTAGGATTGCAGTCTGGCCTCCATGAATAGCCATCTCCTTACTTAGAGCTATGCCCTTCTCAACATTTTGAGTAGTTTCTGAGCAACTTCATAAGTGTGTGTAAGCATGGGTCATCAAACTAGATAGGTGTATCTGGAGCATGTATGAAAGCTACCATCACAATGCAGGTAAACCTCGATCAAGTGAGCTTGGTACAGAGCTCACTGATGATGAAACATTAATTATAGGCTTGTGTTTAGAGAGTGATCGTTTTGATTATTTTAAATGGAAAAGAATACTTAACCAAATACAGTAAGGAGAAGAGACTTCACAGAATCACAGAATGGCCAGGGTTGGAAGGGACCTCAAGGATCATGAATCTCCAACCCCCCTGCCACATGCAGGGCTACCAACCTCCACATTCAGTACTAGACCAGGCTGCCCAGGGCCCCATCCAGTCTGGCCTTGAACACCTCCAGGGACGGGGCATCCACAACCTCTCTGGGCAGCCTGTTCCAGCACCTCACCACTCTCTCCGTAAAGAACTTTCCCCTGACATCCAACCTCAATCTCTCCTCCCTCAACTTAAAACCATTTCCCCTTGTCTACCCTTTCAGAGAGTTGATTCCTCTCCTGTTTGTAGGCTCCCTTTAGGTACTGAAAGGCTGCAATGAGGTCACCCCCCAGCCTTCTTTTCTCCAGGCTGAACAAGCCCAGCTCCCTTAGCCTGTCTTCAAGGGGAGGTGCTCCAGTTCCCTGATCATCTTTATGTGTTTCATAACAACTTCATAACACTTCTGTGTTTCATAACAAAAATCCTAACATTGTCTTATCAAACTTTATGAAAAGATCTTTAAACATCCTATGCACTGAAAGATGATCTTTCTAAGTATTCAGTTTCTTTGACTTGAGGAGCTGGTGGTGGAGAGAAAATCTGAACTTAGTTTTTTACGTGAAACTGTTACTGTTAGAGACTGGCATACATTCATTCAGTACTTCTTCTGAAGCTTTTTGCTTGTTTGTTTTTTTAACCATTTAAATTATAATCCTAGCATGTTCTCTACAGCTTTGTAACATTCACTACTTTTGCTGCTTTCTTTTGGACAGATTTCACAAATGCCATAGTTAGTGTCTCTGAGTGCATACTGAACATGAACGAAACAGGGAAGCACAGTCTGATCTTCAGCATACCCTGAGTCTAACATGATTCTTCTCTTGTCCTTGATCAGAGTGATTGACGTGTTATTGTGCTTGGCTGAAGCTTAAAATGACACCTGGTTGTTTTTGTTTTTGTTTTCCTTCTGACTTGGGAATGCCCTGGGGCTTGTTAATCTTTGTGTTCTGCATATAGAATTTGTTTTGTCCTCCAAAGCTGCAGTGTCTGTACACATAATATGATTAATTTTATTTGTGTAGTATCCAACTGTAACAAAGAAAAATAAAGATCCCAATTGTAATAACAAGGTAGCTTAAGTCATTTACTCAGGTAAATCAGATGTTAATGTGATGTGCCTGAAAATTTACCCTTGGTGTTTGAGGATTCTGTCCAGAAACTCAGTTGCCTGTTCAGGTAGTCACCTGTTCATGTAGTTCTATGTTAGATACATTTGTAACTGGAAGAAGATCGTTAAATGGTTGATGCCGGATGTTGCTTTTAAGTGCTCGAGGCAGTTTGGCAACCAAAGTCACATTCACAAGAAGATCCCACCTAGTGCACACAATTCTAGTTAATAGTTGGAGATCAGTGTGGGGAAAAGCAGAAGTGGAAGCAAGCACTGAAACTGGCTCGTGTGTTCCATAGCTTGTTGTAGGTCATGGTGATGACTTCCATGCTCTAGTCACAGTCACGTCAGGTTTTCTTTCACCTTTAGGGACTAAAAGAGCAGATTACATAAACGGAAGAGCTGTGAATTATGAGAGTAAAACCTCTGCACTGTGGTTTGGAATTTAATAGTCTTTCATGATCTATTCCTGCAATGTATGGTCAGTTACTGCTCTGCTGTGATGACATGTGATCTTAAGTGTTCGGAAGGGAGTTTAATTAAAAAAAAAAAAAAAAGATTTCAGTGCATCTGGCAATGGAAAAAAATTTAATTTTGTTCAATTTTTAATCAGACAGCCTGAGACAACCACTGAGCACTACTTGACAATTAGAATACTAATGAACTGCACACTGGGTTAGCCTGTTTTTAAAGGACAGCAAACAGTGCACTGAGAGGTGAGGGATTCAATTTAATTCCACAAGTCTTTATGCGTTTTCCTGAATTCTTACCAAGAAAGAAGGTAATGTTTGTCTTGTTGTCTTTTTTCAAAAATCCCACCCCAGAACTAATTATTTTTCAAATGCAAAAATCTCTGTGTGTGGTAAGTGGCTTTCTTGAAAGCATTCTTCAGAAATCCATAAACAACATACAACATTAATCTTCACTGTTAAGAAAACCTTCAGTGTCTTAAACATTTGCTGTTTGTTTGTTTTCATTTTTCTACTAGAGTATTTGCAACACTTTACCATTCCACAACAGTTTGAAGCCTTCAGCTTTTGTGCTTTCTAGAAATTAGTTATTGTATTTATTGCTGTGGAGCACACAGTTTCACAGAAGGTAGGCAAGTTGAAGGAAAAAGTAAACTGTCCATGCCTAAAGCGTTTATTTCTTATAACCTTTATAAGTAGCTACCTACAGCAAGGCTGAATGTAGTAGGAAATGCTTAATGAATTCAAATGAGTTCTGAAACATAAATTAAGTAGTCTAACCATCCATAGTAGCCATGTCATACTAGTCTCACTGAGAAATGGATATTTTATTACCCCTTCTGTGTCACATCGTCAAAATGAACGATATAATTATACCCTATCTGAGTTGAAGGATTTGTATTGGATGCTCTCTTCCAGTCTTAAAAGTTAGTGGAGGCTGTAGTAGGCTGTACTCAGATGCAAACATTTCATTTGCTATTAGAGCCTGTGAATACTGAAATCTGGGGCTGCTGGCAGCGTTGTGTAGTCCAGGGCCATGACAGCCAGGCTTTCTACTTTTCCCCTTGGTAGGAAAAGCTGTTGAGACATGGCCATTTTCACTAAGAGGACAGAGGCATGTAGTACCACAGCTGGGGTCATTGCCTGTGCCCCCCTCTTCCTTCCCACATCCAGAGTAACAAGCTCGACTCTTTAGGGCTTTCCACCCTCTTGTCAATTAGCTCTTTATTTTTCTCTTCCCTCTTCACAGCAGCAATAGTCAGTAACACCAGCACCTTAGACTTAGGGGATAAAATGCAGTTCTTTCTATGATGCTGAGCTCAACAGATCTACTCTGACCATGTACTTATTGCCCTGCATATGCAGTATCAGCTTGGTCTCACTGTTACCCAGTCAGAATGCTTATACTTCTTGGGCAATTATAGCGCCCTTACCCAAACTCCTCTAGCACTGAGGATGTTGCTGTGACCATTTCCCTACCTGACTGTAAAGGTCATTGAGTTAGGCATGGAAACATAAAAACAAGCAGACATGTCTCACCTTGCACAAGTTAATTCATACATTTTGGGGGAAAAAAAAAAAAAGCATGCCTGAAATTTCAGTGATGTCAGTAAACTTAGGTTCTAACACACAAGCTGAAACTGTCTTTTAGAATTTAGATTTAGTTGTCCATATATTAGAAATTAAACTTCAGATCAGTTAAATTGTTATCACCAGTAAATGAGACCACTGTGTTCTAAAAAGTATTTAACATACAATTGCGGACAAGTAAGATATCTTAGGAATATTTTAGGTTCTATCAAGATGAATGTTTTCCCTACTGTTATTACATCTTAAGTGCAAGAGCTTCTGTTTTTAATGATATACTGAGGTATGGAATCATCTGTGAAGATGGTAACTGTCAGTACTTAATATTTGCATCATATTTCATTCAGCTTCTCTCATCGTTGACAAATAATGCTGGTGTTAAACATGCCTTTATTACAGCTTCCTTTGTGAATCTGGAGCCGTGTTTTTGACCTTTTTTTGACTGCTTTCACGTGGCGTGAACCTTTCAAAGATCTTACCTGGATTGTGAACAATCCAGTTGTCAAAGAAGATGGCAGGGAGTGCAAGTTGTTCTGAGAAGAATCTGGAGAATAGCTACTGCTCCAGAGGTGTGGGAGTTTGTGAGCTAGTTTATAAACAAAAGTTCACTGAAGTGACAATAAGAACTTAACTATTCTGTTCAGTATCTTGGTTTTGCTTCTGCAAAAGTCATTGCAACTTAAAAGCCAGTATGTGATAGATTTATCCACAACCTGAAATATGGAAAAGGAATAAATGTATCACAAAGCTGGTGATCTCTCTGACATAAAAGCAAGATATTTGGTAACTCCTAGATGCCCTGCACCACTCCCATATGTATGTTTGTGTGGTATGGAGGTGTGAAGTGGGAGCTGCTGCTTTTTCAGAAATGTGCTGAGTGGTTTTGTCTCTGTGGTTCCAGCAGTTTTAGAAGTGCAGCTACTTCCTGAGACTGAAAGTTGGGGCATACTGTGCTGAGATACAGAGCTCCCTGCCTGTTACGCATCACTCACTCTTTAGTTCTTTACATGTTTACTGCATGTCATTGCAGTAAGTAGACAGGCACCAGATTTATAAGTGTAGGAATTCAGAGTTATCTAAGCAATCACTCTGGCTTCATTTTTTTTTTTTTTTTTAGTAAATGTATAGCATAATAGTATATTGGTGTACAGCACCTTGACTAAGTGAGTCAGAGGAAACATTTCTTTGTTTAGTTGAGACTTTTCCTTTTTTCCAACCTCTACTCCCTTGGCCACCAGAAGTTACAGTGAAAGCAATTGTATGTTTGATGCTGCTTTTGAAAGTGTATTTGTACAGCACCACATTGTAATGTTTTTCAACTTTGTTGCAGTATTAGATTGCTCCAAAAGTAATGCCTCCTGTTTATTTGTGTGGTAGCTACAGCAAATACGAAGAGCACAGTAACTTGGTTTTATAGAGCAGATTCTCAGCTACAAAACAGTTTTTCAGTATAGTCACTGCAATTAGCTATGCATTTCTGCCAGCAGTGAACAAGTATTTGCATGTCACATGAAGGAATTCAGTTTCACACCTTAGTTTCATATGCACTTCAATGTCAGTGCCCTTCTGCTGCCATCTGTCGTAGGTAACAAAACGTAATGGAATATTGTCAGGAGGGTTCAACCCTTACTGCCATATCACCAATATCTGCCTCTGACATTATGGATCAACATAATAAAATAGGAGGCATTACTTTTGGAGCAGCCGTTGTATCTGAAAGCTGCTTGTTTTGTCTCAGCTAATTGTCTTGTAGTTATTAGAGTATTTCTTAAATCACCTTAAGATTTATCTTTATACTGATATGAATTAAAACCATCAGTTTTAGATGGCAAAGGAGGGTACTGATTAGTATAAGCAATTCTTTAATTTATCTAGATTATTTGTTATATACTACAGTTTCTAATAGGAAAGTGTATACTTGCTGTGTTCATCAGAAAACGTTAAATAGATAAGTTTTTATTTCTTAAATTCCTAATCAGGAGAGGTGGATTAAAATAGTGTTTTCTGCTCAGCATTTTGTGCTAATGACCAATAGCATTAATCACAGGTCAAGTTCAGTTGCCTGACTCTAGTTGTAAGGCAATCCTATGAATGCTGATGCCTTACAGAAATCTGTAAGATCCACAAGAAACAACATGAAAAGAGTGTACTTTGAAGATGGGTAGCAGTGTTAAATATCTCAAATTATGTTTTCTGCTTAATGGAACTGAAATGTTAAATCAGTCTCTGGAAATGCTTTTGGCAATCAGAAAAGAATTTAGTAGATTCCTCTTTATAGAATGGGAAAGTTTAGGTTCTTGTGTTCAGAATTAACTTGTATTTAAGTTGCTACTTCATATAAGTGATGCTTCTCTTAGAGATTCATAAGGTAGTGTATAAACTAGTTATATCCCTTCCTGAAGAATTATGTTATTGCTGGCTTCCTGTTTACACAAATACATAGAGATTTGCTTCTGAGAAAATGCCTATTGGAATACAGTTCTTTCAAATAGATAACATGTTGCAAGATGTTAGATGCTTAGGAAATCAAATTGTGGGGTGTTATAATGACAAGTTTAGGTAAAACGAATGAATGCATCGAAGTAAAGATTTCTCAAAGTCTCAAGCAGATCTTTACTGAAATATGACTGATTTTTGTCCAACAGAAAATGAACAAAATGGTAAAGGTAAAGGACATTTTTATAGTTAGGTCTCTCTTATACTTACTTTGAGGCATCAGTGAGACTAATCTTTTTCTAAGCTAAAAAATGAGGACTACTGAGCAGGGCAGTGTACTTATAAGTTCATTCCAATTTGTTAAACTCAGAGGGAGAGAAGTTAGTATCTAAGTTCTATAAAAAAATAAATATATAATAAGTATAATAAATATAATAATATAAATGTAATAATTAAATATAAACATAGTATCAGATCTAATCACATTCCTAAATGTGAGATTTTAGACAGTAGTATGAAGACTGAACCAGCATTCTTCTGTATCTGTGTTGGTACTACTTGGTTTAAACTACTTTGCTTGTTTCACCAGTATATGTTAACATGCAGATAAGGAGAGACTATTTCAGGAGGATGATGAATGTGTAAATAACTAACATCTGGAAAATGCACTTAGATGTCCATGTCATGAGCACATAAAAATAGCAAGCTAAACATTCTGGGCCTGATTAGCAAACTGAAAACATTCTCCAGCTTCTTATGAGAAAAGTGTCATGATGTTTTTGGAAAATAAGACTGGTTAATTCTTCATTATTCAGAAATATGAGCCAAATCTGTTCAGCAAGGAGACTGAAACTGCAAGTTTCAGGTAAGTGAAGCACATTTTCAGTGCAATCAATTCTTGAATCCACATGCATGGAAATGCCACTTCTTAGAATCGTAGGATTGTTTGAATTGCAAGGGATCTTTAAAGGTCATGTAGCCCAACTCCCTTGCAATGAACAGAAACATCTACAGCTAGATCTGGTGCTCAGAGCCTGGTCCAGCCCGACATGAATGTCCCTGGGGATACGGTGGGCACTCACCATGTCTCTTTTCCTAAGAGCATAATAAGCAAGACGTTTCTGGAAGGTAGATGTTGGCAGCAAGGTTTAGAATAGAGCTATCAAGGAGACTGTGAGGGAGTTACAAGACAGGAAGGGAACAGACAAGACAGCAAGGCCTCAAACCATAGCAGTGCCAGGAGGTGGCAGCATTATTCATACACTAGAAAGGCTGTAATGGCTGCTGGATTAGAACAAGACTGAAGAGGGAATACCTACTCTGTAGTGACATGGTAGGAAGAAAGGAGCTTTATTTCTAAAGCTTTTTACTTCTTTTTTGACTAACCTGAGACTTTGCTGCTTAAAAGTCACATTGCTTTATTTCACGTTAAGAGATTAATGGCACCTTGGTGTTCTGAAGTGTTTGTTTAAAAGGCAAGCTGTTGGCAGTTTTGCTTCAGAAATGTGCTTGGCCTCATCTCTTGCTCAGCAGTGGTTGTAGAATTCCTTTGTTTCTTGTGGTCATGTTTTGTGTTTCTTTTTGCTTTCTGCTTGTGCCATTCTTTTATGCTGTTCTTTAGTGATCTGACCTAGTTGGTAAGCTTCTTTCCTGTGTTTGAGGTAAATGAGTAATCCATTATTTAGCAAGGATAGTCTGTTAAAACATTTCTGTCCTTTTACAGGGAGACCGGTAGAGTTTGTCCTCAGTCTTGCTTTTCTGCTATGTTACCTTTGTTGTTGTTCATACATTGGGAACAGCAGCAGTTCTAGATCCTTCCATAGGGCTCAATCCCAATTTCTTCCAGTGGCCCCTTGCTCTTGATCTCATGACTTCTGGTTGTGACTTTATCTGCCCTTCAGATGATACTAGAAACCAGCTTCCTCCCTGTGCAATTGCCAGGTGATTCTTTACTACTGACTTCTGGTCTGTGTAGCTCACCAGTTTGTTTGTTATAGTGGCCTTTGTATCCTTTGTAATCCCCATGATCACAGATCTATCTCTGATCTTAGCCTTTAGCTCTCCTTCTGGCTTCCTAAAAGACTATTCCAGCAGGCGTTGAATCAGACATCTCTTGGGAGACAAATGTAGCTGTCTCTTCTTCAAGTGCAGTTCAGTGCTATGGTCAAAGTATTAAGATTCCAAACTGGACATGACTCACAGTTGCAGGTAGACATAGAACAGATGGTTATGGTTGTACTGAATATCTTCATTGGTTTTCTGTGTGTTATAACCTTTGTCGACTGTTCTTTTGCTTGGGATTTTCTTCTATCTGTTGCTCGAATAAACCTGGATATGGAAAGTAGTAATGTCAGCATTGCAAGCTTGCGAATTTCCTCTGAGTATTCTGACCATGTTTTTATTTTAACTGGGTCCTACCTGTTTGTGTTCTCAAGAAGAAAGAATCTGGATTAGTAGATAAGACCAATTGTATTGGTAAAGAAGGATGTAGAAGAGAAGACTCCTATGTAAAATCTATAACTAAATTCTGAATATCTACCTATAATCTTGAAAGAGAGCAGCCAAGCGCAGAAGAACATATTCAGATCCAGAATTTGATAATCTGATTTGGAACTTTAGCTCAGTTATCTATTTCAAGAGACTCAACATCCAAACGTCCTTTACTATGCAAACTTTTTGTGTTGAAAGCAATTTGGTTCACTGCGTGATGAAGAGCATGACTGTTTGGTACTTTACCAAGGATTTGAATGGGCAACTTTTGAAAAATAAGATAGAACATATACTGCTGTGGTGTTCTGAAGGAATATATTTATAGTGTATTACAGCAGTGAAGCTCATTGCAGGAAGGCACTGAAGCAGAGATCAGAAGGGCATCACACTGGGAATAATGGGAGTGTTCACATTGGGCACGTTCCTTGTATCAGGACACAACAGTTGACTGAATTTAAGACAAAGTGTCTGTACATCTATAGGTTTCTTCTCAAAATGTCTGATACCAACTGATCTTCAAGACAGAATGCTTAGATGAACCTTGGTTGACACTGGGATTGCAGTCTGTATAATTTGATATATGTTTGGTGTTTCCACAAATGCATCGAGGAATTGAAAATTACATGTTTTGTCTCAGCCTAAAACTTTGCACAAATTTTGTTTTTCTGACTCTTTTTTCCCCCGTTTATAAAAGATAGCTCTTCATACAAAATCTGAGGAAAGAAATTAGCAGGAGCAAGCACGAGTCCAAAGAGCTGAATATTTTCATATTAAATTTTCACATGGCTATGAAAATGACGGATTTCATGGATTATTTTCTTTAATGTAGGAATTGTACTAATTGTAGCTTGCCATCAGTGTTAAACTAGGATTTTGAATTTAGCCTGTGGCAGCATAGCAGGAGTTTATACCAAGTTACAGTTCTGTGCAGCTGCTGAAAACTCCCACTCAAGCAAGAGCCTTGAAAATGCATGAATGCAGAGCTTCCGCTCTGTCGATCTTCTTTGAAAAATATGAGAACAGATTTTGCTCTAATGTGTGCCAATATAAATCTAGAATTACTTCAGTGGTGATTGTTGAACAGTTTTCATCAATGCGAGTGAAACAGTGTTTCTGTTCATCAAAACAGATGTAGATTTATGGGGGAGGGGATGACTAAGAAGGCTAAGCTGACCCATTAGCATCCGACTGCCTGGCATGCTCCCTGTAGACTGGAACTATATCAGTTCCTGAGTGACAGTAACTAGTGCAGCAAAACAGAAGTTAAGCTGAGGTTATAGCTATGCCAAAATAAGCAGCTTTTTCACTTCTAATAGAAGATGCAGATGTTTGTGCAACGCCCAAACTTCTCTTAGCATTTTTCAAAAGCACCAAAGTAAATTAAGAAACAGGTTGAAGTAAAAAGGTGGTTGTTCTTTTTATTGGAACTTCAGCCTATAAATTGCTTTAAGAGCATTTTCAAAGTTCATTCTAAGTCTCTGTAATTCAGTTTTCCATTAAATCATTAAAATAAATTTTAGTAGTAATATAGTTCGTAAGCATAACACACCAAACATATCCCTGCTCCAGTTCCAATGAAGAAAACTTAATGAAGTAAGAATGAAGATTAATTGTCTTAGGAGGTTTTAAGTATGCACTTGGGGTTGCTTCTACTTATATCATTGTTGAATTTAACCCTGGAAAATATTTTCAGGGCATTCAAGGAAGATACACATACTATAATTTTGAAAAATTTGACCTTCTAATGTACACATTTTAAATGCTTCAGGAATTACACCCACCACAGCCATGATTCTTCCTTCTAACTTCCTTCTAACACCGAGCTCTGGGGTGGCTTTTATGTTTTACTGCTTCAGAGCTGTATAAATAGGTTAGATAAAGAATCAAATTCCAGTGAGGAGCTGCTAGTTCCTTTCTGGTCAATAAGTGGAATTTTTGCCACATTTCTAGTGAATTTCCAGTTGTACATCAGATTGCCAGGGACAGCTGGAAAATGTCATCACATCTATCTCAGGATGTTAATTGTCTGGTGAAAGTACTTGTCTCTCTTTCCGGTGATTCTATAGGAAACTTATGCAACTATCTATTGGAAATCAGAAATTTTTAATAAAAATGAACAAAAAAATCTTATAATGAAAAGCTGTTAGGAATCCAGAAATTACTCATGCCTGTTAACGTACAGGAGTGCACTGATTCAGATATTTCTATACATATTTCTTCTGTCTTAATTCAAAAGGATGTGTAGTACCAGATGTAAAATCATCTCTTCAGTAAGTTTTTAGATTTTATTGTTTTGTAAGTAGAATAACTCCTGTTTGGAAACCTCCACATTTGGTACATGTTTTGATGTGCTCTCCATAAGGGAGGTCAGAGATCATCCAGCCTGATCTCCTGCCCGGAGCAGAAGAGACTTCAAAGTTATATTAAATTGCTCAGATCCAAGTGAGTTCTAAATATCACCAAAACGACCCGGAAAAGTTGCTGTGTGCTATATTGAAGTCAGCAATCCAAGTGCACTGTTGCCACTGCTGAAATGCACCACCCACCACCTCAGTGTGCTCACATCCACTGTGGTTTCCAGAAACTTTCAGCAAGTGTCAGTGAATGTCAATGGATGCAATTTTTTTATGCATTGCAGGAATGCAGTGGCACGTATTTGTTTCACTGGCAGTTCCATGTCAAACGTGATTATGTCAGCATTCCCCTCTGCTGTCATCCATCACACAGCAATGGAATGTAATGGAACATTGTGGGTAGGTTCAGCCTCTATTGCCCTACCACCAAAATGCACTTCTCACTTTGTGGGCCAAATGCAGTCTTAAGGTTCACAGGTAGTACCATCAGTGTTGGTGGTGTTCTGTGATTTAGCCTGTAATTTCAGCAATTTGATTCATTTCCTGGAGACTTTGGAACCAAATAAAGCTCAAATAGGAGGATTCAACCTGTTTTTGAGAACTGCTTCTTCATAGGCATTCTTATAGACTTGTCTAAGGGCTTTGCTCTCCATTTTACAGGATCAAATTTATGAATTTGGCTACTCTGATTTTTATTTTTTTTTTTATTTCAAGGCACCCTCTTCTGCCTGCGCTGCTGCACATTATAAATTTCTTTCATGTAACTAGTGTTCCCACTGAGGTGCAGATAGTTTGGATTCAGGAGTAACTGTAGAGATGAAGCTTTTGTAAGAATTTTTATTTCTATTAAAAGTAAGTGTTAATATTTTTAGTGAGACTTTTCATCTTATGTTACAGAAAGTATGTTTTTCTGAGTAGATGAGACGTGTTATCTCTCTGTGGGAATCCCTCTCATGTTATAGCCAAAAAAAAATGGTAGTTTTTAATCTTCTGTTTGGACTTTATTATGCTAGGCAGGACCTTGCAGTGCAAAAAGCCAGATGTTTTAAAGCATTAAATATACACTCGGTTGCATACACCTAGCCAAATTAATTATTTAGTAAAATGTTTGCTGTGGAGCAGCAGTTACTAGAAGAGTGACAGATGTCATACACAGAAGTGTCCATTTGACTGTGTTGCTTTATGGTCTGTTGTGACAGCTCAATGAAGCCGCTCAACAGCTGTCAGCGTGTTAATGTTTTGGATTAAGAATCTACACTTAGAAGAACTTTTCTCTGATTTTTAAGAGCCAATTACTTTGAAGGCACCCTCGCCTTTTTGCAGATTGTTAAAAGTGTTTTCTAAATGATTCACAAATGCAATGGGGAATAACACTGAGCTGTATGATAGACCAGTGCATTTTACTTTCTTCAGAGATATGCAACTCTAAACCTCATTTGACCATAACAATTCCCATTCAGTTTAAATGGGAGAAATACAGCAGATTTAAAGAACGGTCAGCTAGATATTCCTTTTTTTATAGTCTTTAATAAGCGTAGGCCTAAAAAAATGAAGAGAAACTTTCAACTTGGGAAAACTGAGGCAAGAAATCAATCCAAAAAGCTACAAATACGCAAACATAAACCCAATAGAACTTCTATCCGTTTCTGTTGAGTTCAATCCAGAAAACTGAGGCCTGAATGCATTTTCATTTTAGATATTTCTAGTTTGTTTTTTGTTTTGTTTGTCAGTGATTGATTTATAATGTAGTTAGGTGAACCTCCAAGAAATCCTGTTTTGCCTGATGATTTTCTTGATTACTTATCCAGACTCCACTATTTTAGAATCACAGTGCCTGAATTTAACATGCGAACGTATTCAGCTATATGTACCTTATACTTTTCAAGTAGCTGTGATACTTGTTTATTTTTCAGGATCTGAGGGAACATCTTCTGTTGTTGTGCAAAATGCAGCTGGTGGGGTTCTCTTTGGTGTGGTGCTTTTCATTCCCAGTTGTCAAACTGAATATCCTTTCAGCGTCAAGGCTGCTGGAGAAGCTATGAGAGCAATTATTATCACAGTTTAGTCTTTCCCACCTGGTGTACTGGCTGCTTTCTTCATTGAGTGTCTGCTTCTGACTGTGGCTGACTGGCTCATGTCAGAAAATGAGAAATGTGGAGGATGCCTAAAGTATAGGCAAGGTTTGCAGGAGTCATTTAGTGAGAAGATTCATCATCAGCAGAGCATTTTGAGAGTTGGAAAGAAGCATTTATGATAACATCTGAGAAATCACAAGGGAGCTTGATAATGGAAAAATGTCTTCGCATTTCTTTGTTTCTCTCCTAAATTGCAGCACTCATCAATTAGCAGGCAGTTTCAATACCTTGTTCTGTGATCTTTTAGCATGCCCCTGTCTTCATTCTCTATCTCAGCTCAGAGGTGCCTCTTCTAGTTCTTACACAATCTTGATTTGGCTATTCTTAAATAATAAAAAAGCACTTCTGAATAGTATGGAAGAAAGTGGATGCGAAACAGCAAAGAAAAAAGTGGGTGTTTGGACTGCAGGTAAGTAGTGTATGTAGTGTAGCAGCAGCAAGGCAAGAGGCTCACCACCAGATATTCTCGGTTCTCTGGTGGGATGCACCATTCAGAGCAGTGCAAGACGTCCTTGTTAGCCCCAGTCATTTATAAGCCATTGCAATGTCATCTGGAACTGATGAAAGTATTAATGTAAAATCAATCAACAAAAAGCTTACTGATCTAATGCTGAGGAACATTCTTAAACAGGAATTCAAAATATTCTTTCTCAGTTGTATTAAGAATAGAGTTAGGTTAACACAGGGCACTGCAATTCAGCAGTTAGATAACAGAATTGTTTTTAGTTTTATGTAGCAAATTTGAACAGTCAGAGCCGTAAGCGAAGTAGGTAATACATGTGGAAGAAATTTAAATATCAGATCATTATTATAGTGTCAGAGTTGTGTCAAGATTTCTGAACTGTTTTTGATGCCACAATGGGATGACAAATACATGGCTTTATTTACTTTTGGCCTTGGAAGTTGTTCTGATCACAGTAACTTTTAGCTGGCTTCTCTTTCATGTTTGTCTTTAATTTCCAGTTTAAGGTAGAGCCTGACATGTGGATATTTTAATTTATACTTTTGGAACATCCAAAAATCTGTTGCTTTCAGATGCTTTATTTTAAGGCAATAAGCAGATTTCCTGTGGAAAATATTTTCTCTCACCCTTACTTTTCAGCCATATGACAAATAAATGAGCTTTAATTACTGTTTTTGTAGGAATTGAGTCTTTTCAGGCTTTGGTTTCTAATTTTAATTTTGGAAAAATAAAATAAATATGATCTTTATGTCAATAGAAGGCAAAGGAAGATTAGAAAGTAAGGCTGTACTTTTGCAGCTTTCAAACAATAGAATAAAAATTGGAATAATGAACTGTAAATGTGTGTAATTACATAAATAATGCATTTTTGTAATTGTCTAGTAGAGGTATGCTAATGAATCAATTGTTTTTAATTATGGCATGCTTGATTGTTTCAGAAACATAATTGGTTGTAATCAAGAATCAATTAAATGTTTGTAGCAATTGTATTTATCAAATTAAATATATTTTTATAGTTTAGAAAGGTATTCAGAAAAGAAGTCCTAACGGACTATACTAGTGGTAGGTGTTCATACTATTGGGCTGACTGGGGTGGCAGTTAGTATAGGATAAAGAAGAAACATTTACTTCTCATTTCCATTTCCAATCTCATCTGATCTGCGAGGATAAACAAGGATTTAGACTTCTTCAGTATTTGTAACTCTTAGCTTGCAAAACAAGGTCTGACAGTTTCCATGTCCCCATGTGTTAGACTCTTTGAAAACTGTGAAACTTGTAATCAGAATAACACACCTTGCAGCAGGATGATGGTCTAGGAAGAATTCGTAAGACTTTCAGTTCATCTGCCTTCCCCAGCAACAGCCCTAGATGTATTTTATGTTCTAAACTGTTTTACAGCAATGTGCCATGTGGAGCTGTGTGCTTTTACCCCAAGCTAGTTATTGTTCTTCTTACAAATAAACTTTGATAATAAAGGAACTTTGTAGATGAGATACACACAAAGCATAAGGTTAGAAGGCTCTGTATGTTGAAAATGTTCAAATATTGGTAAACTTAAGCCATAAAAAAAATGAACACCTGTCTCACTGCAATATTTCCACAAGTATTTCAAGTACTTTTCACATTCTTGATAGGGATGAATAAATGCAATGAGAATTTTATTTGTAGAAGAGGAATTGACTGTCTTTGATAACTCTGTTAGCTTTAGAAATGTAAAAGGCAACTAAATTAAGCTAGTATTAAGTAGTAAGAGAATAGTGAACTGACCAGGCAAGTGATTAGAACTTTCTTTGATATAGAGTGCATACATTATGCCAGTGCTGAAGCCTTTACAGGCTGTTATAGAAAAGGATATTGTTAGGCTTATTATAGTGCGGATAAGAGAATGGATTATCTACTAATTGCATTAAGTACAGGCTGTACATATGGTTCATGTTTCCATAGTCTTATTTGCTCTGAACTGCGTATTTGGTCAGCTTGTTTGTCCAGCGAAAACAAGTCTGCAATAAGCAGTAGGTGAAACACATGGCTCCTCTCTAAGGGCTGCTATTTAAGGACATGGGATCTACTAATCTAGTTCCCTAAAAGAAGCATTTTTTTCTGGTAAATGTGGCAAATATATACATAGTAAATATAGAGTGCCATCTACTGACATATAAGGAGAGAATATATATGTAGTATTGTCCACAAATGTGCAGACACAATGAAGTTGTTACGCTCCAAGTGGCTCCAGGTGCCAGCCTAATCTTGCCAGGACTTGCCTTTTCACAGCAGTGTTGTAAAGAGACCAGAAAAGCTGCCAAATGTTCTGCAAAGTAAAGCCCAAGGTTGATGTGTTTGATTTAATTGAAAAAAAGGATTTTACTTTTTTTTTAATTATTTGGAAGAATCTGAAGTGATATCTCCTGAAGTTTTTTTTTTGTCTGGTGTTGTTGGAAATGAGGCATAACCTGTGCCTGGCCTCTGAGTCTTCTCCATCATGAATGGTAGGCTGGGCTTCTTGCCCCTTGTTTTTTCCTCAGGAAATTGTGTTGAATTCTTGTTTTACTATAGAATAGTGCTGTATCAATATGTGTTGTCTTTTCGCCATGAATTGTTCCTTACTTTGATGAAATTATCAGAGTTATTTAGTACTTATTGATAATTATTCCAACCTATGGGGCTAATTATTTGAATGGTGAATTTCTGAACTTTAGGATGAACTTTAGGGTGGGTTTTTTGTTGTTGTTTCGTTTTGTTCTAAGCACTGCTTTCTGGAAATAAAGGTGTCTGTGGAAAAGAAAACAGTAAAACAAAAGGGAATTTTAGAGTTTGTTTTTAGGCTCTTTTTTTTTCCTCTTCAGATAACTTCAGATAACTGCTCAGAATGGGTTAAAAGATAAATGAAGTATTAAGAAATGAAAACCGTATTAATCCAATGTATAAACCTGTGGCGCATTGTATCTGGAATGCTATGTGCAGTTTCTGTCTCCCTGCTTCAAAACAAGATGCTACTCAAAGGAGAGCAGAGTAATAAAGGTGATCAGAAGTTAAGGAGCTGCTGCTGTATGTGAGTGGATCCCATGAAAACATGGAAGAAAATGGTTATTCACCACTACTTGCCATTCAAGAGCTGAGAGGCAACCAATTAAAAATATATATTGCCAGGTACTGATGAAACTGTGGAACTTGATGCCATAAAATGATCTGAGAGCCAAAATAATGGGCTCACAACCATCAGAAAGCCCTTATAACTTGGGCATCCAACAGTGTGGGTCCAGGAGAGGTAATTTTTATTCTTGTCCCATTTCTCATCTTTTCCTTTAATTATAGCCTATTGGACCTAACAGGAAATAGGTTATTAAACCAGATGTGTTTTTAATCTTAACCAAAGCAACAGGCTCTTGCTTTGTATCTGAGAGTTGTGCTCTATTTGCTCTCTGCTCTGTTTGTAGCCCATAGAGCTAAGCAATTTTTCTGCACGGTGGTAGAGCTGCCACTGAGTGCCTTTTGGAATGTCTGTCCACAGGCTCTGCTTATGTTGTCCTTCAGGAAGAAGGGAAGTGTTCCCAGATCAAGATCTTCATCTCCATTTTGTAGCACAGGTACCTAAAGTAAGTAGGAGTTGCACTGCTGATTGTTAGATTCTGAAGATCTATCCCTTAATTGCAACCCAGTGGTTCAGCCCTTACCTCTCTCTTCAGGCTATTTGTTAAATTTGAAAAGCCAGAGGAAATTCTCTTAAGCAAGCTGTTTTAATATACTTCTTGGCTTCTCCAAAAGTAATGCCTCCTATTTTATGGTGTTAATAGGCCCACAATGTCAGAGGTGGATGTTGGTGGTATTGCAGTAGGGACTGAACCTTCCCATCAATATTCTGTTATGTTTTATTGCTGTGTGACAGATGGCAGCAGAGGGGCTGTCTGACAATGGTATGTGACATGGAAATGCATCTTAAACGCATGGAATTGAATTCCTCCATGTGGAAAAAGTTGCATCCATTGACATTCATCAGTGTTTGCTGAATGTTGATGGAGACCAAACAGTGAATGTGAGCACAGTGAGGCGGTGGGTGGTGCATTTCAGTAGTGTCAACAGTAAGTCACCTCTACTGGAGCATATTTTTACAAGTATGGCATGCAGGCTGGCTGTCAAGAATGCATAGTTTATGATGGTTACTATATTGAAAAATAATGTTTAGTAGCTGAGAATTTGCTGAATCAAAGTGTTCTTTGTATGTGTTACGGTTTCTATAGAAATAAGTAGGAGAAAACCAATAAAAGGCCTTTGTTCCAGTCAACAAAGTTAGCATGGTAGGGTTCTTCCAGTGTCCTACCACCTAAGTTTGATTCCTGGGACCCGCCTGCAGATGTACTAGTGTCAACATATACGTTGAGATTGGTTTAAGTAAATGAGGCTGTCTGGAAAGGTGTTAATGTCCTGATGCAGTAGTCTTGTGTGATTGCACCTGGAGATGGGAAGCAAGCGAAACAGGAGTGTTATAATTTGTGTTTTGCTCTTTTTTTTTTGTTAAGTGGTAATGTATGCCTAGTTTGAAGAAATGCTTTTAAGAAAAGTTAATTCTATGTGAATGAAATAATTTGCTTGAGAAGAGCAGTTGGATGAGAAATAGCAATCCTTGCAGTGCCACAGTGTTGCACCATTAGACCAGCAGGTCACACTTCAGCAAACACAGAGCTCATGCATTTCTTTCAGTGATAATACTGTCAACTCCAATTTACAGCAGTCTGTTTTAATGCAGAGCTTACCAATAATTTGTAGTGATCAGAAGATCAATATGATTTAGCATTCGCATTTGGAATGAACAAGTAACCATTGGGAGTCCTCCTGGGGGCTCCTTTCTCTTCTTCGGCTGCGACAGCTCTGAGTCCTCAAAGTTGAATTGATGTAATTTTAATTTTAGGATGTAAGAATCCAAACACTTGCTGTTTTTAAATTGAGCAACTCATGAAAGTAAAATCAGGGTGCTGTGTCAGTGATGGAATTTTATCTCCTTGTTTTTCAGCCTTACAGATGCAAGCACACCCTGGCTAATGGCCCTGACTGCTACCAGCAGCAGCAGTTGTGTAACAGTCTTTCTCCAGGGTTTGCTTCCCCCCATGGAGTGACCTCTTTCCTAGCTTATTGAGGTAAAATCTCCTGGATTCTTGACCTGATCTGATGGAGGTGGCAACTGAGTGGTGTTTTTTAAATCAGTTGTCTCCCCATGAGTACACTGTCTAGCACGTATTATACTTTTAAAAATGCAAAATATAAACACTCTCCTTTCCCCGGAAATCCAACCATGGCTTTGGTGTCTTCTGGCATAGAGGTATTTCATGCAACTTGTTGAATTAAAGGGATTTTTTCCCCCTCTCCAAGTCTAATTTCTAGGTATACAGCACTCAGTTTGTCTAAAAATACTTTCTCAGAGCAGCAAGGCATTAAAAGTAGCTTGCTAAGAGCTCTAGTGAGGAAAAGTGTCGCATGAAGTTGTGGAGGAAGAAGAGTTGGTGACTGTTACTGTCTTACTAGGAGAAAAGCCCTTTAATAATCAAACACAAGAATAATAGAGAGGAAAACATATTTTGTCTCTCCTAATCTCTAGAGTGTCTTTTAATGAGTAAACCTGACGTCTGTTTCTTCTTCTTAATGTGGTCGTCTGTTGATCTACTGCATCCTTCCTAAAAGGATATCATCAAGTTGAGATCCATGCTTGATGTAAAGCCAGTATTAATTTAAAGGTGAAAAAAAAAAAGAAAGAAAAAAAAAAGTTAGAAAAAGGTTTTCCTGACAAGAAATGCCAATTATATATAATCCTTGTCACTAGTTGTAGTTCTATAGTCTAGTCAGTGTACATAAAAATCCTCTAGTAAATGACAAAGCATTTCTGGATTTTGGAAAATATTTATTTGAAATATTTATTTCAGAATATTTATTTGAATATATTTATTTGAAATATTTTTTTGAAAATATTTATTATGTTCATGTTTTGTGCAAACCAAGTGCATGTATTTAAATGTACAGCTGTTTAAAAGACATGATACAT
This sequence comes from Perdix hodgsoniae, assembly GCA_035772895.1. Taxonomy (NCBI): domain Eukaryota; kingdom Metazoa; phylum Chordata; class Aves; order Galliformes; family Phasianidae; genus Perdix; species Perdix hodgsoniae. Next base: position 2,657,695 of record JAPSGF010000034.1, read on the forward strand.
CAACTGCAGCTTGTGGCATAAGAGTGATACAAAGACATTCTTAAGCTTTTGTATTTCTGGGTAATTTAAAAAAAACAAACAACAAAATATCTTCTAACATTAGCAGGTTTCTAAGATCTGTGCATTTGTCAACAAAATGGAAAATGATTCCCCCCACATATATAAGAGTAGGTGCACAGTAGTTAGGGAGAATTTGGTGGGTTACTGCTGAAATTTCACTGTTTCCTAAACTGTAATGAGTACAGACTCTGGACTTAAATTTTATTAACATTACTGAATTGAGTCCTATTGGCATGAATTATTTCAAGTGGCAATGCAAATTTTCCCTAACTGCTTAATACCTGCTCAGAAAAACTATTCAGATTCTATTCTTGCTGATGGAGTAAGCAGGCACATTAATCCACTTTGCTCACTTTGGAGTTACTAAAATTTATTATTTTGGAGATGATTTTTTTTTTCAGGACCTTGGCCACAAATTGCTATAAGTGCACCTCTGGAGAAGCTTTTATCATTTTTTCAGATGTATAGGAGGTGATATTACAAAGGATTCTTTTACTTGCATGTTTCAGTTTTAAGATTCAGGTAGCAGCCTGTCTGATCAGAGGAGATTTGGCACAATGTGGCCAGAATACCTAGCTTGCTTATTGAGGGCCTTCTGCGTTTAATATTTTCTCAGGCTTTTCCTGTCCCTGTCGTTTGTTGTGCTGACTGTTTTCAAGTGCATAACTGCTCCCAGTAGCCTGTAATTGCAAGGTCAGTCTAAGGTGAAACTGTGTCTTGTTTAGGGAAGGACATGAACAGTTTGCTTAGGCCATATGTTGTTGCCTCATCTTTTTCTTGAAACCTTTGGGTAGCTCAGCATGTTACATACAATGATGAGCACCAAAATCTTTCAGAGTATGTGATTGGGGACAGCTTAGCTTCAGTATAATTGGGAGCTTTGTGGGGTCTGTTCAATCTGGAGTCTTAGGTGGCATAGTAAGGAACTAAATCTGATCTGTTATTTGATTTTTGAGGATGAACTCCATCACATTTCTGCATTTTTCTTGAGTACTTTTATTGCAGAGTATGAAACCCAGCAGGTGTTTGTTTGCTTGTTTACAAAAGCATCATTTTTTCATGCCTGTGGAATTGGCTTCTCTACATCAGCCAGCAGCTAGTGTGTCTGGAGGAATTTGTTTTTTCTTTAAGAGCTGAGGTTTTCTTTGACATGAATGCAAAAACCAGGAAAGGGTTGAGCTATGAAAGGATTCTGCTTCGACAGGCAGCTTGCTTACAGCCATCCATTGATGTTCAGTCTAGATGTTCACTCTGTTAATTTGGTTAGAAACACTTAGGGACAGAGATCTATTATTTCCTCACCGTGAGGAGGGGAAAAAAAAAAAAAGTCAAGCTAAAGCTTTGTTTTAAACCAATTGAGGTTGCTGAGTAACAGTCTTCCCTAACTTGAGTCTCTTCCTCAACAAGTAAGCTCAAAGTCTTAAAAATTAAAGATGTGATAAACCTACTGTGTCTGTGTGAGAAGCTAAACCTTGGTCCCACTATTGTCAATGAAAGAATTTCCACTGGCTTCCATGGTATGAATATTTCTCTGCTGCTTCTCATCCAGAGTAGAAAAATATGTAGTATAATGTGCCTGTTTGACAATTTTGCTTATTTTCACAGAATCACAGAATCATCAAGGTTGGAAAAGACCTAAAAGATCATCCAGTCCAACCATCACCAATACTCCCCAGCTAAATCCTATCCCTCAACACAACATCCAAACGTCTCTTGAACACATCCATGTTCGGTGACTCCACCACCTCCTTGGGCAGTGCATTCCAATGCCTGACCACCCTTTCCGAGAAGTAATATTTCCTAATGTACAGCCTGAATCTCCCCTGGCGCAGTTTGAAACCATTGCCTCTAGTTCTATCACTGTCTACACGAGAGAAAAGGCTGACCCCTAGCTCACCACAACCTCCCTTCAGGAAGTTATAGAGTGCTATAAGGTCTCCCCTGAGCCTCCTCTTCTCCAGGCTGAACAATCCCAGCTCCCTCAGCCGTTCCTCATAAGGCCTGCGCTCCAGGCCCCTCACCAGCTTCGTAGCCCTCCTCTGAACACGTTCCAGGGCCTCAATGTCTTTCTTGCAGTGAGGGGCCCAAAACTGAACACAATACTCGAGGTGCGGCCTCACCAGTGCTGAGTACAGGGGGACAATGACCTCCCTATTCCTGCTAGTAACACTGTTTTTGATGCAAGCCAGGATGCCATTAGCCTTCTTGGCCACCCGGGCACACTGTCGGCTCATGTTCAGCCGAGCATCAATCAACACCCCCAGGTCCGTTTCCTCCACACAGTCCTCCAGCCACTCCGCCCCAAGCCTATAGCGTTGCCTGGGGTTGTTGTGGCCAAAGTGCAGGATTCGGCATTTGGTCTTGTTGAACCTCATCCCCCTGGCTTCAGCCCAGCTCTCCAGCCTGTCCAGATCCCTCTGCAGGGCCTCGCTACCCCCAGGCAGATCCACACTCCCAGCCAATTTGGTGTCGTCTGCGAACTTACTGAGGGTGCACTCAATGCCCTCATCCAAGTCATCAATAAAGATATTGAAGAGGACAGGCCCCAGTACCGACCCCTGGGGAACACCACTCGTGACCGGTCGCCAGCTGGATTTAACTCCATTCACCACCACTCTCTGAGCCCGGCCCTCCAGCCAGTTCCTTACCCATCCAAGAATGTACCTGTCCAAGCCACGGGCTGCCAGCTTCTGCAGGAGAATACCATGGGAGACAGTGTCAAAGGCTTTGCTGAAGTCTAGGTAGACCACATCAACAGCCTTTCCCTCATCCAGCAGATGGGTCACTATATCATAAAAGGAGATCAGGTTGGTCAAACAGGACCTGCCTTTCATGAACCCATGCTGGCTAGGCCTGATCCCCTGGCCATCCCGCACATGCCGCATGATCTCCCTCAAGACAATCTGTTCCATAACTTTCCCTGGAACCGAGGTCAGGCTAACAGGCCTGTAGTTCCCCGGATCCTCCTTACAACCTTTCTTGTAAATGGGAGTCACATTGGCAAGCCTCCAGTCTTCCGGGACCTCACCAGTCAACAAGGAGCGCTTTTAGATGATGGAAAGCGGCTTGGCTACCACCTCCGCCAGTTCCCTCAGCACTCTCGGGTGGATCTCATCCGGCCCCATGGACTTGTGGCAGTCCAGTTGGAGTAGTAAGCCTCTGACTGTTTCTTCCAGAATCACAGGGGGTTTAGCATGCTCCCCAGGCGAGACTACCAGGTCACAGAGAGGAGTACCCCGAGGATAACTGGTCTGACCTTTAAAGACAGACGTAAAGAAGGCATTCAGAACCTCCGCCTTTTCCTTATCCTCAGTGGTCACATTCCCAGCATCATCCAGCAAAGAGTGGATATTCTCCTTTGTCCTCCTCTTACTGTTAATGTATTTATAAAAGACTTTCTTATTCCTTTTCACCCCAGCGGCCAGGTTAGATTCAAGCTGGGCTTTTGCCTTCCTGATTTCACCTCTACACATCCTAACGGCTTCCTTGTATTCATTCTCAGTTGCCCGTCCCTCCTTCCACAGGCGGTAGATTCTCTTTTTCTCCCGGAGCCTCAAGAATAGCTCCCTATTCATCCATGCCGGTCTTCTTCCCCGCCTGCTCATTTTGCGTCTCAGGGGAACCGCCTGCTCCTGCACCCTTAAGACTTCCTTCTTGAAGAGCAACCAGCTCTCCTGGACCCCTCTGTTTGCTAAGACTGAATGCCAGGGGACTCCCCCTACCAGTCTCTTGAACAATTCGAAGTCCGCCCTCTGGAAGTCCAAGGTAGCAGTTTTACTATTCCCCTTCCAAACTCCACCATGAATCGAGAAATTTATCATTTCATGGTCACTCTGTCCAAGGCAGCCCTCAACCTCCACATCTCCCACCAGACCTTCCCTGTTTGCAAACAGTAGGTCTAGCGGGGCAGTTCCTCTCGTGGGCTCTCTTACCAGCTGCATCAGGAAGGCATCCTCTACACACTCCAAAAACCTCCTAGACTGCTTCTTATGCGCTGTGTTGTACTCCCAGCATATGTCAGGGAAGTTGAAGTCCCCCATGAGGACAAGGGCTGACGACCGTGCAGCTCGTGCCAGCTGCTTGTAGAATACCTCATCTGTCACTTCATCCTGGTTTGGCGGTCTATAACAGACACCCACCAGGATGTCTGCCTTGTCAGCCCTTCCTCTGATCTTTACCCATAGGGATTCAATGTTATCATCCCCACTCACAATCTCAATAGCAGAAAAGCATTCCCTAACATAGAGAGCCACACCACCACCCCTCCTTCCTTGCCTGTCCCTCCTGAAGAGTTTGTAGCCATCTATTGCAGCGCTCCAGTCATGGGAGCAATCCCACCATGTTTCTGTTATGGCAACTAGGTCATAGTTTGCCTGCTGCACCATGGCTTCCAACTCTTCTTGCTTATTGCCCATGCTGCGTGCATTAGTGTAGATGCACCTCAGCTGAGCCCCTCGCCTCTCTCCTAATCCCAATACCACTTCCCCAGGCCGATCTTTAGCAGGCCTGGCTTTAACCCCTTCCCCCTTCCTATCTAGTTTAAAGCCCTCTCTATAAGTCCCGCCAGCTCCTGGGCAAGTATCCGTTTCCCTTTTGGAGACAGGTAATTCCCATCAGTTGACCTCAGGCCAGGTGCCGAGTAGACCGCCCCATGATCAAAGAAACCAAAATTTTTGCGTTTGCACCAGCCTCTCAGCCATGTATTTATAAGGCGGCTTTTTCTGGTTATCTCAGTGTTTGTCCCTGCCACCAAAGGAATACTGGCAAACACTACTTGTATGCCCGCTCCATCAACTAACTTCCCCAGCCTCCGAAAATCATTCTTTATAATCCTCAGGCTTCTATCAGCAATCCCATCACTGCCAGCCTGAACTACCAATAATGGGTAATAATCAGAGGGGCGGATAAGGCTGGGGAGTTTTCTAGAAATGTCCCTGACCCGGGCCGCAGGAAGGCAGCACACCTCCCTGTGGGTAGGGTCAGGCCGACATATTGGACCCTCTGTTCCTCTCAGAAGAGAGTCGCCCACAACTATCACCCTCCTTTCTTTCTTGGAGGAAGCAGTCTTCAAACGTGGGGCCGGCCACCTCACCTTGGGCAAGCTTGGCAGCAGCGCTCCCATGTCATCATCACTCGCCTCTCCCTCTAGTTTCAGGGCTTCATACCTGTTACAGAGAGGGACCAGGGGAGCCGAGGTAGGTCGGGATGGGGGTTGCCTGCGACACCGGGCTGAGACCTGCTGCCATTCCTCCTCTCCTCTCAAGCTGCCTCTCCCCGCTTGACTATGGTGAGAGAGAGGGGCCATTACTCCCAATGCTCCCTCAGTCTGGGAAGTGCCATCTCTCTGCCTTTTTCGCAGAGAGTCACTCCACCAGTCAATCTCCCGCTCGCATTCTCTGATGGTCCGCAATCTATCTACCTCCTGCCTAAGCTCCACCACAAGGCTGAGCAGCTCATCTAGCTGCTCACACCGCACACAAGTCACATCCTTTCCATCCTCCCCTGGCAGTAGCAGGCCGAGGCACTCCCGGCAGCCAGAAACCTGAACTGCCACATTACAGAGCAGACCCTCTGTCTGGGTTGCCACAGTCTTCGCGTGGAAAGCCCATTTCCTGGTGAGGACCATGTTCTGAAGCATCGGCTGTAGAGCCTGGCAACAGGAGAGCAAGTTACCTGAGAAAAAACAACAAACAAGAGCACTCACCCGTGGTGACACAAAACACAGCCTCCACTCCCACCACTGCCTTATTGAGTGGGCAGAGCAGGCAGCCCTCAGACACTGACTACTTCCACCCTGGGTGCTCAGAACAGCTTTTCACACCTCCTGTGTTGTGTGGGCAGGAACTGGTTCCCGCCCTCCCAGGTCTCTCTTTATCCACGCAGCAAATGGATCAAGGTCAACTACCAGAGATAAAGAGCAGGCAGTGTCAGCTCCGCCCCTGGTGAGTCAGGAGCCCTCCCACAAGCTGCCAGCTGCTAGCCCAGGCACAGCACTGCTGCTGGCTCCAGAAAAACTCTAGAAAAAAGAGCTTTTCTGGTCGCTTTTCTTCACTTTTCTTTTCTTCAGTCTCCTTCCCCAGTGCAGTTTTACCTGCTTGAAGCTGGTCTCTGAAGCAATGCAGAAGCAATGCATTTTTAATGAGCTAGTTATTAGAATATGCAGGTTTCTGCGAAGTTCTTACGTCTGTGATGATTTCTTATTTTGTTTTGGCAGAGAGATTTTGGCAAATGAGAGGTTTGGTTTGTTACTAATCTTATGAAATTTATCAAGAGTGATTGCCTTATTCTGGACCTGAAAAAGGGCAACCCTGTATATATGACAAGGTGGGGGATGAAAGGCTGGTGAGCAGCTCCACGGAAAGGGATCTGGGGATTCTGGTTTACAGAGAGTTAAACATGAGCCAGCAGTTTATCCTGATAGCCCAAAGGGCCAATTGTACCTTGGGGTGCACTGGACCCAGCACTGCCACCGGGCGAGGGGAGGGGTTGTCCTGCTCTGCTCTGTGCTGTGCAGCCTCACCTCCTGCACTGGGTGCAGGTTTGGGTGCCACAGCACAAGGAATAAAGCTGTTAGAGAGTGTCCAAAGGGGGGCTGTGAAGATGGGTGGGGACTTAAGGGACGAGATGTATAAGGAATTGCTGAGGTTTGTTCCCTCGGTTTGTTCAGCCCAGAACAGAGGAGCTGAGGGGAGCGCTCATGGCAGCTGCAGCTCCTCACAGGGAGAGGAAGGACAGAGCTGATCTCTGCTCTGTGACAGCGACAGGGCCGAAGAGAACAGCATGGAGCTGCATCAGGGGAGGGGCAGCTGGGTGTCAGGGAATGGTTCTGCACCAGAGGGCGGTGGGCATGGAACGGGCTGCACAGGGCACTGTGCATGTTCCCAAGTGCTGGAGTCCAAGGAATGTTTGGACAGTGCTTAGACACAACGCTGGATTTTTGGTGGTGCTGTGTGGAGCCAGGAGTTGGATTCTGTGATCCTTGGGGATCCATCTCAACTTGGGATGTCTTATGTTTGTTTGAAGCAGATGAAGAAATATTCAAATGTGGGAATGAAATCAAATGTTAGCATAAATTTAAGAAGAGAATGTATCAGGCTAAGTTAACAATGATTGTTTCCATCTGTGTGTACATGCTGTTGCCCAGTTACTTGTGTTAGTTACAGAGATGTAACACAGATCTCTATTTATTTTATTTTTATTTTTTGCAACATGTACAGAGGGAAGCCGACTTGAGTTTTAAGTTGAGGACCAGAACTACATCCTTCTGCTTCACAGCAGAATACTGTATGGTGTAGCACCTCTTGATCAAGCCAATATATCTCTCACAGTACAGAGATGCCTAGTCTAACAACATCTGGATTATTACCAGAAATGGAAGTGAAGTAAGTTCTGCACATGTGTGTGTGATCATGCTATAGATTTATTAGCTCCAGTGAAGTACAGCCCTGACATTTCTGGCCCTGTGTTGGTTACCTGTGCTGCACTGAGCAAATAGATGAGTATGGTTAGCCGTTGCTCAAATAGTCATCCAGTATGATTCATGCAAATTGCAATCATACTTCCCAGTAATTTTACTGGTGAGTTTTGTAGTTATGCCATATGGTTTCTATTTCTCTCATTTGAACATCTCAGAGCTGTTGACATTTTTCAGAATTTGGTAAATATTATTATTGCTGTTGGACTTTATGTTATTTTTCCTGGAAAAGTTTGGGGAGATAATTAGACTTGACTTGGAGGTGTTTAAGACCAGGTTGGATGGGACCCTGGGCAACCTGACCTAGTACTTGATCTAGGGGTTGGCAACCTGCCTGGAGCAGAGGGATTGGAACTTTTGGTGGCCCTCGAGGTTCCTTCCAACCTAAGCCATTCTGTGATCCTGTGACATAGAATGAAATGTGGATCTGTCGCAAATGCATAAGAGGCTAGTTTCCTCAGTCTCTCATCACAGTTGGATTTCACTGGTTTTCAAATTTAATTGTAATTTAGGGAAGGAAGATTAAGGTTGGATGTCAGGGGTGGATACCCCGTCCATTGAGCTGTTCAAGGCCAAATTGGATGGGGCCGTGGGCAGCCTGATCTAGTATTAAATGGGGAGGTTGGTAGGGGGGAGGTTGGAGATTCATGATCCTTTAAGTCCCAACCCTGGCCATTCTTTGATTCTGTAACAGTGCTGATGCTGGCATACATAAGATGATTATTTTGCATCTGTGCAGTTCTGTAGAAAGTATAGCAAATGTGATATTTTATGCACGCAGTTTCCAAAACACTTGTTACCATATACATTTGGGTTGAATACACTGAGAGCTTTTACCCTTGTGGTTAGCTTTTGTGCTTGGCCACCATATGTTTTCCATCATGTCCTTGTTGCACCATCTTCCTAATGGTGCTTAGCTCTTTTGCAGTCATGTCTGAACTGCTCTGAACTTTTGTCTCGCACTGTAGTGTGGCCGGGTAAAGCGTGTGCCATTGGATGAGGAGTTTGAGCAGAGCTGCCATTACTGCTGAAGAGCTCCTGGCATTCAAGTGAGGGAATCTGTCCCTTCCCTCTGTCCTGCCTCCCATTCCCCCGGGGGAGAAAGGGAAAATCAAACAAATAAAAAAAACCCATACTAATAAGCATACTATCCAGTATTGCCAGTTTCAAGAAAATGGGAACATTATTGTACTGGGTTTTTGTAGTAAGGTTGTGGTACTAGGAGCCTTAAGGGGTGAGCAGATTCCAATCCTGCCCCATGTCAGATGAGAGCCAGCTCCAGGAGAGACCTGCTGCTGCCAGAGCTGAGTGATGCTGGGTATGCTTGAGGAGAACAGTTTTAAAGAAGGGAAAAACTGCTGCGCAACAGCAGCTGGGAAGGAGTAGATATGGGAGAGAAACAGCTCTGCAGCCATGAAGATGAGAGCAGGAGGTTCTCCAGATGTGGAGCAGAAGATCCCTGCAGCCCAGCAGAGGCCTGTGGAGGAGCAGGCTGTTCTCCTGCAGCCCATGGGCACCATGCAGAGTAGATCTCCATGTGCAGCCATGGAGGAGCCTGCGGTGCAGCAGTGGATAAGGCCTGAAGGAGGTACAGCCCATGGAGAGCCTCTGCAGGTTCTAGCCTATTAGTAATAGACAAAATAAAAATAAAATAAAATAAAAAGTACATTAATCTCCCTGTGCTTTGTCTGTTTTGCCCATGACAGTAATCCTTGAGCCCTCTTCTGTTGTATGCTCTCCTCCTGTTCTTTTGAGGACGGGGAGTGAGAGAGCAGTGTGGCAGAGTTTAGTTACTGTCAGGGTGAAACCTCCACACTCATGCAACTGCACTGTTAAGCAGAAATTGTTAAATTACATTTCTCTCCTTTCAGATTTAAGTAACTGAATGTTATTTTGTCTTTATCTGTCTAGAACTAAATTCTTTACAGACTGCTCATTTTTAAAACAACAAAAACACCTATAAATTCATATCCTCTCTCTGTCTTCTGCTCAGTAAGAGTATTGAGAAGATACTGTCTTGTGAATGCAACTTTTGCTTCTTCGCAGAGGCATTTTTTGCATTTTCAGATCTATTAAAAACCTATCTCACCTTTGTCATGTTGTGACCGTTTAGACTATTTGTGGCAGTAACCAGCTCCCCCATTACATACTATTCTGTGAATCCGTCAATTGAAACGCTTAAACACCAAAGATTTTCTATTCTCGTTCATTGGGATTATTCCCAGATAATCAGTTAAAAATATTGATGAGATTTAGACCAAACATCTTTAAAGTACCTCACTGATTAGCGAGCTACCCAATTCATTAATGTTTTATCAATCATTTCATCTTCAGGTATGCTGATAAAGTAGTGGTAAAGTGTGTGTTGCTGTTTCTATATACTACCATTTTTAAACTGTAAGATTACAAAATCAAGATGTCATAGTACTAAGTCGGATGTATTTATTTATTTTAAAATCCAAGCTCTCAGTCAACAAACTTTTTTTTTTTAACATCCAAACATCATATACTCTCAAAAACATTTGCGATTTTCATGAAACTTGTTGACAAAAATTGTTTTATTTCTCAGCGTCTGTCTCTTTATTGATAGTGTCTGGTGTTGTCAGGCCTCTATAGGTATTTTAGGAGTCAGGTTACTTAGACACTAGATCCTTATTTTTTACATAGACGTACATTTAGAAACTCCCAATTATGGATCCAAATTTACATTTCTGTTATCAGATAGAAATTATCTATCTATATTTTGCTTTCAGGATATTATTTCATTATCCATTTTGGGACAGCTAGTAATTGTTACCAGTTTTCAGAATACTTCTCTAATTTCTTTAATTGCAAAAATACAGTTATGGTGATAGTTGCTTAAATTTTTCAGAAACTGGCTCTTTGAAAAGTTCTTGTTACATTTTATGTTGTTAGTTGCACCATATATTGCTCAAACAAAGTAAATGAAATGCAATCTCTTTTTCAAGGCATCCACTTCATTTTAAAGTTACTAATTCTTCATTTAAATGATTAATTTCTCTTTAGTTTTTAGGGACATAATTAAGTTACCTCTCTGTTCGTTGCTGAGCATGCTCACTAATCAATTACTGCATGCTGTTTTTAAAGGCTATAAATGTTGAATATTTTCGAGATTGTTAAACATTGAAGTAATTTTTTTGAACCTGTTACACATTGCTGACAGCCATTAATTGAAAATTTTGTCTACTCACTATTTTTTCATGTGGATGTCCTCCAGTTATCCCATCTTTGAATTTGTGAATCAGGCTTCTCACATTCTGATTTATCTGCTGAAAAGACAGTACAGACCCTGAGATAAACTTGTTTCAGTGTCCTGGTATTATTATCCATTCAATTGGGCTTCAGTAATATTCCTCATACTTCATTTTTATTCTCTGTACATGAATAACTTTAGTTCTTCTGGCCATGTCCTTTTGAAGGTTTGCTATGACTGTATTTATGGTGAGAGTAGCTTACATAACAATGTTTGAACCATTATTGCTCTGCTGAATGAAAAGCCTTCCTGATTACCTGACCCTGCTTATTCTCTCAGAGAAGGAATGTGTTACAAAGACTGGGCCAACTGAAGCACGATAGAGGTATCATAATAGACTTCCCATTACTTCACAAATCAAAATATACCTCTTGGTACCCCACCAACATTTTAGCTCATAACATAGTCCACCTTACAGATTTAGCTCATTCCTTCTGGGGAAAAAGAAGCATGTATGATAGGACTTTCCAAATATTCATCTTCAGTAACCCGCAGTTCTTCCCAGATTAGTCAATTGCAGGTTGGTAAGTCATCAAAGGTACCAACAACTGGTACCAATAAAATGTACCGACTGAGCCAGAGAAATGGCTCTTTCTCACCTTTTCTGTTCTTCGTTTGGAAGATAGAAAAACTGCCCTGCTCATCAGCACGGATACTCAGTGAACATGATCTTCACATGAATGCTTTCATAACTTAGTAATATGCCTGCATTTTGAACTGGCCTCTAGTTCAATTCTTTCTCTTTCAGGTGCCTCTTTCAACACATTATTCCTTAGGTCCATCTGTGATGACATACTTTAAGTCCTCATTCTTGGTGTATTAATGGTGGCTTGCAAATTGGCATTGCAATTGGGTACATAAATAAAATTACTTTGAAATGTGTCTTAACTTTTCTGCAAATTACACTTGCAATATGTTGTTACCAACAACACAAGCATTAGAACATTAGACTTGTTTCAAAATTGTGGAAGTAGGAAATACATGTTATTTTTCCAAACAAATTTCTTACAAATTAATAATTTGTCTATAGAAGCAAAACTGCACTTATTTCTGCATGATTTCCAGTATTATTCTGTGAGTGTATAGTTTTGTAAGATAGACAAGAAATTAAAAAGTTTACAATAAGTAAATCAGCTTTCAGCTATGTTGTGTTTTATTACTTAGACAATGGCAAGTCTAAGGAAACTGATGAATTTAAAACAAATAGATTAGTATTTTCAATAAAGGTTTCCCCATTATTTACTCAGATTTGTGCTTTCTTTAAAAATCCACTTTTTATGTTTTGAACGTAGCCAAAAAGTTCATTGTTTTATGTATTAGAAAAGAACTTATACAGCATAAAACTCTTTTATTGTGATATATTTGTGATCTACTGTAGTAATTTACAAATATGCTTATGAGAACCCACACTCATAGGCATAAAACTGTCTAGACAGAAAATTCTGATTGTGTGAGAAAAGAACTTTCTTCCACTTAATTTAAATGCGATTTTGAAATGAAACATTAGTACAAAGGGATTTAAAGATATCATATTTTGGAGATTGAGTTATTGTGGTATTATGTTAATAATAAACCGTTTTCATAGGTCATCAAGCTTATAATGAAAAGGATTGATTAATTTAGGGAACCTATACAGAAAATTAAGGCTTTCTAAAGTATTCATGACACAGACCCCAGCAAATAACAAGTGCCTTATTAAGAAGTTATGTTGCTAGGAGACAGTAACCACAGTGCCGGAATAACATGTTGTTATTTCGTATAAGAAATGCTGTTTAATGCAGATCATTAGGTAATGAGCAAGTATGACTCTGTGATATAAGGGTTTGTGCGAACGTTTAATTTGTGAGACGGAAAGCCACCGAAAATTGAAAGTCTTTAAAGTAGACCTCAGTGTCGTGTGCCACAGGAAAAGATTGGTGGCAAAGATCTGTTTGAAGTTTCACTGAAAGTAGGTAGGCAGCCTGCTGCAAAGTACTCAGGTGGAGTAATTACAGTACATAAATCAAATAGGAATAAATAAAGACAATAAATGGCTTTAAAAGATGAGATGTTCATACAGCTCTGTTTAATCTTGCTGATACAGAATCAAGTTAAGCAATGGAAAGAACGATGTGATTCATAATGCTATGTGATCAGTTGTCTAAAAACCAAGTCTGTGAAAGCGCAGGAGGAACAGGAAGGCTTGGTATCACCAGCAGGAATATGAAAATGCATTATAGGAGATACTGAGAATGACCGCATGTAAAGATATATCAAAATAACAGATTCTTTGTAGAAACAATATCATAAATAATATCCAGCAGTTGTTTTAACTATGGAATTTGTGCAAAAAAAGTCTAAATATATGGTCTGAAAGAATATCCAGAAAACATGTTCCACCTCGCTAATGTGTAGTTATAAAAGCATGGCAGGGCTTTTTTGTTGAACTCTGCGAAGGCAGCATCCTAAAACATCCTGTGCTCTGATAGTGTGCCTGTTCTCCATGTGATCCAACTTGCCCAGATTTGCTAGCTTTTGGGGTTCCCTAAAGCTGTGCTGATAGCTCTTAGCTGGGCTGTGGGGAGATGCAGATTTATGTCTTTAATTCTGGTACAGCTGATAAGTACGCAGGCTTTGGTGTATAAGTTGTTTAGTCGCTTTCCCAGTCATCTTTTCTACATCTTTTCAATGAAAGCAGCCCATAAGCTGGATGTAGGCCCTATTGCTGATTCATGCACATTCTTTCTTTCACATCGATTAAAACAGAAGGTTCATTTTACAGCACAAATATATGCCCTTATTAGAATCATTACTTTAATCATTTAATTGTTGTTGATTTTATCTTTTCTCAAACTTACTCAAAGCTTACCAGAACTGACACAGTGGTACTCCTTCCCCTTACAAATAAGAGTATGTGGGTGAATAGCATAAAAATAATTCTAAGTTTTGAATGCAGGTAAATGTTTATGTTCTCCCCACCACCACCACCTACTTCAGACACCTTTCTGGAAAATGCTTTTGTGAATGGCTCTGCTGGCAGAATTTTTCCTGGAAAGACCAAATGTTAAGTACATGTAAGTATTTGTGGAACTTTTCGTCTCTTACAAATATAAAGTTGTTCCTTTAAGTTTAACCATTCAGGCAACAGACAAAAAATGCAACATGATATTTGCAACCAATCAGAAGTTTAAAAAAAAAAAAAAGTAAACAATTTCAGGATAAAACCACATCGGCTCAGGGCTGATTTATAGAAATTGCTTAGTGAATAATGAATACGTTTGTGATTTATATGAAATCATGAAGATTGCAAGCTGCTCCTGGTTAACTCACAAAGGGGGGAAAATAACAAAATACAAAGCTTAATTAATTTGAATAATTTATTCTTCTATAAAGTCATTCATTTATTGTGAAATAGATTTCCATCCCTCTCCTCAGCAGCTTTATGCCCAAATTAAGGAGGTAGCCAGAGGGAATGTGTGCATTTTGCACATGATCAGAACGGTGCTAGGAAATGGACTTGGAAGAAATTTGAGCTTGACTGGATTTGCAGCTGAGGACCATGCTGAGAACGTCCCTCACTTTTTCTCCGCTTGTGCTAGTAGCAAAAACTAAGGAACTCAATCAACAGTTGTTCAATGAAGCTTTTGGAAACCTTTCAGTATGGTTTGGATAATGCCTCAGAATGGATTCCCTGCTACCAGGTGATATATTTTGTTAAAAAGTATCTGCCTTTGGCCTAAACTCAATCTCTAGAGCTGTTTATAGGGCCACCAGTGGCAGATAACTGTTATCAGGAAAGAAATATGTCCTTCACTATTAACAGCGTTCCTGGAGAAACTGTTTTCCATCCTGAATCCAATCACAGATTTCCCAATCCTTCAAACTCCAGCACGTACATACTTAATACCAAAACAAGGAAATAACTGCCAGACAGAGATTCAGATATTTTACATAGATGTGAGATCACTCTGCAGTACGATTGCCTTGGCCAGTTCCCATTAAAGGCTGCATTGATAGTACAAAGTTATCTATGTCTGTTCAGACCAGATAGCAAACAATACAGTTTCCTGAGCAGAGCAGGAAACAAAATGAGCAGTTTCCTCTTAGAGGAAATCTGAGTCGTCTTTGCTTTCTGTGCTCTTCATATGCTAACATGCTTTCTTTTCTTCCTTTTCAGACACTCCCTTGTAAATCTACATGTTTTCTGCTTCCATACTCAAGCTACCACCACAGGCTCTCCATTTGCAGGCTGTTTTTGTGGTCCCATCACACTCAGAAATAAAGTGGGAGATTTGTTCTATCCAGGAAACTGCCCCTCACTGGTATTCTTGACTGAACTCAGGATCATGAGGTTTGGAAATGCCCGTTAACATCTAGGACAGGAATGACAGGGAGATCAGTTGATGGTTGGACTAGATGTTGTTGTAGGTCCTTTCCCACCTTGTGATTCTATGACTTTAATGTGTAGTTAGGACTTTCCATCAGGATTAAGACTGTACCATACCAAAATAACATCTATGATTAGCAAATAATTTAATTCAGGTTTGGAAAACAAAGCCTTTGAGGAATTAAACTGTTTTTGTTTCACTGATTTTTTTTTTTAAGTTTTATGTTGATGGTGCTCCTCATCAAAAACCTGTATCCATAACAGATCTGAGAAAGTGGAAGACAAGAAAACAAAGAGGAATAGTTAAATGATGGAAAAGTATCTTGAAAGAAACAACTGAGAAAGTCATGCTGGGTTTTATTTATTTATTATTATAAATTAAGGATTTATTTTAAATTTTGTGATCAGAGTTCCTTCATTTATATGCATAGCTATGAAAGTTAAAACAAACAAATAAAAAAAAAAACCTCCAATGTCCTAAATAAGTTGTCTTATGTTTCTTTTTTCTGCTGAGGTCAAATTCATTATTGTAACTTTGTGAGTGTTTTTCATATTGCCACTGCCAAATGACATTAAAATTACTAATACAGAAATAGATTAAAAGAACATGATTAAGATTGCAAAGTCAGGAAAAATCATAATTAAGGTTGCCTGTGCAATTTTAACTCAGTTCCTGTGTGGATAT
Organism: Perdix hodgsoniae; assembly: GCA_035772895.1. Classification (NCBI taxonomy): domain Eukaryota; kingdom Metazoa; phylum Chordata; class Aves; order Galliformes; family Phasianidae; genus Perdix; species Perdix hodgsoniae. The sequence continues at coordinate 2,673,554 of JAPSGF010000034.1, forward strand.
CCATCCTGATAAGAGTGTTTAATTACGTAGCCATGGTCTTTTTTTTTGTTTTCTTTTTTTCTTTTTCCTTAGGGCACTTTCCAATCACTGAGCACCATCTTACTGACTCCTCTTAAAATGGTTATATTTTCATGGATTTGTTTTTTTAATTTTATTTAGAGAGCAGAGGAGAAATAATGAGATTCTTACACTTAAGAATCAGGACATTATTGTCCTGACAGTACAATTTCACCATGTTGTAACTTCTGTAAAACATAAGTTCCATAACTGTAACAAAATGCCCAACTAATGCTTTTGGGAGGGAGCCACCCCTGTTCCTTGTCTTCCCCAGAGTCCTACAGAACTCAAATTCAAGTCCCAGTGTCCGGTATGTATGTATAAATAAAATCATTGTGAAGCAGAAGTATAAATGAAACTGTAAATATGACTTTATGATGGAAAATTTGGGCAATTGTTTCATTGTTTCTCATTTCAACCTTCTTGAAAATGCTGTAAAGGAATTGAGAAGTAAATGAAAAGTTTCTGAATTTATTTTCCTTACTGGAACTCTTTAGATTATGTCATTGTAAGAACTGTGACACAGGGCACCAAACGTGCTGAGCAGTCTGGAGGGCAAAACATATAAGGAGTAGCTGAGGTCCCCTGGGTTGGTTTGTTCAAGTGAGAGGAGGCTGAGGGAAGGCCTCATTGTAGCTTACAGTTGGTCTCAATGATCCTTATAGGTCCCTTCTGATTTGGGGTGTTCTATGAGTCGATGATTCTATTGAGTATTGCTTTTCTTTGTGTACTGTGGGCTGGATGGCACTCACTTTTTTCCTCATTATACAAGAAATCTAGCATACTTCCACAAAAACTGGTAGGAAATTGAAAATAAGGAATTGATTTTATTTTAAATACAATTTTTTGAAAAATATCTGCTTGTTACTCAGTGTATTTTTGTATTTTGCAAAATTAAGGTATTATCACTTAAATTGATGATGAAAACTCTAGAAGCAGATAAAATTAGAAAGAACTTAACCAGAAAGAAGGAAAATCTACCCCAGTTTGGCATTCATCAGTTAATTTTTATAATTGATCTCTCAATTGATCTTCTTGACAGGAGCCATTTGAAGTTTAGTTAGAATGAATATGGAGCTCTGTACCTGTAAAGGAGGAACTGCTGTTAAAGCATGGACTGTGGTTTGCCAAGCTGGGGAGCAGCTCTGATCGAAGAGGTCTAATGGTCTTAGTGGACCAGTGTGTCTGATCGTGTTTCTTCTTGTGTTACAACTTCCTCTTGAAGGAGGAAAAAGAAAGGGGGGAAAAAAAAAAAAGCAGTTTTCAGTTTGAGGAACTACTAAAATGTCTGAATCAAGGAATTCAGAAATGATATTGTGGAAGAAACTACTACTGAAAAACGGTGAAGCTTCTACTCAAAATTTTCTAGTCCTGTCATAATGTGGTACTGATCATTAGCCTGACAGTTTCTGTATCATGCTGGTTTGTGTCTGGCCAAGAAGGTGTATGTATGAAGATTGCTTCTAGAAATCTGTATCTGTCTGCAGAGCTGAACCTCAATTATTATATCTGATAAAGGATAAGTTGTTATTAGCTGTTATTATAATAAAAATTACATTGGAGGTCGTAAAATAAGCTTTTTCCCTGCTGCCTGACAGGAGAGGCTGAGTGGCTTTAACGTAGTGCACCAAAGTGTATTCCTGACTTGGTTTCACCTTTATTTTAGAGAAACCAAAAGGATAATCATTTAATAATTTCATATAAGTGTTGTCACGATCAAGAGAAGAATGTGATTCATTTAAATTTGGAAGAGAATCTAAGTGACTGCTTTGCATCAGTAAACTTCAGAGTGCTCTGTAATTTGTCATGCTCGACAGCAAGAAAACCCAGTTGAAGGAAGTGCATGTATAATGCTGTTAGAAAAGTTTTGAATTTAGCTGAACTTTACTCCTCAGTTCACTGACTGGTGTGACATTAAGAACACAATAAAGGTCAGTTAAATGGCAACATCAAAAGTTTCTTAAATTACAAGATGGCTCTTGCCTGTGTCTAGGCTGCTGGCGAATCCTTAGCGAATTATCATGGTATATTAGTAGACAAACACTCTATATGTAAAAATATGTCCTTTCAAATTATTTGCAGTGGTAGAGCAATGTTCCCAAACTTCCACCATGATCAAACAGAAAGCAGATTTTGAAAAGGTATTGCTTAACAGTTTTTTTTTAAGTTCTGAAAGATGGAGGCTTTGATTTCTGTAAAGCTGTTTATGGTACTACCTAAGATTTAACCTCTACCTTAATGCTATTGTAAGCCGGAATATAATTAATATTTCTTTCTGGCAAGAGGCCAGCAGGTCAGTAGTTGCTCAGGAAAGGGAAACATTATACATATTCCAAGTAGAAGCTCCACATTTTGGGATCCTGTTTGTACCAAGCAGGGTTAAAGTTTGTTCCATAAGGGGACTGTAAGCAACAACTTGAAAGTGCAGAAATAAAAGACTGTTTGAATTAATTATGTATGGCCTACAAGGTTTTAATCTTAATTGATCTCCTTCACAAACTGTATTTTATTCACTACACCCAACTCTTCTTCCTGTAAAATGTGTTGAAAACTCTTGTGAGTCTGGCAAAATTCCAGCATTGGCAAAGTGATATAGAAGCACCTTCACTCTTCGAAGATCAAACAGTGAAGAATAAATGAGTCCTTCTCAAATGCCCACAGATGGAAATTCACCCTGATCATTTCTGGATGGATGTAAGCAGAATAGTGGCATAAATTAAAAATACCAATAAGAAAACTATTCAAGTGATTTAATCGAAAGTATTAAGGCCAACTAGTTCAAGAAAGAATATGAAAAGGAGTAATTCTATAGGTGACTGCTGATTTAACCTGTTGCCATTAATACACTTCAGTGCCCTTGATATGCCTGCATTTGATGAATGTAGTGGTAACAATTACTGAATCTACCAAAAATAAGCATATTCAGTGAGACTGGCTTTTGAGTTTAGAACAACCATAACAAAAGTTAAGCCATTGGGCTTATTTGAGGAACCTCACCACTGCATTAGATTAGCAAGAGCAAGCTGAACTGAGCAGAGAAGACCCAAAGAGATGATGATAGAAAACGACACTTAACAGAGTATTTTCCCCAGGTCCCTAAAAGATCCTTATACGTCAGTTCATTTTATGAGATAAACCCATTGAAGATGGATTTTGCAAGTGTGAGTGTGCATAACCACTGGGATAGACTTTTTTGCATCAATATAGATCGATTGAATCTAGATAGCACACCAGGAACATGACATTTGTTTCCCCCAAAATAAAAAGTCAAACTACTGCTTGGAACTACTTTTTGGATTCTATTAAGCAGCATTTTCCCCTGCACTCTAGCAGCTGACATAGGTGAGATCTGAATGAACACATCCTGAAAAGAATAGGTAAGTGCTCTTTAGAAATTCTGTGTTGATGCTAGTTTTCATTTTTGTTATACAGTGTAAGCTTTGATGTCTGTAGATTAGCTGTGAATAGATGACACTGTGGATACAAAGTGGTCTTAAAGCTGATTCAGTTCTCCAGGTACTGAATCAATAGTATCTTTGCCACTGACATCTATCACAATATAAATACGTAACAATTACAACATATTAAAATTACTGTTATAACAGTAATAAAAAAAAATAATTGAAAGAAACTTGACGTGATACAAAATCCATAGGAGTCCCTCGAAGTTCACTGCTCTAAAGAATTGCACCTTAATTGTGTAGTTTCATTTTCTAAGGAAAGGTTCTGTAAAATATAACTTTAACTATTTCATTGTTGTCATTTTTTAAAATTTGCTGTGAAAGATACAGATTTTATTGGTCTGTTTATTTTTGGGTGGACTCCCCTTCTTGTCTATGCCACTCAAACCATCTTAATTTTAAATTTTAATGGACAAATTCCCAGCTTTCTGATATTCTCTGTTAGAAACCAATCCCAAGTCTGTCACTGTGATGGTAAGGAATGGAGCCTTTGGAGAGGCAACATCTCATTTGCAGTGAATTCCTGGATGGCTTTTCTTAAATTGGCTTTTCCCCGGGAGTAACTTATAAATGTGGTTATTCATTTAAATAGTTTACTACTGGGAAAACAAAGCTCTATAAAGTACAAGATCTCATTTGCAAAGTCGGTCCTGGGGACTGAAAGACACGTGCGATGTGTTGTAGTCTCCATTTTCTGCTGTTTCTGCTGTTAGGAAATTATTTGAAAAATACCTAAAATAGGAACAATAAACTCAATAACTGAACAAAAGGCTCACATCAGTCTCCACAGCAGAACCCAGAGTGGTAGCCTTTAACAGTGGTTACCGTAGTCCTCAAAGGAAAGAATCTGCGTGCATATTGGAAGGGCCAGTACAGCTTCTTCCCAGGAGGTATGGTACAGTCTGGTTGTGGGAACCCTTGGCTGTGTGTCTGCTAGGAAAAGGGACATGCCTGGGATCGTTCTTTGACGATGAGAGTATTAGATGTATCGTATGTCCAGTGTCTGTGTCCACAATCTGAAACAGAATCATATAATCATAGGATTACTCAGGTTGGAAAGGACCTCAAGGATCATAAAGTCCAACTGCAGCCTAACCACAGTACCCTAACTCTAACAACCCTCTGCTAAATCATCTCTCTGAGCACCACATCCAAATGGCTCTTAAACAATCCACAGATGGTGACTCAACCACCTCCCTGGGGAGCCTATTCCAATGTTTAACCACCCTTTCTGTAAAGAAGTATTTCTTAACGTCCAACCTAAACTTACCTTGGCTCAACTTGAGGTCATTTCTCCTTGCCTTGTCACCTGTCACCACTGAGAAGAGACCTACCCTGCTCTCACTGTAAGCACCTTTCAGGTACTGGAAGAGAGTAATAAAGTCTCCCCACAGCCTCCTCTTCCCCAAACTAAACAGCCCCAGCCCAGCTCCCTCAGCCTCTCCTCATAGGGCTGATTTTCCAAGCCCTTCACTAGCCTCGTTGCCCTTCTCTGGACCTGCTCCAGTACCTCCACGTCCTTCCTGTACTGAGGTGCCCAAAACTGAACACAGTACTTGAGGTGAGGCCTCACCAATGCCAAGTACAGGGGCAGGATGACTTCCCCACTGCTGCTCACCACACCGTTCCTGATACAAACCAGGATGCCATTGGCCTTCTTGGCCACCTGGGCACACTGCTGGCTCTTGTTTAGCTGACTGTCCATCAGAACACCAAAGTCCCTTACCATCAGGCAGCTTTCCAGCCACACCTCCCAAGCCTGTAGGGTTGCCTGGGGTTGTTGTGACCAAAATGCAGGACCCAACACTTGGCCCTATTGAAACCTTGGCCCATTGATCCAGTCTATCCAGGTCTCTCTGCACTGCCCTTCTCCCCTCTGGCAGATCAGCACTTCCTCCCAGCTTGGTGTCATCTGCAAACTTACTGAGGCTGCTTCAAAAATATCTTTGGAAAGTGTCTTAGCTGATGCTAAGTCTTGAGTCTTTTGGCCTGTGGCCAAAGCAAGTCAAGGATCAATCTAGCAGTTTAGCAATTGGCTTCTAGTTAAACTTTACTTTTAGAGATCCCTTGGAATTCTATGATGGAAGGTGATCCTCACCTAATTTATGGAAAGAATGGACTAAATCCTTGGATCATTCATACTTATCAAGTATTCCAAGCATAAAAGTCCTATGGAAACAAGGCTTTTTCATGCCTCTAAAATTTTTTGGAATTGTTTCTTAGATATGGGGAATATCTTTCAAGAAACATGCTTAGAACAGCCACAAAAGCAATGAATAGCCCTGAAAATAACAGCAATCTTACTAATAATACTCCAGCACTCTCCTTTTCATAGAATGCATGCTTGACATATCATAAATGTTTTAAACAATATGAGAATGTTCCGTATTTGTTGGAACAGCACCTGATATCATCCCAATTTTTAGTGTTATTGTCCAACAAAATTAAAAAAAAAAAAAAAAGAATTATTGAATTCTCGGAAATAATTGCTTGCTTTTCTTTTTGCTTTCTCTCAGTCATGCCTTCACACAGTCTGTGTTTGGCTGAATTCTCTTTGGAGAGTTTAAGAGACTTCAGAGGCATTTCAGAAAGTATTTAGATTAAATGCAGAGTGGAGAAAAGCGAAAGGAGGTTCTTAACATTTGATTTTGATTCTTTTTTTTGTTCTGTACTGTAACATCAATAGGTTGGGAACTGGCTTAAACAGTTAATGGTAAATGCTCTGCTAGGCATACTATTACAGTTAAAATTTAATATTTAAAATTTAATAATTTTAATATCCCATAGGGAATCATCTGTGTTATGCATAAATGAAGATGACAAAACTTCTTTTCAGGTAAGTAAATAACTTCAGTATGTGCATATTTCTCTCATTTACTCCTCACATTTTTTGCCATCTATTTTATCATAAATACAGAAACTAGCTTCAGTCCCCAAAGTAAGAAATCAAAGGTAAGAATGCAGGCCACACTTACAGATTTCTGAAATTCTAGGGAAAACTGTAATCTATATTTCCTAAGTGGAATCACCATTATTATATTCAAGACATGATTTTTATTTATTTTTTAAGTGGGTAACTGGGAGAGGTGAGCTGAAGTTCCATATAGTTTACGAAAGAAATATTTTATTATTTTGATATTTGTCTTCTCTCAACAGCGGTTTCTATTAGTGTCATGTACAATTAGTACATGACAGTGGAGAAGAATCAAACTTATTGACCTTCGTCTTACAATTCTCATACAGTTTGCTCACAGACTCAAAGTACGCAAATTTAAGCTTGCACAGATAAAAATGCGACTGGGCTGGGAGTGTCTTCCTGGATTGCGGTGTTGCCTTCCAGCACAAACAGCCACAACCTTCTTCCAAGCTGATTTTTCTTGGTCTTAAACAAGTGCTATGGCTATCGCTGTTACTATTACCAAAAAATGCTCCGAATTTTCCTGCCCTTCTGATAGAAACCTTTACTAGCATTCCATCCCATACCTACAGGAAAAGAGACTTGGGATCTGCATCTGGTTGTTTTCTGATAGTTAATTTTTTTCATCTTCAGCTGAAGTCAAAGGTTTCATGGGGCAGTTTACTTGGCCCCTGGCCTGTTGTCTGTCTGTGGAACCCACCTATCTCAAAGAGGGCAACAAATACTAATGCAGGAGCTAGCAGGGCTTATAGAAAGAGATTTAAACTAGCTACGAAGGTGGAAGGGGACAAAATAGGTCTCACAAGAGATGAGCCTAGGGGAACAATGCTTAAGCTGACTGAAGTGCATCTGTACCAATGCATGCAGCATGAACAACAAGCAGGAAGAGTTGGAGCAACTGTGAGTCAGGCTAATTATGACCTTGTTGCTATTACCGAAACATGGTTGGACCACTCCCATGACTGGAGTGCTGTGATAGATGGCTGCAAGCTCTTCAAAAGGGATAGACGAGGAAAGAAGGGTGGTGGTGTGGCCATTTATATCAAAGACTCTTTTGATGTTGAAGAGCCTGGGGTTAGTAATGACAGAGTTGAGTGTCTATGGGTAAGGATCAGGGGAAGGCCTGTAGGGGCGACATCTTGGTGGGGGTCTGCTACAGCCCGCCTAACCAGAATGAAGAGTTGGACGAAGCATTCTATGAGCAGCTCGCGGAAATCACGCGATTGCCAGCAGTTGTTCTCATGGGAGACTTCAACTTCCCTGTTATATGTTGGGAATATAATACAGCACAGAGGAAGCAGTCCAGGAGGTTTCTAGACTGCGTGGAAGATAGCTTTCTTATGTAACTGGTAGGAAGGCCTACCAGGGGTGGTGCCCTGCTAGACCTGATCTTCACTAACAGAGAAGGACTTGTGGGAGAAGTGAAGGTTGGGGACCATCTTGGGCAGATCGACCATGAAATTGTAGAATTCTCTATTCTTGGGGGTAACAAAAGAGTGACCAGAAAAACTACTTTCTTGAACTTCCAGAGAGTGGACTTTTATCTGTTTAGGGCACTTGTAGCACAGGTCCCTTGGGAGTTACTTCTTAAGGGTAAAGGGGTAGAGGAAGCCTGGGATGCTCCTCAAGACGGAAATCTTAAAGGTGCAAGAACAGGCTGTCCCTGAGTGCTGTAAGGACAGCTGCAGGGATAGACGACCGGTGTGGATGAGGTGGGAACTACTGTGGAGACTCTGGGAGAAAAAGAGAGTCTACGTCCTCTGGAAGAAGGGACAGGCTGCTTGGGGAGATTACAGGGAAGTAGCTAAGGTATGCAGGGAGGAAGTTAGGAAGGCAGAAGCCCAACTTGAACTCAGATTGGCCACTGCAGTAAAAGACAATAAAAAATCCTTTTATAAATATATCAAAAAGAAGAACCAAGGATAATTCTCATCCTATGCTCGATGCCGTAGAGAATGTGGCCACTGAGAACAAGGAGAAGGCTGAGGTCCTCAATGCCTTCTTTACATCTGCCTTTAATAGGCAGACCAGTTATCCTCTGGGCATTTTATGCCCTGATTTGGAAGTCTGGGACACTACTCAGAAAACACCCCCAGTGATTCAGGTGGAGAAAGTCAGAGAGCTCCTCCTCCATCTGGACTGTCACAGGTCCATGGGACCAGATGGGCTACACCCTCGGGTGCTGAGGGAGCTGGCGGGAACTATTGCTGAGCCATTCTTGGCCATCTATCAACACTCCTGGTTAACTGGAGAGGTCCCAGAAGATTGGAGGCTTGCTGATGTGACTCCCATCTTCAAGAAGGGCTGTAGGGAAGATCCAGGGAACTACAGGCCTGTCAGCCTGACCTCGGTACCAGGGAAAGTAACGGAGCAAATCATCTTGGGTGAGATCACACAGCATGTGCGTGGTGTCCAGAGGATCAGGCCCAGCCAGCACGGGTTCATGAAAGGCAGGTCGTGCTTGACCAACCTCATCTCCTTCTATGACTGGGTGACCAGACTGGTAAATGAAGGAAAGGCTGTTGATGTAGTCTACCTAGGCTTCAGCAAAGCCTTTGATGTGGTCTCTTACAGGCTTCTTCTGGGGAAACTGGCTGCCTGTAGCTTGGACAGGTATACACTCCTTTGGGTGAGAAACTGGCTAGAGGGCCATGCCCAGCGGGTGGTGGTTAATGGAGTGAAGTCCAGCTGGTGACCTGTTTCAAGTGGTGTCCCCCAGGGGTCGGTACTGGGGCCTATATGGTTTAATATCTTTATTGATGACCTAGACGAGGGGATTGAGTGTACCCTCAGTAAGTTTGCAGATGACACCAAGCTGGGAGGTGGTGTCGATCTGCCTGAGGGTAGGGAGGCCCTTCAGAGGGATTTAGATAAGCTGGATCACTGGGCTGGGGTGAATGGGATGAAGTTCAACAAGGCCAAATGCCAGATCCTGCACTCTGAAATACAGAAATACAGCCACAACAACTCCATGCAGCGTTACAGGCTTGGGGACAAGTGGCTGGATGACTGTGAAGAGGAAAGGGACCTGGGGTTGTTGGTTGATGCTCAGCTGAACATGAGCTGAAAGTGTGCCCAGGTGGCCAAGAGGGCCAACAGCATCCTGGCCTGCATTAGAAATAGTGTGGCCAGCAGGAGCAGGGAGGTGATCGTCCCCCTGTACTCATAACTGGTGAGGCTGCACCTTGAGTACTGTGTTCAGTTTTGGGCTTCTCACTACAGGAAAGACATTGAGGCCCTGAAGCATGTCCAGAAAAGGGCAACGGAACTGGTGAGGGGCCTGGAGCACAGGTCCTATGAGGAGCAGCTGAGGGAGCTGGGATTGTTTAGTCTGGAGAGAAGGAGGCTCAGGGGAGACCTCATTGCACTCTACAATTTCCCGAAGGGAGTTTGTGGTGAGGATGGGTTTGGCCTCTCCCAGGCAACAAATAGGACCTGGGGAAATGGCCGCGAGTTGTATCGGTGGGGGTTTAGGTTAGACTTCAGGAAGAACTTTTTCCTCTCAGAGAGTGGTCAGGCACTGAAATGGCCTGCCAAGGGAGGTGGTGGAGTTGCGGTCCCTGGCAGTGTTCAAGAGGTGTCTGGATGAGGAGCCGCAGGACCTGGTTTAGTGTTTGTGGTAGCAGTGGTAATGTGAAGACAGTTGAACTAGATGATCTTATAGGTCGTTTCCAACTTTGTGATTCTATGATTCTATGTTTAACACTGTTGAGGTATTGACCCAGGATCTCTCTCACAACTTAAGATTAAATTTCATTTCACCGGGGAGTGGATTACCTTGTTAAACTTTCTGGGAAATGCATATGCATTCTTATAGCTGCTGAAGCTCCGTATGTGTTACTAAGAGCAGAACAGCTGAGACTTCCAAGAGTTCAGCCAAGACTTCCTTTGTTGTTTATGGGAACTGCCCCTTGCTGCCAACTTCAATGACTGAATTTTTGATCCTTCTGGAAAATGACTTCTTATAAAACTTCTGACCATGTAAAAATAATGCCATTGTTACTTTGCACTACCACACTGCATACGTTTTATTATATGATTTAGGCTAAGTATGCTGTTGACAGCTTAAAAGGGAGCTGCTAGAGCCAGTGGATCTAATGCTGTAGAAGCATTAATTTCCTACCCAGAAAGTGACTGACAATGAGGGCTGGCAACTGTAATACCATAGGAAAGTAAAGAATGGCCCAGTTCTTGTTTTACAAGTAGGATGTCATCTTTTTATGCGAAGTTCTTGGCTTGACACATACAAAGCCTCTATGCTTGCATGTTAGAAGAATAAGCTTACCAGACATGGAACAGCTTAGGTTGAAGTGGACTTTAAAGATCATCTAGTTCCAATTTCCCTCCATGGTCAAGGTTGGCAACCACTAGATCAGGTTGCTCAAGATCTTGTCCAGCCTTGCCTTGAATGCCTCCAGGGATGGAGCATCCACAGCCTTTCTGGACAGCACATTCCAGTACCTCACCTCCAGTACCACCCTTTGAGTAAAAAAATTTCTTCCTAACACCTAACCTAAATCTCCCCTCTTTTAGTTTGAAGCCATTCCTCCTTGTCCTATTACTATCAGACCATGTAAAATGTTGGTTCCCCTCCTGCTTATAAGCTCCTTCACGTACTCAAATTCAAGGCCGCAGTGCGGTCTCCCTGGGATTCACCAATCTAAAAAATCCCAACTCCCTCAATCTTTCCTCATAGGAGAGGCATTTTAGCCTTTTCATCGTCTTTGTGGCCCTTTTCAGGACTCACTCCAACAGCTTTACATCTTTCTTGTGCAGAGGGCCTCAGGCTTGGACACAGTACTCCAGATGGAGTACCTACAAGGGCAGAGCAGAGAAGGACAGTCCCTTCCCACTTCCTGATGGTCACTCCACTTTTGATGCAGCCCAGGATACCAATGGCCTTCTGGGATGCAAGAGCACATTGCTGGCTCATGTCCAGCTTTTTGTCCATCAGGACCTCCAGGTCCTCTTCCATAGGTCTGCTCTCAATGAATTTTTCTTCCAGTCTGTATTTGTATCTTGGATTTCCTTGACCCAAATGCAAAACATCGCATTTAGCCTTGTTAAGATAACATAATCATAACAAAGAGTATGCTTCTTGATTGTATGTATTGTAAGGTCCTTACCTTGCAGAACTGCTGCAGAGAGGAGCTGGGATCAGAACTACACATCCAGCACAGTGCCCTCTGGAAAGGGATCAGCAAATAGGGACTGAGCTTTCTCACTTCTGACAGCTCCAAACCCATTCCCAGAGGCTACATCAAGGTGAGAAGTCACGGACTTGGCCTTGCGCATCATCCTTTGATTTTTCTGTTATGGCTTCCAGTCAATTAATGATTGTGGCTTAACTTATAAGATGAAACCTTGGTCCAAGTTGCAATAATAACCAAATAATCCTTGCCTTCTGTGAAATCAGAAGTTACTTCTTAAATTGCAAGAGAGTTTATAACACCTGTCCTGGATCAGACAGTGAAGCAGGTGCATGGTGTGACCCTGAGGTTCTCATTTTTGGAGCCACTTTCTCAGTGTGGACTGTGGATATTAGCAGCGTAATGGAAGTTGTCACCTTTTGGCCTGTGCACTTCTAACCCTCAAATAATGGCCACAAATGTGAATTCATTCAAATTAAAAGTTTTACATCTGTCAGGTTATAAATACATAAAGGAGCAACTCTGTTATTCAGTTGTGTTGAAAAGAAGTTGAAAAGCCCCTGAATTGAAACATGCTTGCCATTAGATAAGATACATTTTTAGAGAGCATGCTCTTATTTTAATAAAATACCCCCTTTAACCTTCACTTTTTTTCCTGTCTCTTATTATTTAAACAGCAGCAAATGTTAACTTCACTAAAACCTACCCACTGTTACAATACTGCATGTGTTACATGTACATATCTCCTCAGATCTGATCACCTAAAGACAAGCTGGTTGCATCTAATGATCTGTTTAATCATCAAGCTCCCACATTTCAGGGCTAGGAGTTTGCACAGAGCTCCCTGCATTTCTGGAAGGAGCATCAAAACCAGAATGGTGCTGGTTAAGCTAATGAGTCCTACAAACAGTCAGGTACCTCTTCTGTGTCAAATGCTCCCTATATAGATCCAAAAAGGGGAAATAAGATATTTCTGCACAGTATTTTATTTGTGTAGCAGGAGCAACTCACACCCCACATGGAGTGACAGGTTAGCTGATGTTTATTTGAATAGAAACTCTTGTCCTGTGACTTAATTAATCTACATAGGTTCAACAACCCCACCCCATGTCAGCCAACTAATCAGAATTTAAAATTTTGCGTAAAGCACAGCTATTCTGCCTTCAGCAGGGCTGGCCCTAAAAGTGACTATCACCAACCTTCCTTTTGCTGCTCATTTCTTCTCCTGATACCAAAGGTAATGGTCACGGCTCTCTGGGTTTTACTGTTTGTCAGAGTGATTTCCAACCAGGTTGAGAGATGATCCTAATTAAAATACCCTTAAGCTAGAGATTGCGGACATAAGTGGGAGAAGGAGCAAAATCTGAGTTATAGCTGGAGCTGATGATTCTGTCACAATGTGCCTGTGTCGGTGTGCTTTCTGAAGAAGTGGTGTAGAACAATGGCATCTGTCCAGGATATATGTTGCTCTTTATTGATTTACTGAAGTCAGTATTATTAAGGTTTTATGTTTGAGTATTTCTGCTTATTTAAAGATGTATCTACATAGTGTTCACAACACTATGTTTATTTATTTTTATTTACTATGACTAGATGAAAGTGTGGGCCAACATTTACCCAGGTTGATATATAGCATGGTGTTATTTTAGCACAAATGCTTATTGTTCAGCACCTACATAAGATAGGCCATGACAGCTGATGGTTTAAAATTTATGATAATTCATGTTACCAATATGATTTCAGCTACAAAAACATACAAGCTCTACTTTAGTCTCCTTGTCTTTGCACATATAATTTTAAGTAAAACAAGAACTTTAGGCTCATCTGACAATTCTATGTCTTATTGCGTCATATAATGTGGATTATATGACCAGAGACAGCTGAAAAGTATGGTTTCCCTTCAGACTTTGCCTTGACAGATTTACAGTCTGCTGAATCCTGCAGAGAATTGAGGATGTGCATTACAATGCACTGTCTCCTGCAGGATGCCGTGAACTTTCAAGTTGTTTTCACTATGTAATTGCTCTGTTTTTTAAAGTCAGGTAATAGCTGCGGAAAACTAAGTGATATATATATATATATATATGCACAATTTATGAGCAGTGTTTTCACGTTTAGTGTGAAACACATAGTAAATCAGATCATTGTCTAGTTCAGTAATACATGGCATATTGTGCTGGGATGTAAAACTAGAGCAGAGCACTTACATCTGGAGTGCTATTACTTAATTGAATGCATATCACGTGTCAAAAAAAAAAAAAAAAATGGCAGCCATAATATATATAAGGACTAAAGTGGAATGGGATGACGTTATGGAGAAAAGCACAGTGCTTTTCACTTTGACATCTGTGATGAAGTGGCCACAAGTGATATATTTCAACTCTTGTCACTCACCTCCTCCATGCCAGTAATGTTACTTATTAATTTATCTTCAGTGTTAAAAAGATTAATATTAGAAATTACAAATTTAATGACTGTACATGGGGCTAAATGTTTGAAACCAGAGGCGGGTTTGTCACAATACTCTACTAAAGAAATTATGGCCTCAAGGTTTAAATCCAGAATTAGTAGTGAAATAAAGAAATTGTTCATTGGTGTGCTGCTGTTGGATTTGTCAGAAGGAAGCCAAACATTTGTGTAAGTTTAGCCCTTCCTGCACTAACACTGCCTAGGTTAACTGCTACTAATTTGATATTGAGTATTTAAGAGCTAGGGTTTAAGCAAGTACAAGATTTGCCAGACATTTATTTCCATGTTTGTGTTCAGGAAGTTATAGATGGATGTATTGTGCAAATGCCCATCATCTTCCTCCATTAAACTTGTGCACAACAGAGAGAGTAGGCCTAAATTATTAATATGCTCTGATCAGTAGGAGGGGGATAAGGAAAGCACTAGCAATGTTTCTTGCTATAGGATGGTGCCCAGCTTGTCACTAGCCCTGGAGTGAAGAAATACAAATCTGAGGGGCTGCAGGGAAGCAGCATTGCATTTATTCTGAATGTTTGTAATTTCTCTGATAATAGAGTGTCATGTTCAGTGCAGAGAACAAAGAGCAACTCTCACCTTTCCTTATCTTGAATATCAAGTCACCTCATCCTGTGATGTACAAGGCAAAGTAATTGCATCTCAAATACGTGGTGTATTTTTGTTTAGAAGGCTAGTACAAAATTGATTTATGAAACAATTTCTCCTGTTTATGACAGAGAGGCCATTTTCTGGTAAATAATTAGATGTGGGTTTCTCTGCTGTGGTGACATACGCCTTTATGAGGCTAGGTACAGTGCTGTTTTCCACTACATAAAAATTGGAGGAAATCCTGTCTGGATCTACATAAGTTTTTTTGTTGTTGCTGTTTTTTTTTTTTTTTCCCTCTGACATAATTTTAAATATTGATTCTAGTTGATTTTGGGACAGTAATTTTTTGAACAGTGTTTACATGTGCCTACTGTGAAGTGCAGTAAACAATGATCTGTTGCTGCTCTGAAGGTTGCTTCCTTCTTTTCATCTCAAAATTGATTATTTGTTCAATTGAGATCAGTGCATATGGCAAAACCTTTATGACACTTGATATGGAATAGGATAGCCTTCCTGGACCTCAAACTACCACCTGGGGTTTCAGTTTGGTAGTAGATAGCTTGGGAGAAAACATTCTCCTGGCCTAGTGCCTTTCTTCTATCACAGTCATGTATCGGGAGTATCTAAGGTTGATGTGTGCTGTTCCCCTCTCCTGCATTTCCTTTAATGTAAATTTTTAGGTAATTTTTCATACTTTTGTACCTAAAGTTATGTACATAAATAGTTAATATTTTTTTTCTAGGTGTCCATTTTAATCTTGTAAATAACTGAGTTAGATTCAGATGTCCAGTAGATTTAATCTCCTAAATTTGATATAATGCTCTGTTTTTTACTAGACATACATTTAAATTGATATTTTTTTTTTGAAAGTTGTTGAGTATCCAGTGAGTTCCTTAGAACATAATTCACATCTAACCAAATTGATACAGGAAAGGCTTAGTAGTAAATGAGCAATTTATTTTTGATAGCTTTATGCTTAATCTAGTAATACAGCAGACAAAACTTCTAGGGTTTATTTGGTATGTTATTGAAATATTAACACAATTTTTTTAAAAAGTATATTTATGAATGTATTAGATTAACTTGATTTATTTTAAATGTACTGGAGTTATAATTCATTGAAAAAGCTAACATTGGGAGAAATCGGACTGAATTTTGGAGGAACAGTGGTGTTTATACAAATACAGAATCATGGTTTTCAACAGGTGTAATTTTAGCTTAGATTATTGAAATTTTACTTTCATAGGATCGTAGAATGGCTTGGGTTAGAAGGATCATTAAAGCTCATCCAGCTCCAACCTCCTGCCATGGGCAGTGTTGCCACCCAGCAGCTCAGGCTGTCCAGGGACTATTCAATGTGGTTTTAAATGCCTCCATGGATGGGGCATTCACAGCTTCTCTGGGCAGCTGTGCCAGGGCCGCATGGACCTTTGAATGACCCTCCTGCCTTCCATAGTGTGGACTGGAAATGCATGTGGGTTTTTTTGTTTCTTTGTTTTTCAGGGAAAATGATTCTGTGTTCCTGATTCAATTTGAATTGTCATTTCAGAATGTGGCTTTTGTGTTATTGGAAGAATTATTAACAGTGCTTAAACAGAGCTGAAGCTCATTTTATCTAGGATGATTTGTTTACTGGCTGTTGGGACAACAATGGAAATACTTTTTTCTTTCTACTTTTATGTTATAAAAGTAAACTTCTCAGTTGTTGCTATCTATTAGGCAGAAGCTTATAATGAAAAATAGTAAAAATGTAGCTTTTCTAAATGTACAGAGAAGATGAAATTATATCAAATCCAGTGAGTATTCAGAATATCAACATAAAATTTCACCACTTACATGAGGGTTTCTGTAAATGCAGAATGCACCTGGAGTAATGCAGAGCCAGTTCTCTGGCAGTGTGTGCAGACAGTTTAAAACTCATCAGAAAAAATTATTTCTGACAAGGTGGTCCAGAATTTAAACCACTGTGACCTTCTCCCAAACTGTAGATAACAAAGGCGGATTAGAAATAGTACTAACGGTAGTCATAAAAATCATCCACCCAGACTGAAATCTTCCTTAAAATAGAAGTTACAGCCTTCTTGGGAGAATAATTTCTGAAGATTAACAGAGCATTCACTACTTGTGTGAGGAAAAAAAAAATGGGCCTAAAATTGGAAGGCGTCATTTTATAAAGCAGACATGCCTGAGCAGACAGCAAGTCTTGGAGGATGGAAGAGAGGCCACCCCCAGCATCTCAGAGGAAGTAATTAAGAGGAATTGAGTGTAGGGGAAAATCACCCTCTTGACATCAACATTACTAAGAGACCAACAGGTCCCTATGCTGGCTGACTCTGGCGGGTGGAGGCTAGACAGGAGCACAACTTTGATTGTATTGATTTAGTTAATAAATAATTTAAAAGAATAAGAAAAACATCTTTTTTGCAAGAGCAGCAATGATTGCAGCACAGACTGGTAACTTACTGATCACCATTCAAGGCAGCTGGAGCTGGAATAAAGGACTTAGGGAGGGGGAGGTCGGAAGTCACCCCACGAGTAGATAAGCTCTAGGTAGCATATGGGAGAACTAGAATCCAGATGCGTACCCTTCTGGTCTACTGTGTGGCAGAAATTTACAGAAGAAGAACAGGTGGATTAGTAGTAGAGACTTACTGCTTTGTGAAGCTTATCGTTACACAGATAATAATAATTATAAAAATAATTCCAGATCAATCTTTCACTGTGACTTTCCTCTCACTCTCTTAAGTGCTTTGCCCTGCCATGTCAGCTGCACTTCTTGCACACATTAACATACAGACCTATATAATGCCATTATTGGACCAACATACAGTCAATTGTTCATTTATTCATATGCAGAATAGTTCTCAATGGACTAAATATTTTACTGCCCATGTGAGAAAATAGGCTCAATGAGATCAAAGTTTGTACATTCTAAGTCATGTGTGATGGTTTGGAGAGGGAAGTATAACTTCCTCAAGTATTCACTTATTAAAAAGTGCGTTTTCTTAACAAATGAAGTACTGACACTGCACTGTTTTCAGTTTAGGTGTTACTGATGTTAACAGGCTAAACAGGTTTGCTCTAGAGGGTGATGTAGAAGCCTTCATGGCCTGGTTTATTCTACTGGGGAGGATCTGAATAGAGTGTGTAGTCGACTCCATTACATCACTCACCATTGGTGAGTATTCGTTTCTGATGTTCTTTAGAAGTCTACATACAAAATGTAACAAGTTAGTAGCCTACTAACTTGCAGTATATTGATCACAAACTGGGAACATCTTAGATATTACCTTTTTCCTTTCTAAAGAATAGTCATGCAGTGATTGACAGCTTGTACACAAATGCAGAAGTGACTTGCTATATTTTAAATTTTGAGAATATTAAATCAAAAAGAATGCTGTCTTCCTACTTACATGAAAACAAATTTCAGCATTGCAAGTACTCTGGACTTGCTATAGAAACACTGTAATGATAAAAGAGGTGACCATCTCTTAATAATTTTAGATTCCAAAATAGGAGTCATCCATTTTTTAAGAATCTAAGTAGGAACTATTTCTCATTGCCTGCAACTATGTAAATAAATGAGAAAATTTTTGGCATATTGAACGTTGATGAAGAAAAATCTGTCTTCCTCTCTAATGCAGTAACTTTAGTGGAATCAGCTCTACATATGTTGTATGAAGAGCTTGGTTGAATGCAGGCTCAACATCTTTTTTCAGTCCCTCTTGTCTAGTTTCAATCTACCTAGTCTAATTTTTGTGCTGATGTTTGGACTGAGTTATATTGAGATTCCTTACAGATATAAGGAATTTGACAGCTTCCATTTGCCAGATTCGTAGTCTTTGTGGAATTCTATTGCATCCTTGATGAGTGAAAGACCCTGAAATCTAACTGACAGATCTTTACCAACTCTATTTTCCTGAGTGGCTTAATATTCTGTAGATTTTTCTTAAGACTTTATGAAGATCTAGAAGACATTTCAGAAGTTTTCCTTCTATTGAAAGTTAAATGTACCTATAGGGGCGGAATAGGTTCTCAAGTTGTTGCTTTAAATTTTGTCTTCTCTCTGTATTGATCTCTAAAGACTGTGTGGACATTATCTCTAGGTAACCCTTCATGAGCATGGAGTTGGACCAAGTGGCCTCCAGATATCCCTTCCAGACTCAACTAGTCTGTGACTCTGTGAATGATGAAAAATATTAAGATATTTGTAGATATATATTTTACAAGAGCACTGTCTTATTTTCACTCATCAAGTGTGGTTATTTGAGATTCTCATCACTGCTGGTTCCAATTAGCCAGAGAAACATGGATTTTTTTCTAACATGCATACCAGGCTGAAGTATGTACTTTTCTGAGCTTTCAGCTCTGAGTACATATTGAAAGCGTATGTCTTATTAGAGATGATATTCTGTGGGATTTCTTACTCCTAGGATCTCTTTATCTACAGCTTGACTTCTTGGATATCTTACAAGTCACTTCATCCTTGACAAATTATTTCTATTTCTGAATGTAGTTAATTTGCTATTGTCCTCCTTACAGCTTCCATCATATTTTCAGTCATCTGCAGTCTTGAATATTTGAATCTTTCTGACCCTTTCTTGTCATGCTTTGAGTGGTATCCAAATTCCTTGAATGGAGGGAAATTTAGTCATAGGTGGGACTGGCTTTTTCTCCCTCTCCCACTATTACATGATTGCACTAACGTTATCTGTGAATGCAATATACTAATAACAAGACAATTTTTTTCTTCAATGTGCAAAACAACAGTAAAACTGGAAAGAATCTAACATTCACTTTCATCTTCATCCATTTCAAATGATAAATGTGTTAAAATGAAATACAAAAAGTCCACAGCCTGTGTACTTTTCATGTTTCCATACTGAAGTTCTGTTTTGTTTTTTTTTTAATAGTATTGTCGTGCATGATTCATTACAGTACACTCTCTTCATCCAATTCCTCCATCCCCAGATGTGCTTGAAAATATTGTATCTGCAAGGAAATTTTTGTATTTAAAAAATAAATTATTTTTTATGTTTTTGAATCTAGAAACGTCATTCTTTGGATAATCTGCTGTTTATTTCCATATATTCAGTGGGACCACAGCTACCACTCACTTACCTGTACCAATGAAAGTTAACCATACATCTGCATGACTGTATGGCTTTAGTTAAGTGCTTCTTTTTTCTTCCTGTAGGGAATAGAATACTTTACATAGGTCAGAGAACAGCTTACAAAAGATTTTATACAAAGTTTCCTATATGAATAGTGAAGGAAGGAAAGTATTCATATTCTTCTCCAATCTTCATACTTAAATCTAGGTTTATCTACATGTAAATATATAGAACATTTTCTGTAATTGCTTTCCTAGCACAGGAGATGAATTGTCAGTAGATAATGATATACTTAACACTTAAATTATTCTTTCTTACATACTATTAGAAAGCATTTTACAAATACATTCCCAATAATCACCACTTTACAGTTGGGGAAAGGACAGAAATATTATTTGATTGGCTAAAAGTCAAGTAAGGGAAAGAAGCAGGATCAAATAGAACCTTAGAATGAAATTCTAATGTCCTTTATGTCAACAAGTTGCTGTTCATTTTCACGGAGCAAGGATTTTATTCCAGAAAGTCTCTTACTTTCTTACCTGTTAGATAGCATAGCCTAGTACTCATTGCATTTATCTACTTGTGAGACAGTTAACCTGACATAAGGCGTTAATTCTTAATATAATAACTTGACTCAAATTTTTATTCTACTGTGGACTACTGTGGCCATGACTGGGGTCGCATCAACTACCTGCAATTAGGCATTTAATCTCTAGCTAGTTGTCTGGTCTTCCTTCATTATCAGTGAAGAAAAGAATTGCAATTCCAGTATACATTTTATTCCACTTAACTGAAGACAAAGATGAGTGATTGGTTTAAGCTGGTCCTGCTGTCAGCAGAAGCAGTCTTGGAGTCTTCCCCCTTCTTCATGTGCTCATCACAATGTGTGAAGTAGACTGGATTCTTAAGTGGATCTCAATTAAAAATAACCTGGATGGACATGTTCCTGAAATAGTGTGACACGTGCTTGTACAAATGTTGGTATCAACACAAGGTAATGATAATATAAATAAGGGATGGTGAACAAAAGCAGTGTAAAACTGCTTTATTTTTCGAGTAGCACCAAGTAGCTATTGAACTCTGACATTAGTTGCCTACTATGTTAAGCAAGATTAATCTCACCTAGAGTTTATATGCAGTCAGTGCTGTCTGATATTCACCTTACTGGCTGAAGTTTAGTGTGATAGCAGGACAAAAATGAGCCTGAGGCTCCACCTCCATTATGGAATCCAGTGTTATTAACAGTTAAAGAAATACTGTCATTGCAAGTTGGAATGCTGAGTTCTCTACTGTGTAGTGTTTTACAAGCTAAGAGGTTGTTCACTTCCAGACACTAATTATTAAAATTTCAAAAAATATAAAATTTAAAATGACTGAGAAATCATAGAATCATAGAATTAATCAGGTTGGAAAGGACCTCAAAGATCATCAAGTCCAACCACAGCCTAACCATAGGCTATAACATAACCATATAGCATAACCATAACCAGTGTTCACCCCATACACTAATTATGTATATGATCTAGTTAAAATTCTTTTATATACTTATTTATCTTAGTGAGACACCAAAACCAAAAGGATTAAACCTTGCCTGCAGTTTTGTTTTTTGTGCAAAAGTCAATTATTGCTGTCTAAATATCCCAGAGGTAAACATGTGTGAGGTTGACAATGTGGTTAGAATAGCAACAACAGTTGTAAAGAGACACCGGTGTCCATGGAGTTAACACATTCTGTATTGGTGTCATACAAAAAATTACAGACACTTCCAGTCAGGGAGCATCGATCAATTTTTGTTAACTTTCAGGATTTATCTTCTGATGGAGCTAATATTACATCTAAATATTATGTGTGCTGCATCTGTAAATTTCATTTCATTTGCTTAAGGAATCCTTCTGTATGAGAGATGTGAATTAGAAAACTATGTTATTTACATGGTACATCTGGATTGATTTTAGAAAGGGTCAAATTCTGCTCTTCTTAATGAGGAAAATATTGACTAATGACGGAAGTAAATATTATCTAAATTCAATTAATGTTTAAGTCTCATATTAAGCATTCAGAGCAGGAGAAACTGTCTCATAGCTCTTCATCTGATGAGTGTACATTCATATTCACTCTTTCTAGCTCTTTTTATATTTTGTCAATCAAAATAATGCAGCTTCAACAGTGCTACGAATATTATGTATGACAATGTTCTGCATCCACATCATTAAGGAATTCATCTGAGCACTCTTAGCTCACAGTTAGAGAACTGAACTAAAAAGTATATTGCGCAGGCTAGCTGCATGCTTTATGCACTCATATTTGATGGAGGGAGACAGAAGCTGTAGTAAAAATATCTTCCAGTTGTATTTTGAGAAAAAGGCTGATCTAACTCCAAGAAAAGGTCAAGAGAGAAAAAGAATGGTGTTCCTTCATTTCTAGAGAGGTGGGGCTCAGCATGCCTCATCAGCATCAGCTAGCTTGGAGAGACTCCTGAATAAATTGTTGAGCCTCCAAATCCCAAAGTAGGATTGCAGACTCTTTCCATGCATTGTTTAGGAGACAATGTCTAACTTTAGTCTATGACTTTCCATGACTAGATGTGACAGTTTTGCCCCTCTAGTCTTACATTATTGGTGCCTGGCCATGGAAATGGTTTTATCATCTAGGATGCTAAGAATAGCAAATTCAAAGACACAACCCTTGTGTCCCTACCCATGACAGAGGCTATGGAACTAGCTGATCTTTTAAGATCCAACCTTCCAACCTGAACCATTCTATGATTCTGTGTGAGACGTGGATAAAATAACCAAACATTGACACGTAGGCAAAGAAGAAACTTGAGTGAGGTGTACTATATGTATTTTGTTAAGATGGATAGACAGGAAAATAACCAACAAAATTAACAAAGATAGATAATTTTACCATTTACCATTTTTATCTCTGCAATCTATGAAGTACCAATCTTCAGGAAAGAAACTGATCGACACAAGTTATTAGAGGATTCAATCCCCCTCTCTTCTTAAGCTCTATGTTAAGGTTAATTTCATGTGTTGACAGTGGTTGTGTACCTTCTCCTTTTGCTCACTTTTCTCCTTTTCTACCCTTATACCCAAAACAATTATGATAAGAAAAAATGAAATTGATGACCAATAAAAAAGATACTTGGTCGCATGTTGATCTCAGTGCAAATGGCAAGTAGTATGTTCTCCCTCAAATATGATCATAATGCTTAGTTGTCTGCATTGCTTATTCAAAAAGGAAATGTAAAATAGCAAATAATTCTATATGTGTGAGGGCACAGATCTTTTAAGGTATTTGGATGTTAAATCCCTCTGATTTCGTTGAAAAGTAAGTACCAAAGTGCTTTTGAGGAATATAGGCTGTACAGTTTAATTTTCTACTAAATTACACTATTATATTTCTATTGGCATTCATATATTTTAACTATTTAGTGGCATCTGAAAGCCCAGTTTATCAGTATATATTTATGCATTGATTCAAAGCTATTTCAGTTCCATGACCAAAACACCATAAGGCCAGGACAGTGAATATCAAAATAATCTCAACTCATTTTGAGAAGTACAAGCAGAGTCTTCCTGTGATGTGCTGAAATCCTCATCAGTGGAAGAAAGTTGATCGTGTGAATGCATTTATAAATGTGGAATAAAAAATGATATAATATTACAAAAGATTACATTTGGAGAATTTTAATGCTGTAAAATCAAGAATACAAATGTTCTGAAATGCCAAAAGTAGGTTTATCTTTGCAATCATCTTATGATCACTTTCAGTGCATATAATGTCAAAGTGTTTTTAATTACAAGATCTCATATAATTTTTATCACAGGCCCTTCCTAATTTAATACTCTAAATGACTGGTATTCTCAAAATGAGTAGTAATCTGCTATTTACTGCGATTTACTTTACTTGAGATAGGTCCCTGGGATTAGTCCAATCCTGGAACTAGGAATGTTGATCTTACCATTATCTTTCTATGGTGCTATTACCTACTGTCCTGGTGCTTCCCAGCTGATAATTAATTTAACTTGTGTTACATTGATGTCACTGTCACTATGTTAAAACATGTCATTATACCTGCTTTACATA
The DNA here is from genome assembly GCA_035772895.1 of Perdix hodgsoniae. Taxonomy (NCBI): domain Eukaryota; kingdom Metazoa; phylum Chordata; class Aves; order Galliformes; family Phasianidae; genus Perdix; species Perdix hodgsoniae. The sequence continues at coordinate 2,697,420 of JAPSGF010000034.1, forward strand.
TTGAAGACCAAAGAATGACTATTGTTGGGACTTCCAAACAGTGCTTTCAACAAGGTGTTTTGAGATTTTTGTTGTTGTTTCATAATTTGCAGCCTTTTTATTCTGCCAGCTTGTGACCGGGTATCAGAAATCCCATGGACTCTGAAGAGTAACCCTAAGCATGTACCTTATCTATTAAACAGATCCCATAGGCCACGTGGGGACCATAAGATAAGGAGCACACAATCACGTGGGAGAAGTCTGATTTAAGGGACTCCAGTGACTGAACACTGACAGTGTAACACAGGAACTCTGTAGCAGGTGTGAGACTAAAACTTAACTCTTCAAGGTAACGCATACTTTTTTTTCTGCTCTTCTTTGTCACTTTCTTCACACACTTCAGTTTCTGTGATGAGTGGTGTGAGTGGGAATCCTCTCCACTGCCCTGGCTTGTCATCTGAGCTGGTAAGTAGTTGGCACTGAAAGAAGAGGAAGTGCCATGGGTGGGAAAAAGTGTAAAATCTTTCTTTCTGACGTTCTTTATAATTTTTTGTAATGTAACAATGCAGTGACATTTATTTATCTAACCTGATTTGTTTTCCCCTTTGTTGCTTTTTTTTTTTTTAGTGTTTTCTGTAAAAAAGCATAATGCATGTAGAAGTGTTTTATCCAAAGTAGGCACCTCATGCAAGATTCTAAACCACACCAAGTGACCAGTATGCAGATGGCAGTAACAGGCCATTGCCACGTGTCTGAGCCTGATAAGAAATGAGTTCCATCCTTAACAATGGGCTTCACAGTTAATTATTAATGATGGGAAAATGCTTGCAACTCTTCCAATTTGTTTATTTCAGACTGTTCTTGCCTTTCCTTTGACACTGTCTCCTGATGTTAAAATGAAACCCAAGGTGTCATCAGCTAGCCATATCAGCTCTACCTGAAATATCAGATTTAAGTCTTGATATTCGCGATTTCGTGTTATGAAATACAGTGGACTAAAAAAATGGTACTTTGACTGTTGCAATTAAGTACTCTCAATATGAATTCCTAAATGAAAAGGTTAGCAGAGAACTCCAATATCTTGTATTTTGCTTTGTTTACTCATTGTGTAGATAATGAACATGAACTTTTTTGTTGTTGCTGTTGTAAGTACCTTTTTTTTGTAAGTGAGAAGACTGCATCTTTTTCAAGTAGGCAAATGTTCTTTCATGCTGTCCTAAGTGAACAGTCTTTTTGAGGACGTGATTTGAATGCATGTAAATTCATATTGCGTCTTCTGCTCTATTATGTTAGGAGAAATGATAAAAACTGAAAAATATGCAGTTATTAAACCTCTGATAGAATTAAAACATTTCTGTTAGAAGCACAAAAGAAAGACTTGTGCTTTTCAAGCCAGTGAATGTAATAAGGATGGATTTTTTTTCCCTCCTCGAAATGTCTGTGCCTCTGACATGCCATAAGGGATGAACTGCTGTTTTAACGACCTAGGGGGTTGCTTCTAGAAGTGGTTGCCCTTGGTGAAGAATATATTTGCAAAGGATCTGAATGACCTTGTGCTTTTGAGCCAGACGGGTGCTATTAGTGTGTGATTTTGCTGAAAAACTCCTGAAGCGGCAGTTGTATTGTCTGTCACTGCAAATACAACAGCACTGTAGGAATATCGAAAGACGGACATTGTATAAAAATAGTGCAAGTCCTTGCAATATTATTGCATCAAAAGTACAGAAACTGACACTTTGTTGATACCATAAAATTTCAAGCACACAAGCAGGTTTTTTGTGATCTTTTTCATTCAATGTAGTAGCACATGCTATACTCATAACTCACGGTATTCCAGATCTCCTGGAAAAAACAAAGAATGGATGTCCTTCCTTTTTCAGCTTGTGATCCTGTTAAGTCACTGGCCAATTTGCAATGAAGAAGGATTTGCATTCTCAAATGTGGATCGTTTCTTGACATCCTGAAGCTACTGGGACAGGGAAGGTCATTCTTTACCTGGATATACTAATGGTAGAATAAGTCATTACTATTAGAAACAGCAGTGACCTAAAGGCTGAACACTTTTGGAAAAACAAAAAGCTCAGTAATGCATTTCTCAGAGGAAAGTTTTGGGCACAGCAAAGCTAGAACTAGAGCTTTATTGCTATTTTCAACAAAGTAATTAGAAAGACTTGAATATGACAGTTGTGATTTGTGGTAAGGAGCAGGCTGTGAAAAACTTAAACGCATATGCGACTTTATTCTATAAAATAACAATTTGAAATTGTCCTTCTTTCTGCAACACATCTGATACTGACAGGACCAGAAGGACTGAATAGAGGGGACTATTTTCTGTTCAATCAGGAGTCATTGGCATTATAAGCTGGTGAAACCAGACACTGGACTGGATGATACCTGTGAGTCCCTTTGACTCAGCCTATTCTATATTCTAGTTTGAGCAAATCACATTAAAAAAAAATTAAAAAATCACTAAAAATCTATACATATAACTTAAAATAAACTAAGAAAAGTATGGGTGTCTGCAATTTACAGCTCTTTGCAGTTCAATTTCCTGTTAGGTTTGGCATTCATTCTGCTCTGGGATGACTTCTCATAGTGGCTAAATTCCTGCATTAGTTAACTCACGTGTGCCTACATAGAATCTCTAACCTCATACCCATCCAAACTATATTTGAATGCTTTTCTGATACTCCAATAGAAATTTATTCTTTATTCCTGTTATAAAATGCATGCTGAGCTTTGATGGTTTCTGCATTACCAAAGCCTACAAAACTTGTTCCTACAGAGTGCTGATACTTTGGCCTTGATCTATTGGTGCACTTAAGCATAATGGTGTGATCTGTATGTGTACTTATATGTCAATGCACTAGGCTTTCTACGATAAGAACTTGCAGTTGACCAAGAAACAGAGTAATCTGAGTAAGCTGTTAAAATACCAGGACCACTCCAGCAGCAGGGAAGAGAAATCTTTGAGTTACTTTTTGAAAACGAACAGGTTTGTTTTGGAGGTTCACTACAATACACTCCAAAGTCACGAAGGATGAGGAATAGCACTTGTGAGGGAAAATAAATGTTTAAGTGAAATTTGCCTTTTTTTTTTTTTTTTTTTTCCTGTGTTAATGGCTTTCGATTTTCAGCATCAATTGTAGACTGCTTTTCTGAATTGAATCAAGTCCTTTCTAAAGGAAGGTATCATTGTCCTCACTTTACATTGGCACAGAGAGCTGAGATGACTCGACCAATCTCATTTAACAGATCACATCATAGCCAAGCTTTTAATTCTAAAGAAAGGCCGGTGAATAATAGTTCTTGTGTGGTAAACATACTATAAAAGAATGGAGCATTCGGTGGTGTGTTTTATAGGGAACACAAACTAATGAAGGTTTGTGAAATGTCAGTGAAGAAGGGTTCTTGAGAAGAATAAAGGTACCTGGGTAAATGTAATGTTTTAGGAGACATACATGTTACAAATACTTGTGTACTGCTATATATAGCTTTATATGTAGCTATGCAGTATATATAGTAATACAGACTTTGTATAGTAACAAATATGTTAATATTTATACAGAAACATATATGGTGTTTAGATTCTGGGGTAATCCTCAATTAAACAGCAGCTATATGGAAGTTCACAAGATATCTGTGCCTACCTCTAGTTCAAAGCACCTACGATTTTGAAGAACTTGATTTTAGTTAACTAAGTAAGTTAGTTACTATCCACCTGTAAACAATCACCTAGATTTAGTTTGGTATCATAGAATGGCTTGGGATATATTGGACTGGAAAGATCATCTAGTTTCAGACCTCTGCTGTGGGCAGGATTGCCATCCACTAAGTCAGGTAGTAGGTCTGGCTGCCCAGAACCCATGCAGATTGGCCTTGATTGCCTCCGGGGATGGGGCATCCATCACTTCTCTGGGCAGCCTGTGCCAGCACATCACCATATTCTCAGTGAAAAATTTGCTTTGATACTTCTGATATCAAAAACAGTGCAATAAAACACTGCATGGAAACTGTTAGGTACTTTATAATTGGCAGATGTGCTTAATTTGCCAGCACACCAGCCAATCCCTGAGGATTTACAAGAGGGAAAAAAAAAAGTAAAAAAAAAAAAAGTTGGGGTTTCAATAGCTTTAGTAATCATTACTTAATGGCTGGGAATTGAAAAAGCCTTGCTTAATTTAGTTTTCTGTTCTTTCTGTGAATAGAGATGGTCAATCATTTTTAAATTCTAGTTTAAAATCAGAACTGCTGCTTTTATCTGAGGCACTGATGCTTCCCTCACTGTCTTCTGTCTTCTTAAAGCTGCAGTATTCTGTGTAAATAAATATACATTAGGCTTTGGAGAGAGAGGCTGAAGTTGTAGCTATATCACATGCTTTGTGAATACCTTGCACTTGAGCTGAATACTCAAAATACCAAATGAAAACTCAGAACCCTGTTTGGAATACTCAAAAATGAAATAAGAAAAAGGTGTGCTCCAAACCTCAGGGAATAAAGTTTTTTATTCTACACATTGTGGCAGCAACAAAAATGGGAGAGGAAGAAAGAATAATAGCACCAGGAAAAGGAAGGCAACTGTTAATTTTAGTGTGAGACAAAACAAAACAGCACAACCAGCGAGGAAAAGATGGCAGAGGATTTTTATACAGCTTTATTGAAGAATAAGATTTTTTTTCTCTCTCTGTTTCACACATTGTGGTCCCTTGTGCCTCCCTCCTCCCTTTCTTGTTGTATGTTTATTTTTTCTTGCATTTTTATCACAATACTGCAACTAGAGAAGAATCTTTCTGTGCTAATTCACTAAAGTTTTGTGACTTTAATACAAGAAATACTCATGCATTTCTCCCTGGTTAACTTGGTGAGCCCATTACTACTTGTTCAGTTGTTTTGAACTCCATGCTTATTGGCTGGTGGTTGCATGCTCTCAGACCCCAACATCTGACAGGAAGCAAGGATGGAGACTGAAACAACTTTACTTTTGATTTACCTGTCATTTGTGGATTCAACTCTTAGCATTTACGTTCCCCTAATATTGTGGTTTCTGAATTGAATGAATATGAAATCTAATTTGTGCTCTCCAGAGGAAATGGCTGTAACACTTGAACATGTTACTGTCAGAGAGATTCGGGTCAAATATTGATTTTTCTGGTATGCCAGTATCAATCAGTGTGTTTTAATTTAATTCAAAATACCAGTAGCTGAGAGTTCATAGAAGCTAGAGTTATACTGAGATCGACTTCATTTTCTCAGGTCTACTATCTCTCCGTCTGCTGACACAGTGAGCAGCAGAGATAATTCAGTATTTTAAGAAACAGCTAGGCTGCCGGATTGAGATAGTCCGTATTTATACCCATTCTGTTAAAAAGAAGAAGCAATCTCTTAACTGAAGCTGTTCTGGAGGAGCCTGAGAAAGGTAGCCTTTGTTGAGTAGTGTTGCAACCAGAGCAACTGGGTTGGAGTGGTAGAACTGATGGAGGTGAACTGGTTCAGAAGCTTATTATTATGGTGCACAGTAAAACAAACACATACATCTGAGATGCCTCATCTAGAATAAGGATAGCAGCAAAAATTAGGAAATAGATGGGCTGTGGTAAACTGTAGTTGGAAGTGGAGAGTGAAAGCAAACTGGAGTGAATGCCATACCCAAGCATTTCATACTTATGTGAAACTGCTGGGTTCTCGGAAGTGTTGGAATGCTCAGAGCATTGAGCTGAATTCCAGATGATTTCTGTATATTTACCAGCAAAAATGCTAGATAGATATGAGGATGTAGTTATTTGATTACTTTATTGAGATAAATTAGGGAATATGCCCCAAAACTGTAGATACTCAAGTCTGAAAGTTTTGAGCCATTATCTAGGATATTATGGTTCAGTGTGAAAGAAGTGAAAAAACCCTACCTCCTTGTTGGTTCACATAACTCCTGTGAACCCATATATTTGTTTTCTTCTGAAGCAGATTTCTAGGGTCCAGTGTTATGCTGTATCCTCAGCATGGGGATTTTAATAATTCTGGCAGCAGATCGATTTTCTGTAAGAAGAGTTCAGATGATGAAATCTGTTCTCCCTCTAATGAACACCTATTCTTACAGACAGGTTCATTGAGACTAGAGGAATGATTTGAGAGAGTGCTAACTAATTTCAGAGAGACCTCCACAGCCTTGGTCCACTTTGGAAAGTTGAGTTTAATAGTATGTGAAAAGGACTGAAACCAAAACCAGGCACAGAGGTGAGAATTCTTAGTGGTTCCTGTGGATATACCTTCATAGTAGGTGAAATCCACATTCTTATCTGAGGTTTGCCTCAAATCTCCCCCAACTATTCTTATCCCCTTAAATCCATGCCTGCCTTCCTGCCCATTGAATATTGACATATTTGCTCAGATGGAGCTATAGGATATAGTCTGTGTTCAAGCTTATCTACTTTGCAGTGAGCATGTAAGTGAAATTCACTTTGTTTCTCCAATTCTACTGTGTATCTGAAAATTTCTGACCATTTTTTCTTTCCTCATGCACCAGAAACTACATGTGTATGTGTCTATGTATGCTTGTCATTTAAATCCTCATTTCGGATGCTCTATCTTGTATCTGTTCTGCTTTGTTCAGCTCAGAAACAGTGAAAAGAAATCTGTTTGATGTTGGTGCTTACTGACCAGAGTGCTGTTAAATCAGATATGGTAATACTCATAAGTAGAGCATGTGAATGAGTACTAGACTCTGCTCACCTCTGAAGGAAAGACAAAAATTGGTCATTACAATAGGTACCCAAAAGTATTCCATTAAGAAATATTCTGAGTTGCTCTCTGGAGTCTTCACTGACTCCTATAAAGGAGACCAAAATTCCTATTTTGGGGATATAGAGACTTGGACAGAATTTGCTGGTGTGTATTCCCCAAGGCACCTCCAAAGAGGCCAGCATACTTTCTAGTAGCAACTTCTTATCTGTTGAGTCCTGGCTTCTTGTGCATGCCTCCTGCAGCACAAATTCATCTGACACTCCAATAAGAAGACAAACACCTTTCAGTCTCCAGGCTGGAAAAAGAGCTGTGTAATGCACATTTCTTTCCTCCCCACTGACTTCCTGCTGGTCACTGTTGCTCACTGTCTGCTGTTTTCCAGTGACACAAACCAGAGCAGAATGTCCTTTCCATGCATGCTCTGGAGTTATTGCATGATTCACTGCAGCTGCTTATAGAACTGTCTTGACTTGCCTGGATGGCCAAGAAGGCCAATGGCATTCTGGCTTGCATCAAAAACAGTGTTACTAGCAGGAACTGGGAGGTCATTGTCCCCCTGTACTCTGCACTGGTGAGGCCGCACCTCGAGTACTGTGTTCAGTTTTGGGCCCCTCACTGCAAGAAAGACATTGAGGCCCTGGAACGTGTTCAGAGGAGGGCTACGAAGCTGGTGAGGGGTCTGGAGCACAGGCCTTATGAGGAGCGGCTGAGGGAGCTGGGATTGTTCAGCCTGGAAAAGAGGAGGCTCAGGGGAGACCTCATTGCTCTCTATAACTTCCTGAAGGGAGGTTGTGGTGAGCTAGGGGTCGGCCTCTTCTCTCGTATAATTAGTGATAGAACTAGAGGGAATGGATTTAAGCTGCGCCAGGGGAGATTCAGGCTGGACATTAGGAAATATTACTTCTCGGAAAGGGTGGTCAGGCACTGGAATGCACTGCCCAGGGAGGTGGTGGAGTCACCGACCATGGGAGTGTTCAAGAAACGTTTGGATGTTGTGTTGAGGAATATGGTTTAGCTGGGAAGTATTGGTAATGGTTGGACTAGATGATCTTCTAGGTCTTTTCCAACCTTGATAATTCTGTGATTCTGTGATTCTGATTCTGTGACTCCGGCCATTTTGTTTTATCCCTTTGTACTTTGGATGTAAAGCCTAGCATTAATGAACTACTTAGAGCACAGAGGTGTAAGTGGTTGCTAAATGGGTTTCAGTTTATTTCAGGACAAAAGAAATATTGGTTGACATTAAAGTCTGAGTAACATAGCAATGGGCAAATCCAGCAAATGACTGTCCACAAAGAGATTGTGCAATCTGTCCTTACTATTACATGTTCCCTCATCCATGGTATATGGGGCTGTCGTCTCCTTCAGATGAAGATCTAGTGCCTACAGCAAGAAGAGAAAGGAAGAAGGATCAGACATGACATGACCTGATAAGGTGGAAGCTATGCTGGGCCAGCTACTAAGGACATGCTGGAGATGACTCAGTGGGAAAAAGAAGCAGCAGAGTCAAGCATAGACCAGTAATCACAGTGCCAATATCTTTCTACCTGTTACTGAACAGATAACATCAAGAATGGGAGTGCCCACAGGTGGTAGTCAATGTAGTAAGAGCTAGAAGAACTATTGTACTGTAGTGTTCTGGCTTACTTTAGATGGAGCTCAAGGAAGATGCTGGGGACCCTTCCTTTGACTCACATTCATCCTCTGTGCTGTGTCATGCCAGGTAGATTTACATGTGACAAATTTGTGTGGAAGTACCACTTCAGCTAATTATGAACTGAATGTGAAGCTTATGATCACTTTCCCTTGCATTTTATTGTTCTTAAAGCTATCATTCAGTCAGACTTTTATGCTTTTATGCTGACGTTACTATTATAACACTGTCTAAGACAATGCCAAAATCCTGCATACTGTAATATTATGAGGCTGAGAAGGAAGAAATGTATTCTGCTGCTTGCAATTTGCATGCCTTAATTCGGTACCCTATTAATCTGTGTGCACATTTTCTCCTTTTTATTTTTATTTTTAATTTGTCTGTTGATGCTTGATACTATGTTATTTTAATTTATTTAGAAGGAACAGAAAACAAAGAAGGTTCTTGGCTGAAAGAAGTTTCCAGCTATGACTCTAGACTCAGTCTTGCTCATTTTGTGGCAAGCTGCCAAACCAGCAAGTCATGAAATCTCTTTCTTTCTCATGTAGGTAACTAGTTTTCTAATGGGTGTTTGTAAAAATCACTCTTACTTCAGGCTTTACCTGATTCTCTACTGTGTCATCTTATTCCCTTTTCAGTTCACCCCCAGTATTTTTTTCTTTGGAGTTTTATTAAATTGGTTTTGTGAGATATGGTCTAGTCTCAGAATCTTTCAGTATACCTCTTCCATCTGTCACATTGTCTTCTGTAGGTTTTAAATAGCTGGTCCTTATTTTCAGAATAATTAAGGTCAAAAGATGCAGCAACAATGCTGGAACTTTATCAGATACTACGTAAGAATTGCCTTAACTGTTTAGTCATATCCACAATTCAAGTATAAATGAATCACCTTTATATTTCTGGTCATTTCACCTTGCCTTCTACTGAAAGGTACATATCAGCAGACATTTTGATATAGACACCATGATTACCATGAATAGATACCAACACCATTATTCCAAGAATTAGGAATCTAAACTCCAAAAGAATCAAGAGAACCCCCTGGACAACAGTTTGAAGACAGGAAAAGTGAGGAAGGAAGACCAGTTCCCACATATACCCAAACAGTACTCACAAAAGAGCCTGAATTGCTTCCTGAATACTTGATTGATAATTCAGTGAAAGGAAGCTTCCAAATCAGCACTTAGCCTAGGTGCAGAGGGTTGGTGGGAATATCTGCTCACTTCCCTTCTGCCCCTCGTGCTCCTTTAATAAGGAGAAAATTGATTCCCAGTTTCTGAACAAAGGTCTGTAGCTAGAAGAGAGTGTGGTCTCCCTGGCTGAGTAACAGCTGGGGAAAAATGAATAGACCATATGCCAGAGAGCAGCCGCCAGAACACTGGGACAAAGCTGTGGAGTACTGCCAAACCTCACAGTGAAAAGCATGGCAGTCAGGGTGAGGGGTGGAGGGAAGCTGCTCAAAACACACTGTAAGGGGCCCTGCCCTGCTGTACTTTTTAAGGATCGTACTATGTAATTCCTGAACAAAAGAAGGAAAAACGACTTGTTTTCAACAAGTTGGAAAAGAAAGTCACTTAGGTGGCTCTGACCATCCTTGTTTAAACTTGCCCATTTTCCTTTCTTCACCGGTGAGATCTTTCTCAGGAAAAGCTAGAAAGTTGCAGTTGCTTCTCCTCTCTTGGTCTTTTTCTTTTTTCTTTTTTTTTTTTCCAAAATCTGGTTCATTTCTGTTTCTTCTGTGACCCAATCTCGATGGCAGAATGGGATATTCTCAGGTGGACATCATTAACGACTGTAACAATTCTGCCTCAGCTGAAAGAGGAGCTTGGTTTGTGAAGATTTTTATGCAAGAGGAATTGGTCTGCAATAGATTCAGTCTTAAACTTCTTTTTTTTTTTTTTTTTACCTCATACATATAAACTGACAACATGTTCCAGTTTGTTCCAGGCCTGTAGAGGCAGAGGATGCCTTCAGTACTGAACAGGTGGAACTGAGAGCTGTAGCTAATGAACTCAGTAAGCTCTAGGAGAGGGATTATAGGAAGGGAGGCCTCAGGCAAGAAAGAAAAAAAAAGAGACACAGCCCTGGACCAACACTGTAACCCCACAAGCTGTGAGATGCAGCTATTCTTTTTCACTTGAAATATCCCTCTGAGCTGATGTGGTCCTTTCTACACTTCGCAGTAAGCGTACGTTGAATGGCACAGACTCACTCTGTGCACATGCAAGTCAAATAGTAATGCTGTAAGTGAGGAAAACAAACTAGAATCTCAGTAAAGTTTTGATTAAAAAAATCAAAGCTTTAAAGTAGGGTAATTGTTTATAGGAAGAAGATATGGACGTTATTGAAAGATGCACTTCAAATTTCTAGTGGTAGTCATGTTCACAATAGTTCCAATTACATTTCTTTAATCAGACAGATCTCTTCTGAAACTTCCTACTTTTAAACAGAATGTCTACTTAGAGATACCTAAGGTAAAATAGTGAAATGATTCACGTTAATCGATTATGACTGATTTAAGTGAAACTTAATTGCCTACATGGCTGTTACTTATTTGTCTAACAGAAACAACTGAAAGCAATTGGAAAAAAAAAGTCCTTTGCAGTGTTTTACACCTTGCTGGTTATTCCTCCGTAAAGAGTCATTTCAGATTCTAGATATCCAGTCCACTGTAACTTGTTATATATTGGCTTATAATGGTTAAAGCGAAAAAATAAATGAGAATATACTTCTGGAAAGGCAGTGATATCTACCAAATTTCCTTTTAAATATGCACAACAAAATGAATTGTTAAAAATAATCCCCTGAGGATGGTGCTTCTTTTGTCAGTTTTCTACCAGAGTGCACTCTGCACTTTGACAGAAAATTGCTCATTAATCTCAAGGGAATGACCAGTTTTTCAAAATACTCACTCAACTATGTTACCAGTGTTAATTTTTTAAGCATTGTGGGTGCCATTAATAGCTTGCTGTGGTTTGGAAACAACAGTAATCCTTTTTGAATGGGACATTAACTCCAAAACAAATCATTAGCTGTTGTCTATATACTGTAATTAACAGTTACCTTCTAGAAGGTCATCATGCCTTCATAGAAATAACCTAGGTAATGTCCAGACCATGTTACTGAAGTTTTGGGTTCTATCTAATATTTCTGTCTCAAGGCACTAAAGTGGGATGCATTTCTGGCAGAGGACTGCCAATTGCATTTAGAGTGGCACACATAGCGAAGGTAAGGGAATCTGATCTTCTCTTTCAGCCTTTCTCCATTTTTGGTTTCTAGGATGAGGGAAAAGGAATGGGTATCTTAATTTGCTTCCTCTCAGATGTGTGAGATATCACTACTTTAAAAGGGAGTTTGATAATTGTTTGGGATGGAAAAGGCAAGAAATATTATTCTATCTCATCCACCTTAAACTTTGCCTTTCCTACCTCTATTAATGTCCACTACATCTCATTCCCAGTGGGTGTGGGACTGGGAGGTGAAGAAAGAGAGAATCATAGAGTGGAAGAACCTGCCAGAACTGACCTCCTTAGATGTGAGTTTTGTTGAGAAAAGTCATGACCTTGTTTTAAGAGTGAGATGAAAGGTTGATTCATTGTTCTTCATTTTGATACTTTCCCTGATAAAAAGTATGTAATTAAGGGGAGCAATGCATGTATACAATATGGAGCTTGAAATCTTAGCAGTAGTGTCAGTTTTCAGGCTAGTTTTATATGGCTATAATGTCAGTGATCTTTTAACTCTTGACTCAAATAATTTGATTTTCACTGGGAACAAGCCCGTTGTACTGAAGTATGCATGCATGGGCAAAAAGACAGGAGAACATGAAATATACTTGCTTTTATATTTAAGAGCACGTTTTTTCCTTTGGTCTGTGCTTAAAAAAGCCAAATCTAACCTGAAAAATAAGCCTCTAGTCAGTATATATTTAGTTGATATTTTTAAAAGCACTTCATGATTTAAGGTACATGGCCCCCTGAAAGCCTAAGAAGTTTTTGCTTCTGGGCTGCTAAAGCATATTTGATATGCCTGTTTATACTGTATTCTTTATATTGGATTCACTGGTAGCATAGCTTGAGTTGAAGCAAAGCTTTGGTATATCATTCCTCCAGGACTGAAATGTCAGCTCCCGACATAGTCTTGAATATTTTCTTTCTGGAATGTTCTTTTTCAGAATATTGCTCAGCAGTAGCAAAGGGCACTTCCCAGTGGCAGCTTCTGCTTGTTGAGAAATTCGTAACCTGGAAATGCTTATAAGTCTTGCCCGCTTTGCTCAAAGAGTACACATTCAAGCAAAATTACACACAAGTAATACTTCCCTCAGACACTCCAATGAAGACTCTGGAATTTCCTAGCCCTGCAGAAAATAGCTTACTTTAACACATTTGTCTTATCTAACTATTCTTTATCTAGTTGTTCTCACAGTCTGGCCATCAGGCCTTACCTCCCCAGTTTGTGTGTGTGCATCATGAATTATGTAGAAAAGGCTGATATTAAGCTACAGTTCAGGTGCTAAGATCATCTGCACAGTATTCTTTGAGTGATACTGTTATCAAGTAGCGCTTGACCTTCTCTGTACACTTGAAAATATTAGAAAATTTCCAATCCTCCTTTCTAATACATTTTACCTGTTCCAGGTTTTGGGCATCTTGCATTAGTTTGACCCTTTGTGTTCTAGTCTCTTTTTCAGCTGGAGCTCAATTCTTATGCTATCTTGGCTTTATTTTAACTTATTTTATATTAGGTGTGTTGGGTTTTTTTAGAACTACACAATAAATTGTAGGAATGCTGAAGGTAAAGGATGTTGACACTTGAGATAATACAACTGCATAAAATCTAAAAGAGAAATTGTTTTCCACTTAAATCAGAGGGATTTTACACTTCAGGCTTCATTTATCTGATTTTTTAAAAGATTTTGATTGTTGATATCTTTTTCTCTAATAGCTATTCTGGTGTAGACATATGTACAATGATGTATAAATGATAGTGGAAAAGATTTAAACCAAATATATATTCAAACTTATATAGTCAAGTGCGATAGGGTCTGTTTAGAGCATACATTAAGTACTTACTGGTCTGGCCCAGGAGGACTATTTTCATGTGGTGATAATACAGTGTTGATTATTATTGAAAATTACAACAAAGTTAAGGTTGTTGGCTATGAAGTCATTATAAACATCAAAACTGTACAGAAACATTTTTGAAACTAAAAATCATTTGTTTGATCAGAATTTGTTATTTCCTTTTTAATGAGAGGAAGAGAAAACCTCCTTAGTTCTACTTGAGACATGCATCAGAAGAGGAACAATCTGTTGGCATCTGCTGAAAAGAAAAAGGACCTGGCTATACTGGAACTCAAATAGCTGTAATCTGTAGGCAGATTTTACTAATTGTTTTCTTCCCTTTTTTCTCTAGAAGCCCAGCTTTTTGGAGAGTAAAGGATGTGCACAGGAGTTATGCTGACGTTTGGAAAAGGGCTAGGATGTTGACCTGTGTTCAAGGTATCTGCCATAAATGAATGCTCACCGTGAAGTAGTGCACTCATTTGAAAGTAATGCAGTGAACTGTTCCAGGGCCAAGAGAGTTTCCTAATGTATTTAAGGAAAAGAATTACTTCATCCAAAAAGGTCTGGAAATCTTGAAACATTCTGGTATTTCTAAAGAGATGATATACCTCAGGGCTGCCTTGACCTAGCTTGGGGCTTGATGATCCTTGAGATTTCTTCCAACCCAAGCCATTCTATGATTCTACAAGGTGCTTTCACATTCAACAACACCCATTGGGTGCTTGTTCTCAGACAGAGTAAATAGCCTATGTATTGGCTTGGAAATTGAGGTGAGTGTTCCTGCACTTCAATAGTCAAGATTAGCAAGTAGTGTGAAGGTATAAAGTTTTTTGTTTGTTTGTTTATTCTTTTAATGGCAGCGTAAGAAGTATCAAGCAGAGTGATTGTAATTCAGTATTTCATTAGCATGTGGTGCAAGTCTTTTGAGACCGTACTATTCCAAGTCCATAAGAAAATGGGACCAAGAAAGATTTTAGGAGTATTGCAGAGCACATAGCCTGTGGTGAGAAGCCAGAGGGAGTAGTCTTTCTCATTGTGTCAATTAAATAGGTTGATTAAATAGGTTGCATCAAGAGTATTCATGTTGACATAGAAAAGATGAATAAGGCAAGTATATCATTATCTGTAGAAGTGGAGAGACGTGAGATGCAAAGGACTGTGGATTTGACAGGAGATCTGGGGCTGCTGCAGAGCACTCTGTAAATGAGTATCTGTAGGGTCTGAGAATCTCACTGAACCTGGAGGTCATATATATATATGACAGAGGACCTCTGTCATATATATATATATATTTTTTGCAGCAAATAGGATGAGATGTGCAATGTATCAGAACGTGAATTCAGTGCTGTAAACAAGGCTCCCAACTCTTAGAAAGCACATAAATGAAGAAGATTTGAATCCAGGTTTAAACCTAAACTAAGAAACAATAAAGCATCTCTTCAATTATTATTTTTTTTAATTTAAATTTTGTTCTTCTAAAATTCCCTGTTCAAACCCGTGTAACCACCATCCACATTTGTTATGAGAGAAGTGATGGGTGTTCAATAGCCATAGAGCACATCTTCAGCCATTGAATCACATGCTGAACTGAAATGCTCAAATAAGCAAGAGTATGGCTTACCCTTTCCTAACCTCTGACTGTATCATAAGGATGATAATATTGCTTAAACCTAATGTATCAGAAGGAAATGGTTTCATTGTTATCCGATGGGTATCCCATAACAATGCCACAGTGGCAGAGGCTATAATGAGGAACTGTAAGGTTTCAATGGCAAAAGGGATTCATTGCTAGTTCATGACCTCATGAAGAAATCGTTACAATGCCATCAGAGATATGAAGTTGTTATGGGAAAACTATTTCAAAGCAAGTCTAGAAGGACCCTTTTGAAGGTGCTGTTAAGAAGTTATTACAAAGTAAGGTTATGATGGCAAAATGGTTTCAGTGGAACTCTTATTATAGTTTAAAAACAAATTAAATGGTGTCAGTGGAAGTTATTCCCCTTCAAAACCTAAATAAATTAAACAGACCTCTCTCTAAACCAAAACAATGGTAAATTAGAAGTTTGATTGACACTTGATCAGAAGGAGAGTATGAGGGCTGTTCCAAAAGTAATGCCTCATATGTTATGTTGTCCCACAATTTCAGAGGCAGATGTTGGTGGTATGACAGTAGAGGCTGAACTTTCTGACAGTATTCCATTACATTTTGTTGCTCTGTGACAGATGGCAGTAGAGGGGCAGTTTGAAATAGCATCTGACATGGAAGTGCATATGAAGCAAAGGTGTGCTAAATTCCTGCTTGCAGACAAATGGCACCCATTGACATTCACTGACCCTGAGGAGAAGGATTTGGGAATGTTGATGAAAGACTCAACATGAGCCAGCAGTGTGCACTTGCAGCCCAGGCCAACCATATCCTGGGTTTCATCAAGAGAAGTGTGACCAGCAGGTTGAGGAATGTGGTTCTGCCACTCTACTCTGCTCTCATGAGACCCCACCTGGAGCACTGCATCCAGTTCTGGGGCCCCCAAAACAAGAAGGACATGGAGTTGTTCAGACAGGTCCACAGGCAAACCACAAAGATAATCAGAGGGCTGGAGCACCTCCCCTATGTGGACAGGCTGAGGAAGCTGGGACTCTTCATCCTGGACAAGAGAGGGCTTCAGGGCGCACCTTATAGCAGCCTTCCAGTGCCTGAAGGGGGCCTACGGTAAAGCTGGGGAAGGCCATTTTATAAGGATATGTAGTGACATGAGACAGGGAAATGGTTTTAAACTGGAAGAGGGTAGATTTAGATTAGATATTAGAAAGAAATTCTTTACTATGAGGGTGATGAGACATTGAAACAGGCTGCCCAGCGAGGTTGTGGATGTCCCCTCCCTGGAAGCATTCAAGGCCAGAGTAGATGGAGCTGTGAGCAACCTGGTGTAAAGGGAGGCGTCCCCGCAAATAGCAGGGGGCTTGGAACAAGATGATCATGAAGGTCCTTTCCAACCCAAACCATTCTGTGATTCTAGGACATTTGCTGAACATTTATGGAGACCACAGAGTGGATGTGAGCACAGTGAGGTAGTGGGTGGTGAATTTCAGAAGTGTTGACAGCAACAGTGGGTCACCTCCACTGGTGCAGTTGCCTGTGTACAACTGTAGCATACAGGCTTTTGTTCGTCACTGGAAAAAATGCACTGCTAATGGTTGTGTCTGTGTTGAAAACTGGTGTTTTGTAGCTGAGAATTTGCTTTATCAAGTAGTGTTCTTGTACTCTTAGGATGTGTTATAGTTTCCATGGAAATAAATAGGAGGCATTACTTTTGGAGCAAAATACAGAATTATGAATTCTTGCAAGCAATCAAATAAAATTTTTGCTGGAGTTACCCATCTGGAAAATAATGTCACTGAGTTTCTAGGATCTTTGAATTTTTAAATTGAAATATCATCCTTACATCAAAGTTTATAATAAATATCATTCTTCTGTATCTTCCTTGCTGTATTGCAAATTAGTCTATTAGAACTTCTTGTTTTTCTTATTGTGTTTCTAACTTGCATTTATTCCAATAGGGATAGCGATGGCATAGATCTAAAATAAATTAAAATTCCACTGCCACTCCCAGTCTAGAATTTTGAGTGACAGCTGAGACTGTCTGTCAAACTAAGTAGTCTATTTCAAAACAGTAAAAAAAACCCTACCTATGACTGCCATCTCATCAGTAATGTGTTTAGTATTTATCTGGTTTAAAATCCAGCCTAATCTGATCATCTGCTCTATTATTGGTGGTGGATGGGAATAAAATGTACATTTAGAAGTTGTTTTGGATGATTGTACGCACTACCAAATAATTAGAGTAATATTTTCACTACAAAGAATACATTTCTGAAGTACTTCTGAGATACAAAAAAAATCCACATTTTCTTCTGGTGTTTATTTATTTATTTATTTTTCTTATTTTCAGTGAATAGCTACCTATATGTTGTCCAAAAAGTTCAGCTAGATCTGGCGCAATACCAAAGACTTTAAACTGGGGCTCCATAAATGTTGTGTCATTTGAGTGCTCACTGAAACTTGGAAGAGGATATCCAGCACCATGAGAGCAGAAAGTCTATCATAAGGCCGAGAAAACTTTATTGAAATGAAAGATTTCAGCAAAATGTTCTGGATTTGACAAATATGCCTTTTTTTTCTCTACATTTAGAAGAAAAATCTGAAAATATTTCTATGAGTCTTCGTTAATAGTTGTGTTAAATGTCTTGGAACATTTTTACTGATTATAAAACATACAGTTTTAAGAGGGAGCTTCAAAACCAGTCACTTAGGTGGGGGTTCTCTTTATCTTCCTGTTCAGTATCTGTACAATTATTTGGGATACCCATGGTGTTCACCGTGTCCATGTGAAACCGTGTGAATAGTAGATAGTATGCCCTTAGTAATCTGGCATCCATATGTTCTAAGACAGCTTGAAGTATAATCATCATTGCATTTTTCCTGCATCTTTGCCACAAAGTAGGCATTTTTGGAAAGAAAGACCAGAATTCTCTTTAGCTGCTGATGAATGCCATCCTCTTGCAAAATCTAGAGTAGAAATCAAATCCTTGAACAACAGTTTTCCTTACAAAGAACAATCTTTTTTATACTTGTTTGATTTGCACAATTTGCACCTACTTTGCAGACACTGTTACATTGGTGCTCACTTTTTTTTTTGTGGAACACGTGCCATTTCTGTACAATGACAGCAAGAGAATGTTGTATTAGCAAATGATTCATGAGCTCTAAATTTCCCATTTCAGACAAACTAGAAATTATAGATTTTTAAAATGATTTTGGTTATCAGTTCATCAGTCAAATAAATACCATTTAATGTGATAAAGGATGGATTTTGGTTTCTCATGTGTCCTGTAAGTAGAGTAAACAAGCTCTCCCACACTTAATAAGGAAAGTCTATCTGCAGTATTATAGAAACACACAATATCCCAACATCAAGTATCCCAAATTCTGCCATCCTCATTCTTTTCAACATCTTAATAAGTTCAAAACTTGTTTGTCATCCTTAGGAGAATGCATCAATCTCTGTTGTTTCTGATAATGAGGCGTTTATTCTGGAGAATTGGATATCACAGTGTGAAGCACATTGCAGGGAGAGATCTAGAGATCTCTGAGTATGCCTGCATGCTGCCAGCTTACCTCTGCTTTTGATAGAATTGAGTTGGAGGTGATAATTCTTCCTGAGCTCACAATTCCTGTTGATTACTTGGATACCTGTATCGCAGTCCTACTGAGGTGGATGCTGGGAGTATGTAC
Organism: Perdix hodgsoniae; assembly: GCA_035772895.1. Lineage (NCBI taxonomy): Eukaryota > Metazoa > Chordata > Aves > Galliformes > Phasianidae > Perdix > Perdix hodgsoniae. The sequence goes on from JAPSGF010000034.1 coordinate 2,716,150, forward strand.
TGCCTGAGGCAGTGTTCAACACGGAGTCTGCTTGTCTACGCGCATGTCATACGACATCTGAGATTCTGTGAGAGGTGGAGTGCAGCAAAACATGGGACAAACTGTCCCCATCACATCTGCAGACCATGCTGCTATTCACAGGTCACAGTCCTTGCATGAAAACAGATACCTACAAAGATGCTTTTCAGATGCTTCATCTATGAGCAGTAGCTTTATAATTACAGCTCTTGACAGGGAAGGGTAGTTTTCATTTCGGGTTTAATTTGGATGAGAGTGTTGAAATTCTGTGTCTCTTTCTGTTTCCGCAGAATAGCATGCAATGCACTGCAGTACCTGCGTGGTGTCTCCATGTACTTATTCTGGCTTCCACAGTCATTTTACAGCTATCAGGAGTGTGGGATGAGAACGGATGTGGGTATCGGGCTTTAGACATTGTTCATCAGTTGAGGTGAATGAAAGAGGTGCATTGTCTGATTGTTTATATTTCTATGATTAGTTAGCATACCACTATCCTCTTCTTTCACTGCATCCAGCTGATGGGCTAACGGAAACACACACACACAAAGTTATCAGTTAGTATTATTATAAGTATATAATATATTATATTATTAGTATAGTTATATATATAGTTATACATACAAAAAGTTATATATATAGTTATACATACAAAAAGTATTAGTCTTTAAGTTTTGTTCTGCTTTTTTTATTCCATGATCATCCTTCACACCTTGAACTCTTCTGTTTTGATGGTGATTATTATCTTTGTTTAATCAGTGAATTTCATGACAACTGTCCTCCTTTTATCCCCTCCAGAAGTAGCTAATGGAGATACTACATAGGATCTGTCAAATTAGATAAATGTGCCCTTAATAGAATCTGTGAGTTGTCTCTCCTTAGCTTGGTAACATCCCTTTCAAATGAACATGGAAGAACATGCAGATGAAGTCAAATCTCTGTTGACTGGTTTGTGACCAACTTGACAGACTTCCCAGAATCTTTTCATCTGACAGTTGCAAGAACAATTTCCCACGTGATACTGAAATACATACTGCATACTCTGAGGGAAGGTGTCAGCAAGAGCTTGAGAGAACATAGGTATATGTCAGGGTAGTATGGAGTGTGAAGTCATGTAATAGGTTTTCAAAACCATCACTGCCCAGAAGATTTACATGCATGTGTACTATGGGCTGAGATCTATTGCAACAAGGGCAAAATTACAAAGAATCATAAAAAAGTTTTAGGAAGTTGCTTTTTAATAGAAAGAAATTATGTAGGTATTCATGTGAGGAAGAGCTGCTATTATTCTGCTTGGGCTGACAGGGATAATAAGGCTGGTAACAGGTCTAAGCACCATTCATAGGTTGGGGTTGAGTCTCACTAGGAAGTGAAGGAGTAATACAGTTTGGACAGACCCATAAGAAAGAACAAAATCTTAACAGAGACAGGGAACAGAGAGAAGGAAATGTACATGAACAAAGCAAAAACTCCAGGTTAAAATGGCTAGGTGTCAGAATTAGCAGTATCCATGAGAATGAAAAGTATCCTTGGGAAAACATGAAAGGGAGAAGCTGAAGGGCAAAAGAGGGAACAGAATGCAAAAGTGGCCTGTGACTCAGCAGCACAGAATGACCAGAGCAGTATGTGAGAAGGGATGAAATAGTGGAAATCAGTGGTTTGATGTAAGGAACTCTTTTAGAAGGATGGGGCCAATGGACTAGAAGATGTTTATGATGGCTAAATCATAGGTTTTGCAGAGTATTACAGCATTTTGACAGTGCTCAATCCAGACAAAATTGAACTTTATTTGCTTTCTAAATTGCAGGTAATACCATTAATCAAAAGCCTTTTCTTTATGGAAAGGGGTTAAGACACATATTCCTTTTGAACAACCCCCCTCTCCCAAGTCTGAATCTCTTCCTCTGTAAATTTAGCCCTAAATGATAAAGGTTTGAATATTTATTCTTTTATGAAAACACATCTATGATTTTTATCTTGTCTGATCATCTTGTTTTCTGTATCTTATTATTTCTGTATAACTTTTGATGCTATCATTTCTTCCATCAAGTGCAAATGCACTTTATCCACAGAAGAATTGTAGATTAGACGAATAGTTTATTTTCCTTATAAAAAAGCAGAATTGAAGATGCAAAATTAAGTTTGTTTAAAAGTTCATGTACAGAGTGAGTTCTTGATTTCTAAACGCTGAAAGTAGATATTTCATATGGAATTCAGCAAGCAATTCAGCTCTTCAGCTCTTTTAGGCATATAGTGATTCTTACGTTGCATAAATAATGGAATTATTGGCTCCCCTGCCATGCCTTAGCTGATGTCCTGTGGTTCACCTGGCTTGATTCATGCTAGGAATCTCCAAATCCAAGAACAGTGCCCAAGTTTCAAGCAAAACAGGTAATGTTTTTTTCTATTTAGTGCACTTTGCTTGTCTATTGTGGAAGGAAAAAAAAACAAACAACAAACTGTAATGAAAAAACAAAGCTGTTTTATACAGTGCCTGGTTAGAAATACTATGAGAAACTGTTGATGTATGGGACAAGAACTGTCAAATCAGACAGACAGACAGAACCCTTAGTGAGTCATAAAGATTTTGTTGATTAAAAAAACATTAAAATATATGTTAATGAAATGTTTTGTTTCACTATGAGCCTTTTATTACATCAAACTGCTAGGAGTTTTCTTCACTTTCCGAAGTCCTGCAGTAAAATATGAAGTGTTGGGAGCAACTTCTTGAAGATGCATCCTCTACTTAACCCAGTTCTGCTTGAAAATCTGGTTTGATGTATTTCTATCATATAATTCCTTCCTCATCTCACTTACAAGCTGATGATTTTACTTAAAATGTCCTCAGATGAAAGAATTCCTATTGGTAAGCTTTCTGTTACCCTGCACTCTTCCCTTACAGGTTCCACCATATCTTTTTGGAGATGACAAGTACTGGGTGTAGTGATCAAAATATCCGCACACTATGCGTTAACACAATGGTATAATGATGTTTCCTTGTTTGTTTGCTACACCTTTTCAGTTAATTTCCTTCCTAATAATAGTTTCTTTATTTTACAACTGCTAGCCACTGAGCTATCTTTTTTTCAGAGAACTGTCCTTATGAAGTGTTTGTAAAATGTATGACTTCACTGAGGAGCTTTTACTGCCTTTTTTATACTTCTCTCTAAACTTACACTATTGGCCTCAGTTGGGCAGAGCATGAGGCCTTACTCACAAAGGCCATTCTTGTGTTATGTTCTTGAGCAGCAGTAGTTAATATACAGGCTGTCAGTATATTACTTTTGTTTTTTCCCACACTTATGGTTGTGCATTTGTCAATGTTGCAGTTCAGCTGACAATCCACTTGCTGAAGACTGGAGACCTTTTGGAAGTCTCTATCATAGCTCTCTGGGGGACTACCTTAGTAAAATTCCTCCGGTATGTAACTGGTCTTTTATTCTTGGTCATTTACCCTGTCATTTCAAAAATAATTTATGTATGGAAGGACTTCTTATGCGTAGCAGATTTGGTTCTTTAAGAGTCTCACAAAGGAATATCTTCAGATCCTTTTATACCAATCTGCTCCATCTATATTTTGCTCTTTCAAAGAACTTCAATCTGTGAGGCACGGCTCTTAATACAAAGCTAAAATCTACACCTACTTGTTGTATTAGATTTGTATCTTCTGTGCTTTCTTCTAGATCCAACCACTTTATTTAGCATGAAAATTGTCATCTGCAGTTTCCAGTTTCTCTGAGATTTTTCCAAAAGTTGACATCATTTTTGGTGCCAAAGCTACAATTTGAAGAGCATAGATTTTTATGGACATGTGGATGAGTTCAGTCCGGGCTGGTATGTTCAGGCATACTCTGCTGACTCAGCCTTGAAGTTGCTCTTAAACAAATTTCACTCTGCAGACAAAGACTGCAAAATGGAAATCTTATGTATAATGGACAGTAACACACACCAATCATTTAACTAGTTTGTTATTGTCTTATCTTTTTAAATTTTTTTTCTTAATATTTTGATCATCACTGGTTGCCTCTGGCTGGCCTTCTAGTTCTGTGCTGGGAAAGAGGTGAGTTGTTTTTGTTCCCAACCCCCCGCCATAATTTTCATTTCTATTTTCTGTGGAGCTCTTCCTTTAAAACCATTCTTTGCGTATCCATGTGTGGAGTTGGGGTAAGAAGACTTCTAAAATCTTTTTGCTAGTATTGTGCTTTCACTGTGATGTCTTGTAACAGTTTTCATTGCTGTTTATGAGCACTTTATCCTTCAGATGCCACATTTATATTGGTTTTAATGGGCTTATTTATTTCTATACAATTCCCTATTTCTATTTGCTAGAAACACTGAGGCTGGAAGCAAAAAAGTTTCCTATTTTGCTCTTACTGGGAGCCTGAAGAGCCTGCCTTGTTGTTATAGAACACTTCTTTGACAAAGACTTCATGAACAGAGTTTATGCTCAACCAAGACTACACTGAGATTATTGTCTTTTTTTGTATGGAGTCTTGGCCAGAATTTTCATCAGTGTCAGTGTTCGATCTTTTTGCTGGTGCCAACAGTCTGCTTCAGATAGTGAGAAAAGCCAAAGGCTTCTCAACTGGTTCGTCATCTAAACAGAGGTTGCACAGGGAACAGCTCTGTTGTGGTGTGCAGTCAGTCTGGTCATGTGAAAATGAGTTGAAAGATGATGGTTGTCCAAACAGCCACAACTGTTTATTTCCTTCCATATCTGTGAACTGATATTCTTCAATAGTTCCTTTGCTAGCCATGATTGTGATATAGCACATGGATATGATGCATATGATGAATACTGAAGATACATGTACAAGCTGCATGTAGTCCAAGAACCATAAACTATTCCTTCTGGTTTAGAGGTAAGCATTTTTGTCCTTGGGATCCATGCTTGTGGCAGTGGGTATGGATGAAGTGCTGTTTCTTATCCCTGCAGGCCAGTAGCAATTTTTAGCCCTTTGAAATTTGGAGGATATTGTGACTCCTTTACTGATAGATCTATTCTTGGATTGTCCCCTGGCTTGGATTATTCTGTGGTAGATAAAAAATATGACTTCCTATAGGGTTGTGAGTTCCCTGAATCAGGAATATCTTTTCTGAATAATTGGACATCACTTAATAGGCATCACTGCAAATGCATTAATAGTGTAACACCCTCTACTCCATCCTTTTGACCTCATCTACATCATGTATATTTATTCTTTCCTGTGATAAAAACATTAACCTCTTATCTTGCCTAAGGTTCACATATTCATTCACTATTTGAGAAAACAGAGGGAGGAAGGAAGGAATGTAGGGGGAGAGGGAAAGAGGGAGGGATAGAGGAAGAAAGGAGCTTTTAGCATTCTGTAGCTGAGCTGCCTGATGTAATGTGTTAGAGGATATAGGTGCCAGTAATGTACAAAGAGCTTGAAAAATGACCAGACAGTGCCAAGCCCACAATGCATGTTGTCAAGAGGGCTAAAAGTATAATAAATCAACCTGTCTTGTGTCAAGGGTCAGGTGGTTTGATGTTCAAAGCTATTCGGCCAGCCTGATCCAGCCAGGAATATGCTATTCATTTCTGAGCCTCTATCACTATTATGATACTGGGATCACCATAAAGCAGTGCCAGCCCTGTGGTTCTTTGGTCTTTAAGTCAAGATCCCAAAGGGGAAAATTATCCAGGAGAAGAGAGCAAAGTGCTGCTTAGTTTCAAATCTTATGCTTTCCTCGTAATTATTTTTTTTAAAGCAGCACTGAGAAGGGCATGGAAAACCGTGTCAGATGGATTTTTTCCTATGCCCTCTGTATAGGACAGCGATGTTAACCTTTCTCATCTGAGCAAGCGATATGGGCCCACAGTGGTGGGTGAGGACAATAAGCTCTGCCTCTTTCTGTTCATGTGACCATGTACATACCCAAAAGAAATGTCATATTTTGAGTAAGTGGAGGATGCCAAGCACAGTATAATTAAACAACCCACTCCAGTCACAGCTACTGGACATTCCTTCTGTGGTGTTTAGAGGGGCTGGAGGGAGGAGACCCTGTCTCTGGGTGGGTCTTTCCACATGTGTCTTACTCTGTGTCTGCAGGGCTGGATGAGTGCAAGGAACCTGCTGTAGGCATTGCAGGCCAATCTGAAACTTACATGTTCAGGATCTTTAATTAGCTTCACTAGTTGGGAATATGCAAGGAGAAAGGTTAAAGCAGCAAATCAGGCTAATTACAGGCAGGAGGTCCCAGGAGTTCAGATCAAGTGATCTTCCCTGGCCCTAATCTCTGAGAAGGAAGCAGTTAGCACTGTACTGTCTCTGCCAGTGCCAGTGCTGTTTTTCCAGCTGCTCTCCGTGAATTCACCCTGTCTTTTTTGCTCAGGGGGAAGATTGCTACCAGAAAACTCTGTGAGTTGAGGCATAATGTATAATTTCCCCTCAGTGCAGTTGGGCTTTGAGAGTGGTAACTCCTGCTTCCTTCAGAGTGCCACAGGGGCACTCTGGGGGCAAACTGGGGGCTCTATGGACACCAACACTGTGTCCCAACTTATCATAGAATCATAGAATGCCCTAGGTTGAAAAGGACTTATCTCTAAGCAACTTAATTTCTAATAGCCTATTCTCATTCCTGTGGAAGTTTTCCTGCATTTTTCCCATTCTCCAGCTATATCATCTGTCTACTATTATTTCCAGTGTCAGATAAATCGGAGTCCAAAATATTGAAACTAAGATGTCATGGGGGAATTGGGTTAAAAAAGGCAGCTGAGGTACTGAAACATCCAACTGTCAGAGGCAAACTGGCACGAGGACCAATGATGTGGAGCTTAAATGCATGTTACACAGCAAGTGACTTTGTAGCAAATAAATTCTGGAAGAATAGTTGGCTATCAGCAGATACAGAGGAAATTTCAGTGGGAATCTGTTGTAGTTAAAAACAAAACACATCAGAAACCCAAAAGAAAAACACAACTCCAACCCCAAATACCCAAAACAATGAATATGCATCAAGACTACAAAACAATTAGGTTCAAAGAGTGTATGCGGGGAAGATTCAGTGTGAGTCTTGCATAGTAGTAGACTGTGAATTTGATTACTTTGTTTCCAGAATTTTTCTCAGAGATTTGTTAATTCCCATGGTGGAGGGTTATTTTGCTCAGAGAAACACATGTGGCTATGATGTAAGTCATATATATATGTGTTTTGTTTTATCATTTCATACATTCTGTGTGGACATTAATTCCCCTGTGTATTTCAGTTTTTGTTTTCTTCCAGAAAACAACACCCCTTACCAAGCCCCCGTGAGTACACTGGTTCTGTTTGCTCAAACTGGACTAAGTCACAATGATTCCTTTTTTTTTTTTTTTTTTTTTTTTTTTTTTTTAACATACCCAAATCCTGTGAAGGACTTTAACAAATGAAGGCCAACAGTTGTCTAAGTACTAGTCTGGCAGTAACCAGAGTCTCCTACATTGGCAGCGTGCAACTAAGTCAATGGTCACTAGTTCCTTTACCCATCTGCAGAGTGTATGATAATGCTTGAAACCTTTATAAATGTGTTTGAGCAATGTATAAAAAGTCATTTGTAAGTCATTATCAGCAGAATGCCTCACTGAAGGATCGAAGTGTGAGACAAAGGACAAAATACAGATTTGATCAGTTCATGACTATATGTACATAGCCAAGATTTACAATATAAAGATTATTTTTTCAAATTGTAATGCCTGTAAAATTATAATACTGTCACTGTTAAATGCTTCTGAAAATCCCACCTACATATAGTGGGAAATTATGCAAAGATCAGGTGTTATGACAGAGAAGTCTTCTCTATCTGCAGTAGTTTTAGGCAATGTAATATTAAAAATAGAACAATAGATTGTATAAATAAGCAAGGAAACAAACAATGAAGGCACAGGTCAGAAAGGACCACTTGATGTAAAAATAAAATACATTCTTCAGCTACAGCAGTTTAATTGGTACTTGTGATAGCAGAGTTGGACTGTATTATCAAGTCAGATTCAGACAGTGATCAAGGGTATCATCTCAGAGACCAGAGGAGAAAACTACGGATTAGAATGTGGGAAGAAAATACAAGGGAAGAAAATATTCAAGGTGTGAAATAATATTTCTGCCAGTGGTTAACTGAGGTGAAATTTTTTAAGGTTTTCACCCTTCCTATTGAAATGTGAGGCTGTCACTACATGATATGTTGTCTTTGGCAGCAAAGCTGGCTAGAAAGTTCCAAGATTCACAACCAATTCACTGCTACATGCTTTTGCTAGTAAATGCTTATGTCTCTGTGTTGCCAACAGGTGACTCAGATGGTCTTCAGACAAAACGGCCATTAAAACCTATTCAGTCTGAAAAAACAAAGGCTCTCTGACCTGAAACAGTTTAGAAGTTGAGGTAGTGTTGTAGGCCACAACACATGAGCTTCAGTGCTGAACCAGAATAGCATCTGGTAACAGATTTGTGCAATCTTCCACTTCAGTAGTTCCAATCATACAGATGTATTTGCAGTTTTTGGGATAACAAATCTCTTGCATCCTGACATTAAATGCATAATCCCCATCATGTAATAAAAGTACTTGTTTGTATAGGGGAAAATATATTGACTACACACAATTTTTACTTGGTAAGTGAAGAATTGCCACTAATAAAAAAGATTTCTTCAAGATTCCTCTCATGTCAGGTTGATTAGCTTCACAGAATGAAAACCTTTTGTTTTTTTTTCTTTCAGAAAATGCATGTGTGCATGTTCAACCTGATATAGAATAACAGAATAAGAAAACCAAGAGAAATTCAAGTTTTCAAAATGCTCTGGACTATTATTATAGCTAGTATAATATTCCAGTATTCTGAATAAACCTAATACAGCTGTTCCGCCCATTCACTTTGTGTTTGTTGAAGCTGTGCTTACTTAAGCTATCATAAAACAAAATACAAATGCTAATTACGTAAGACCTGTGCGTTACTACTATTGATAGTTGTTATGGTTCTTAATGTAGTAGCTGTGGGTAGTGTCTTCTAGATCTGCAAGAGGGGAGTAACTGCCATTAAGCAACCTAAAACTAAGCACTGACTCTGCAGCACCTTGTACACAGTCAGCCAGAAGAACATGACGATTTTCAGGGCTATTCAACACTTGAGATAAAGTAAAGAATAAAATCACCACAAGAATTCTTAAAAATGCATTAGAGCTATTTCCTACAATATTTTAGTGGTCTTATGATTTTCTTGATTGTTTTGTTTAAATATTTTAGTGCAATTTGTTTTAGTTTGTTTTTTGTGCTCCTAATCCTTTCAAGATCAGGTGCTGAGCAATGAGGATAATTGGGGATTAGTGGCTGGCTGCTGATATTAATGCACCGAGTTATGAGACATCTGCAATATTTTTCCAGTGCGTAACAGCCAGTTGACCCAGTAGACCATGGGTAATGAAGAGCAGAACTGCACATTTTGTGTCCATCAGCATCAGTGTAGGGGTGGCATTGTACCCAGCATACGTAAAGATAAAATATTTTTCCATTCCTCTATAGCCTTTGTCTTACCAAATTATTCAGACAGCTGTTTGCCCAAGCAGCCTGTTACTGCACATTGTGTGACGCACTCCAAACAGCAATTATTTAGGTGATTTAGTCCAATAAGCAGATATTTTTGTTACTGAGCAATGTTACAATTTGTTACAACAAAACAAAAACTTGCAGGTTTCTACCCAGTTTGGGGAAGGGCAAGGGTGGTGACTGTGAGGTTTTCCAGTCTTTCTCCCATTATGCCCTTGTTTTCCACAGGAAAGTGACCGAGAGCAGAGAGATAAAAAGAACCTTTGTATCCTCTTGTGCCTGAACAGCATGAGCTGGTCTGAGGAATGGTCAGCTCTGCCCTTCAGACTGCAATTGCATCCAGCCATGTGTGCTATGCAGGTTTCTTGTTCACTGGGTGATCTTGAAGTGGCCTTGCTAAAAGCTCTCTCTGCCATTTCCAAAGGAGATAAATCTACCTAGAGCCCTGGGAAACAGAATTGCTCTTCTTTTTGAAGGTGAGAACCTGACCTGAAGATCTCAGAGGCCTCTTCAAACAGATGGTGCTGATTTTTCAGAGACAGAGCCGCAGCTCCTGAAGCAATGCACTGCTACACAGTCCTGGCATCCTGTGGTGCTCAGTCCCAGCACACAGATTCACAGGGTCCATGCTTAGGTCCACAGGGATGAAAGTTTGCTCACCGAGCCAGGTTCACTGAAAGAGTGACAGAAGAGGAAATATGTGTTAATTTTGCCAGGTATGTCCTTGCCTTTAGAAAACAGAGAATCCTCTAAGAATAAGTACTAGAGTTTGTGGTGGCAAAGAGTAAAAGACTAGTAGAGATTTAGATGAATCAACCAGTAGACATTTATAGAAACTGAACATTCTTATATGCTCACTTGTTCACCCGGAAGTTTTCTTGGGGAAGATTTTGATTCATTTTCTTTTCTTATTGACATCTTTATGTATTTATGGAATTTTAATAATGTAAGGTCTTATTTGAAAGAAGAGCTACAGAAAGTTTTGAAATCTTAATTAACCAGTTCATCTCCCTGGAATGTCAAAACATATTTAAGATATGTAAGTGCTGATAAATGCTGATTGATCATACAGTTTTCCTCCAGGCCCTAATTTCTCAGAAATATTACATAATAAATATTTATCTTTTCTATGGCTAGAAATTACTAATTTTTTCAGGATTGGAAAGTGTTTTTGTTTTGGTTTGGTTTTTTTTGAACCTCTAATCACATGCTCTTGTCAATTACCATTTCCTAGGCAGTGAAGGACCACTGGTGAACTGGCAATAATCATGATGGTGTCCCTCATTACTCCAGCCCTCAGCATGTGTGTCCAGGTGGCACGGATACTATGCTTTTCTGAGGAAGCTCACAGCAATCTTGATATGATGGTGCAACTGTTAAAGCATTGTTTTCAGGGGACAGTAATTCTTCTCGTGGCAGCTCTTGTGCTGTCATCATTGTTTTTGGTTGGCATGGGAACAGAACCAGAACCTTTTAAGTGCTTTTCTGAAATGACTTTTGTTTGTGATGAAAAATCTTGGGTTTTCAAACTGGGCTGTCTCTCCCATTAAGCACTGATAGTCTTGAGCCTTGAATCCATCACTAATTAAAACTTTTTTTAAACAGATGTTTTTTCCATACAATAGAATTTCAGCTCTGAAAAAAGCAGCATACTTTGGTGAGATTTAATGTCACAGAAATGATCTGACTAGCTCCAGATGCATACTTTAGATATGCACAGATAGTTTTGATTGCCTAGAAAGAACCACCTAGTAGACAGAGAGGATTTGGCATAAGAAATTATATTTTATCTCAGTTCAATTTCAAACCATTTGCAGGGATCCAAGATCATGCTTTGGTAAAACAAACAGATATAGCCCAAACTGCTGCAAGAAACTGAACTGTAAAAGACAAATACATCTATGCACTGTTTGTGTTGCAGTGAAAATTAATATTACACAGCTAAAGAATTCGGTTCACTTCTGTAACAAATGAAAAAGAGAGAGAATTATGGGACATTATATTCTGAGGAGCAATGTGACTAGTGAGGCAGAACTTGATCCACAATTGCCAAGTTACAACCTGATAATATGCTATCAATTCTGCATGATACTGATCTAGGACAGTGTTTCATGATCTGAGCAATTATTTCAAATGATTCAGCAGAGCCCCAAGATCTACTGTATCGAAAGCAGCAGAAAGATCCATCAGCAGGAGTACTGTAATTTAACTTGAATCAGCAGCTGGTGATAAATCATTTGTGACCTTAAGTAAAGCAATCCCAGGACTCTGGTACTCCCTGAAGCCAAACTGAAACTTCTCATATAATCCATTCCCTGACAAAATTGCTAGTAGTAAAAGGGCAACCACTTGCTTCAGTCCTTCCCTTCCTTACATCCCAGGAAAGAATGCTAGTTCAGTTATCGCTAGGTAGAACAGAATCCTGGTATGTAAGATAGGGGAAGCTTTTACCACTTCTGCTAACAAAGAACAGCTGCAAATTTCAGCAAATCAGAAGACTTGCAGAAAGCAAAGAGTCATTAACCATGTTAGCTATAAATGAAGTAAAGCACTGAAAGACTGTCCGCAAGCAGCCATATGGGCCAAGAGTCAAAAGTAGGAGTAATGGAGCATGATTGCTTTCCCAACTGTGTGATCTCAGCAAGAAGCAAATACAAATGTATAACACTTGCAGATAGAGGCTCTGGTAGCATAATTACCAGCCGCAGCACTGAACAGTCGCAGCTGATTAGAAATTCACTCTGTACTTGCTGAATTCCTCACAGTAGGCAGCTGAAAGATTGTGCACAAGGAGTGATTTGTGGTTCAAAATATGATCAATAGCACAAAATAAGGCTTCAGGTCTGTTTTTCCTCATTAATAACAGGACAAGAATACGTAGATTTAGCTGGATCAAAAGCAATGTGCTGAGAATCTATATCATCTTGGTGCTTTAGGAGACTAATTTCTGGACTAAACAGTCTTTGAAATGATTCCACATCATGAGCTGCTGTCCCCATCTTAGTCAAGTCCTGTGATCACCAACACAGACAAAGACAAGCACAGAAAACTGAGAACAAATCAGGAGCTTCACAGACTGTTTTAAAATGGGAGGAAACAAAAGAAAAAATATCACAATTTGTACAAGATAGAAAGATGGATTCATTTTATGAGTAATAAAATAAACTTTTATTCTCATTTATTCTAATTGTCCTGGAAGATCTTCATGAGAGATACAAGACAAATTGCAAAATTTTCATTCCAGTCACACTATTTGTCATGTTACAAACATCAACACAGAACTAACTTGAATCTGTCTTTAATGCAGGCCATCTTCTAGAAATCATCTTATTATGCTACAGTTTTTAAGTTGGGCTGCCCAAATATTTTCAATATTTTACTTATGTTGAAGGTAAAATCCAGCCAATTCTCATGGTAAATATAGTGGAAACAAAGCAAAGAAATAGAGAATTAAAAAAAATACCACCACTCCCAAAGAGTCACTGATTTTATACTGACTGCATCTACACTGACTTTTAATGGTCTGAGTCTTGGACTCCATTAGTGTTTAATAAATGATGGTGATGATATCCTACCTGCACAGTGCATATGGAGCTCCCATTGATTTCAAAGTGAGCTCTTGATGCAGACTGATGGCAGGATATTCCTGTGATAGAGATGAATTTTCCATTAGAACAAAATGAGGAAGACCTGTCTCAGTCAGCACAATTCACAGCAACAAGAAATGTTCCTTGGGGGCTCAGTGAAAGATGCCCATCCTGGGAGGGGGAAAATAAATTGGTTGGGAAGCGGTAAGGCATACTTGGACAGTTGTAAACCAAATTAGAACCATCATAAAGTTATACTGATGTTTAATTTGTATCATCTGGAAACCATGACTTCCTTTTTCAATCACACCATGGAGGAAATTGCTGTTCTTTTTTATATGAAGGCAAAGGGCAAGAAGAGAGAGTGTGTATGTCTTGTACTATGTCTTGATAACCACCTTTCACTCAGAATAGATAATGGAAAAATGAAATGCCATTAATTATAAACAATGAAGAAGCATTACCCATACAGAAATTTGGACAATGACACAAAGAATTCAGCTGAATGTTTTCCTTCAAGGATTTTGTTAAAAATACAGAGTCAATGAGTTGATGTGAAGTCAGCTTTGCATGTGTCATAGAGACACCTAAGTACAAGAGAGACAGAGAAACCTCTGGTAGTCTGTTTCTCAGAAAAAAATGGTGAAGGAAATGTTTTGGCAAGGAGTTGTTTAAAAACACCTGAATCTGTAAGCCGAGAAAAGGTCTTGCATTTTTGATATTGTTTTTATTGTGGAAAAGGGATGTATTTTCTGTTAAAAAAAAAAAAGATATCGTTATCAATTTCTTCTCTTGGAAAGCTATACATTTCACTTGAATATTTGGGTCAAAAACACAAAACTTTCAACCTTTTCTAAGGTGTTCACTGAAGGAAAAAGGAAAAGAAAACACAAGTAATTCAATTATTTTTTTGATAGATGTTTAATAACAATAGATTGTTGCTAAATTAACATGTATATTTCCAGGAGAAAATATGTAATTTTTGGAATGCATCTTAGAAAAACAGGATGAATTTGGCTGGGGAAATACCTTTGCTTTTTATGATGTATTAATGATCTTAGCAAAAGAAATCATGTCTTAGAATAGATGATTAAAAGGTTTAGGAAAACCATCATCTAAGTGAAAAATCAAAGGCAAAAGTAGTTGTAAGTAAGATGGATAGCAAATCTCACCTACTAGTGGAGTAAATAAAATACACCAGAAATATATATCTTCCCTCCCCATTAAGTTTTTATGTACTACCAATGCACACTACAGGATTGGGAATTATTATATTATTATAATTATTATTATATTATATATCATACAATTATATATTTATTATTAATTTTTTATTATTATTTATTATTATCATTATTATTTATTAATTATTATTATTAATTATAATTATATAATTATTATATAATTATATATTATTATAATTATTATATTAGGATTTCCCATTATTTTGTAAAAAACAGTTTTAGATGGCAGAACTAAGGTGTCTGTGTAATAAGTGTGGATTTTTAAAATGCAAAACTGTGAGTTCATGTCTCCACAGCACTGCAAATAAGGCACCCAAACTCCAGAGTGGCTTTTCAGAATTTTGATCTGGATTTCTGTCCAAGCTCCTGGAGATTCGTACTTTTTATTCAGTAAGATTTTCAGCTTTTATTGCTCTAAGAAGTGATCTTGATTGTTCTCTTTTTTCACTCTCATTATGGCTTTTACATGGCCCAGTGCAAAGAACATAAATATTGCTTGAGCTACTTATAGGTGCAAATGGAAATGTGAAAATATTTATGGCTGAAATGAAAGTATAATCTGTATTGCTTAATTATGATAATCCAGGGAAATTATTCTTGCATAATGCCATATAAAGTAGTAAAAGGATAAATAGCTAGGTGCTCTATTTTTGTTGCTTGCTTCAAATAGGTTCAGGTAAAATGTTACTAAACTTGTATTTCATGTTGACTGTCTTGTTTAAGCTGTACGTTGTAAAAGTATAGTACTCTAAATTACAATTTCTATTGCTTGCAAAGTGCTGGGAGAAGTCATAGATTTCAGTGTAACATCAGTTGTATGTATACCAGTTGTATATCAGTGTATATCAGTGTAACTAATCTCTGAATCTGTAGGAATTTTTATTTATTTATTTGTAATTATTTAACATCTGTTGACTTTAGGGCCATAAAATTATTTTATAGAGTTTAAGAAAGTTTTAAACAGAACCTAACTTTTTGCTAGTCCTTCTGGCTGTGGAATTATCTTCTTAATATAAAGAATCACTGCAACTAAGTTTATGGAGTATGTGGAACTCATTACCTTTTTTGTAAATATTAATAGATTAGTCTTGCCTAATGTGAAATTTGGAAATGTATGCATTTAATGTCCGTTCTTA
The DNA here is from genome assembly GCA_035772895.1 of Perdix hodgsoniae. Lineage (NCBI taxonomy): Eukaryota > Metazoa > Chordata > Aves > Galliformes > Phasianidae > Perdix > Perdix hodgsoniae. Next base: position 2,731,667 of record JAPSGF010000034.1, read on the forward strand.
CTTTCAAGTAAGATGGAGATGAAGAAAAAGTATTATGGCTTATAGAATTTACAAGGTATTTCATCAGGCTTACAGAGCAGGAAGGCTTGCCAGCTGTAAGGCTTCAAAGGACTTTCTGAAAAACAAAACAAAACAACACAACAAACACACTTTACTAACAACAAAAAAAGCTGCAGTGTGGCTTTCCATGGTGCTCTGCTCCATTTTACTCTGTTGGATAGCTAACAGGAGAGGCAAGCAATAAATTTTTCTATGACTGGGGGATTCCAAAGAGCTCAATCTCATTGTTGCTTAGATGTCCAAATGGCAGCTGACCCCCTGCCAGTCCCAGTTTTAGGGACTCAAACAGGAGTTACTCTCCTCCACTTGCTTGTATACTCCCATTGTTCTTGGAGAGACTCATTATCTTCAATACTTCTAACACTGTGTCAGAGGTAGCTGAAGCTGGCAAAATGGTTCACAAACTACTGAGGAGAAGAGGAAATCAGACACAGACAACATAGACTTTCTTTCCATAGGAGGCCACCTGAAATCAACTCTATCTTCAATCCCAGATGAAGAGTGGTGATGGCTCCTAAGGCTGAAGATGAGCTCCTTGAAGAAAACTGACACTTCCTCTTTCCAGACTAAACGCTGTGGTGGTGCTGTCTCAGCCATTTTAAGCTGACTTGAAATCATGCTGCTCCCGAGAGCCTTTTCTTCCCCCTGCTGCTTCACCTGCACTGGGTCTCTAAATGTATCTTTGGTGGCTGATCTCACTGAGAACCATACATGCCAATCATCAAACTGTGGAAGTGAGAATGAGCTGACAATGGCATCTCACTTTGCAAATTGTTTTTCTTTGTTTAAAAAATGTGTGGGTCAAAGTATTATTTTGAAGTTAGCATCTTATGGGACTGCTTTTTGCAACTTCAAAAAGAATAAAGATCTTCAGTTTAGCTCCAGGAAGAAAACAATGAATAACTTTGTATAGTTTCAGAAAGGGGTACAGGCCTAATTTATCTTCCTTTGAACACAATGCAAGAGCCTGTAGAACTACTGTACTGAGAGGACATTGACTTCAGAGGATGGTGGATTGAGCCCTAAATGCTTATGGAGTCCCTGCCCAAAATTCTAATCTCTGTTGCATGGGTATTAATAATTTGAGAACATCTCCACTTCATCCCGTAATCACTCTGGTGGTAGAAGTGAGACTGGAAAAGTTGAGTGAATATCTGGTATTCTCAGTCTCACTGAATACAGAAACCACTGACTGATGGCACTGGTGATGCTTCTTTTCAGGTCCTCACTCCTTCCCAGAGAAAGTAAGTGGCCTCAGAGTGATTTTTGGTGAAATTCATCCAGAATAAAATCTAAATCTAGCTCTTCTTTCATTCCTTCAGTATTGTATTTTATTCTCCTGATAGGTATTTAGCTTTTAAACAGTGCTGTCTGACGAAGATCAAAGAATCTGCTTAGTGTTACTCTGTGTATGTGTGATTTGGCTACATTTTAAAATTCCTGTACTGTATCATCATAATGGTTTTATTTCAGGACAACCACTTTGCATTTATTAAATGAGATGAAACCAGTGCTGAAGACAATACAGAGTTGTGTGATCTTTCAGATATTGTTTGTCCAGATAGTTCATGTCATTCTGTGACATCTTCCACCTGATTTTCTGTCTGTATGTCATGCACCGTCTGGGATAGAGTTAATTTTCTTTGTAGAGGCTTGTATAGAATGCTATCATGCTGCCCTGTCAGTGAAGAGCTAGGGGTACGTAAGAAGTTGGGAGGGCACGGAACCAGGACAGCTGACCTAAATGGACCAAAATGCATAAATGGAAGTGACAGAATGTCTGCCTGCTGATGCGAAGTAATGAATGAAATCCTTGTTTTACTTTGCTTTTGTATGCAACTTCTGTTTTCCCTGGGAAATTTTCTTTATATCAGCCCACAAGATACAGTCATCATAGATTCATTGTCATTCTAGAGTCATGATAGAGATATAAGAGTCAAGAAGTCATCATAGAGTAATCAAGAAGATGTAATGTAGTTAAAGATTAATGATGAGTCATCATAGAATCACAGAGTCCTCATAATGTCATAGTGTCATCATAGTGTCATTGATTCATCATAGAGTGGTCATAGACTGGTCTTTTACCTTCCCAATTCTCTCCACATCCCATTTGCAGAGAGCAAGTAAGTGGCTGCATGGTGCTGAGCTGCCTGCTGGGCTTAAACCACAACACAACTACTGGACAGAATAGAAAGATTATTTACCTTTGCTCATTTTATGTCTGGTAAGGGTCTGTTTGCAGTTCCAGTTTCAGATGTGTGCCAGATGCCATGGAGAAGCAGCAGGGAGTTTGGAGGGAGGCCACAGCTGCAGAGTTGCAGGTGGTTTTTCCACTTTTGGAGTTTGGAGCAGGTGCTCATTTGCCTTTCTCTGGGCTTCACACATCTGAGAGATCTGCATGGGAAGTCTCTTCAGAGACTGGTAGAAAATTGTCATTTATCTGAAAGGAAATACACTGTTATTATATTCTGCTTGAACCACTTAATTTTAGCTTTGTGGGCTGCAGTGAAATTTTTTTGAAGAGCTGGGGCACAGTACTATAATAACATTTACAAATTCTTTTTCTTCATTTGTATCTAAGAAACGTATATATTATATAAACTCCTTCTACTTTCTCATAGCAATACTACAGCTACATTTGCAGTAGCAGCTCCGCTGTTACATTACTGCAAATATAATAAATTATTGAAGTGTAAACCTAAATATATACCTAGACTACTCTTTCAATTTTAATTCCTATTTAAATATTTTATATAGTTTTCCAATAGATTTTTCATTGATGGTTAGTAATAGCACCATCACACCAGATACAGTTTTGTTTTCAAAGGTACTTTTGGAAACTGTACCTAGGTTTTTAATAATTTAAGTCAAAGAAACAAGTTAGGATTGTCTACCTTTAATATGTCAACAGGATAAAAGAGAAATTGTATTTATATCAAGGAAATTATGCTAAGCTCAATCATAAATTTGATATTTTAAAGAGGGAGAGGCTAGAGGCACTTCTGAGATACGTTATGAACATCTGATCTTAAATATGGAGATGCACTTGTTTGGCTAGAATTATTGTATTGATTGGCTGAACTCTGAATTGGAATAGCAGTAGAAAAATAATCATTGTTACTTGTCTTTCAAGCCCTACTTCTTACCTTCCTCATTTTTTTTTTAATTTTTAATTTTATTTTTTTTCTGATCAGACTACATATGTGCTTTGCTTTAATATTCCTTGTCCTTTGCCATGTTTTTATGGTAATATTAGTAACTGTTATCATTTACTAGTGAAATGGTGAAGAGGGGTGATAGTGTAGTGCCAGAAGCCAATGTAAGTCAAACAGAAGTTCTTTTTGTTCATTTGTTTTCACTTTTTAGTTTTTCATTTTTATTCTGTTTTTAAGAACCTTTATCTGCTAAGTGGTGCATTTCGTTAGTAACCCCTAACCCATCACAGAGGGTCCATTTCCATCGTAGTCTTGAGATCTCTGTTTGCCTCCCTTTTATTCTATTTTGTTCTGCCAACAGCAAATTCCAGGTAAGTATGAAGCAGAACAAACAAACAAACCTACAGAATTAAGAATTACATGAAAACAGTAGTTAAAGCAAAATGAAATGCTAAATCAGATATCTGTGAAGACATGAAATCTGAAAGTTTTCATGGATCTTCAGACACAATCTAGTGGAGAAAAAGAATAATTTTGTTTAAATTCTGATATCTGCCACAAGGCAGACTCAGTGCTACAAATTTTCTTTTAAATTTAGTAATGTTTGGTGTATAAATTAAAGGTTGGCAACTGCTAAGTATAAGAATTATAATATCTGTCTTTGTATAAACTAGGTTTAACAGATGTGTCTTTATATATGAATATCATTATTTGACAACTAAAAAGTTGTTTTAATATGTGGTTATTAATTTTATTCATTAAACTATTTTTGCTTGAACTCATTGGTTTCATGACTTTTTATTTTTCAAAGCTTTCTTTACAAAATGCTAAGTGATAGGATAGCAGAGAGAAACAGCTTTGCAGTTTGGTGGAACTTCAAACTTATTTCACAAGATAAACCAACACTTCTAGAAGATATGATAGAGAATACAGGATTATGGTGCTTGAATAGGGAACCTGGACTGTAGAATCAATGGTCTCCTGACCTGGGTTTGTTAAGGGACTGGATTTCCATGGCTGTACTATAACCCCTATGATGATCTCTATTGTCTTATCTCTCATTTTTATCAGAAATTCTGTTCTGTAGCAAAGAAAAATTTTCCATGAAAGTTTCATCTGAACTAGTACATTCCTGTAAAAAGTTATAATTTCAATTTATTTACATTTTTCATAGAGTTGACTAGTGCTACCCATGATTACATACATATAAAATCAAGTACCAAGTACCTTGTACACTAAGAAGCTGAGTATTCACATAGTTGTTAGCTACCTCTTTATTTTATTATGTATTGATGTATTACTTCTTATACTAACTTATATGTGATGTATTACTTAATAGAACTCATATCTAAAATTCAGTACATTTATGGGGAACAGGCTATCAGTAATCCTCAAGCTAAAGGTACTTAAATGTGGCTAGACTGGATCTGCCTCTTTTTGCAAAAGGAAACAGTCACTCTTCCCCAACTTCAGTTAGTGAAAAAAAATCTTCAACAAATGCAGTTAGCGACACTGTTATGCCAGTGTAAGTTTTGTTCCTTTTCCATTACCATTCTGTATATATTTGTCCTTTAACGTTCAGTTCCAAAATTGGATAGCACATTTCCTGGGAGGTTTTTTGTGCTCATTAATCATAATGTTGACCTTAACAACTGAAGGTTTCCAGTCATTTGTTTATAGACAAATTTACAAAGGTATTAGAATGCTTAACTGTGAATGCTAAATCTGAGCAAGCATGATACATAAAACCAAAGATAAAGTGGTTAGTATGGCACTAAGAAAAGGCTTTGATGGAACCAAAGGGAAGTCTTATTATCTCATTTAGGTGGATGCTTTTGTTGAAATGATGATGGCAGAATCAAACTGTATATATTGTTCATTAACAGTGTTATTTGTAGTTATCCCTTTAATTCTAGAAAATAGTTTTTTGAATTATTTTGATGAGGAATTATATGAAAACTAAGCAGATGCTCCTCTTTCTGTACATGTTATACTTATTCTAGTTCAGAGGATGCTCAGGCCAATTCTGCAGGAGGCTTTTTGAAAAATAGATGCTCGGAGACTCAATCTGGCTGCAGTATTATGCCAAAATGGAATGTAATATACTCAATTTTTGTTTTAACCCTTTTCTTTTCCTTTTATTTTCCCTATAAAATATCAATCTTGCCCAAGCAAATTACACAAGAATCTCTTGTGTCAATACTACCTACTTAAAGATGTACCACATATTACCATAAAAGTGCATACAATTGGAGTCAACTTTTTTTAAGAAATTGCTTTTCCTCTCAGTGTGCATTGATTTCTGTATTACTTTTATTCTGATGCAAGTACTGGACATGCAAGAGAGCTGCATCTTTATATAAATGGCTTTTTTGTTGTTGTTCAGATTATCATTAAGAGGAATGAGGATCATTGTGAAAAGAAGTGAGTGTTAAAGTACAGTGACTTTGGTCTAATAATTTTATATTTGGACAGTTTGGTAATAAATAGACCCATATGCTGCAGCCGCAAGTACAGTAACTATCAAGAGCAAAAACACATTCCTCATATATTTTCCTGAAGTCCCATTCACCTTTTTACCTAAGACCAAAAAAAGCAGCCACCCAGCTCTACTAATTCCCTCTAACACAGAAGCTCTCAAATTAGAGCCTTGGACGCCAACTCTGCTAAGTTTCCTGGTGCCCCAGTTGCAATGGGTGATAGGCCTCCACAGGCTTCCAAGTAAAATATGATCATTTGTTGCTGATCCTTGTGTTCTCAGCACTATCCAATTAACAGTGGACCCCGACTAGCTAGGATCTCCAACAGTGAGTATTATTGCTAACCCAACTGGCTACCTGCTGGTAAGGTCTCCCTGTTTCTCTCTACACTCTAACTGCTCTCATTGTTTATTCATAGAGCCAAAGATTAAAGCCAGAAAGGACCACTGTGATCACCTTACCTTTAATCAGAAACCTTTCCAATTTTTCAACCTTCTCATTCACTTGCTGACATTACACGTAGATGCAGAATGCAGTTTACAGAGAACTCCTTTATTTTACAACACGTTTCAGTCTGGTTCAGGTAGCCAGATTACATGCTCATCTACCTATTTAACAGATTTTACAGGACTGGTCTCTATTCTCCAGCCCAATTTTGAGCTCTGCCTCAGATCCCAATGGTCCCATTGTGAAAACTCAATTGTTTAAGAAGCATAGATAATCCTGGTACTAAAATTCAGAACAAACCAGTTCCACTGATGTGTTCACAAACTGTTTAGTCTTACCTCTGCAAACTATGAAAAACTGTCACCTTGACATTTTCAAGCAGCTTTTGTCCTCTCTCCTCTCCTTACTGTTGTTTTTTTTAATTTATTTTTTATTTTTTTCTTTTTTCCCAACAGAACAATGAGAACATTGTTAGTGTCAAAAATGAAATGTATTTCAGTGATGTCTGGGTTTCCTAGTGATGGGTATCCAGACTGAGGCAAGACATGAAGCTAATCGGAAGCCTAAGTGACTGCAGAACAAAATGACAGACCTTGATCTTTCCCTACTGACCTAATGGAGACAGAGATATAGCTCCAGAGGAGACCAGTGAAGAACAGTTACGTGTGTTCTAAATGTTTCTAGAACCATGGAACACATGACTAATTTTGTTAGGTTAAACCTACATTGAATAACATTCACTATGTAGATAGCCAGGCATTACTGATTTCATTATCACATTTTAAAGACGTAAACAGTATTGTTCAGATCTGTTTTTTGTGGTCAAAGTAACTGAATGTTAGATAAATCATAGCATTTAGTAGTGTACTAGTATGTTTTACTGTCTGTGACAATCTCAGGCAAACTGAGAGTTGAGCTGAAACAAACTCATGAGTTTTTCAAGAAAAACTGATCTTTACAGATTGAGTAGAAACTCAGACTGAGATATTTGCTGTCATAAAAAGAAAGCAAATCACATGTAAAATGAAAATCAATTATTCAGCTGAATTTTTTTTTCCAGAGTGATGGAGCATGAATCCACAAAAAATCCCTGTTACCATTGGGATTAATAATAATAATAATAATAATAATAATAATAATAATCATCATCATCATCATCACCATCATCATCATCATCATCATCACAGAATAACAGGAAAACACCTTCTGGTTCAGTAAGTGGGCAGAATAAATGACAGAGATGATTTACAAACTACAGGGATTGGGCAGTTGTGTCTAGTATTTTAACTCATGATGGTATATTGGGAACGCATTTCATCTGCATGTTCAAGTATGGGTCCTGTTTTTTTTGGGGGGGGTAAAGGTATAAGCATTTCCTCCTCCTTAATCTGTGCTGTTCCCAACAAAGAGGACCCTGAATTACAGGCATACACACATCAGCTAGAATGATGAGTCAACTTAAGCTCTGAAAGACAAGAGATCAGTTAAACTTGTGGCCAAACTTTCCTTCTGGATACTTACAGGTAGGCACTTCCCCATCAGTGTGTGCATTCTTCCAATTGATCTTTTTGAGCTGTTTTAATTTCCCTACTGAATGAACATGAAAAACAAGTGTGTAATTCCATTTACCTCTATAATTTTTCTGGGACTGGATGATCAAAGTGGCTTTTGATCTGGAATTATTTAATGTGGATTTTAACTCTAGCCTGTGTCTCTGTGTGTAGTTTTCAATTATTTGAATTTCTGGTATTGTCGTGCTTTTACATCCATTCCAGATGTTCCTCAAGCTTTCTTTTTTGTCCTCTTCTCAAATAAGAGATAATAATCATTACTATGATAAGACTATAAGGTTGCCAATTCTTCCTTCAATTTAGAAAAATTCTGCCTCTACTTCACAGAATCATAATATCATGAGATGGCTTGGATTGGAAGAAAGCTCAAGAATCATCAAGTTCCAACCCCCTGCTGCAGGCAGAACTGCCAACCAGATCAAGTACAAGATTAGGCTGCCCAGAGCTCCATCCAACCTGGCCTTGAACACCTCCAAGGGCAGGGCATCCACAATCTTTTCTGGGCAACCTGTTCCATCACCTCAGCATTCTCCCAGATTTCAAATCTGAATCTCTCTTCGTTTAGTTTAAAACCATTCCCCATTGTCCTATCACTATCTACCCACATAAAAAGTTGATTCCCTTCATGTTTATAAACTCTCTTTAAATACGGGAAGGCCGCAATGAGGTCTCCCTGTATCCTTCTCCAGGCTGAACAAACCCAGCTCCTTTAGCCTGTCTTCTCTGGAGAGGTACTCCAGCACCTTGATCATCCTCATGGCCATCCTCTAAACTTTCTCCAAAAACTCCGCATCTTTCCTGTTTAGGGGTCCCAGACCTGAATGAATGGGACCTAATGGTGACAGGGTAGAGAGGTTCAACCCCCTTCCTTGCCCTGATGGCCGCCCCTCTTCTGTAGGAAATTTGGATACTGTTGGTCTTCCAGGCTGCAAGCACACAATGCTGGCTCATAATAAGGATCCCTAAGTCCTCAGCAGGGCTACCCCAAGGATTTCTTCTCCTAGTCTGTATACTACATGGGATTAGCCCGAACCAAGTGCAAAACCTTGCACTTTGAGTAGTTGAACCTCATTAGGTTCACCTGGGCCCACATTTCAGGTTTATCAAGGTCCCTTTAGGTGGCATCCCTTCCTTCTGCTGCATCAACTACACCACTCATGTTTGGGTCATCAGCAAACTTGCTGAGAGTGCACTTGATCCCATCATCTATGTCACTGATAAAAACCGCTTGTACTTTCTGAACAGATGTATGGCAACTTTGACCTTGATCACTGTGGTTAAGTTGAATTGAATAATTTGTCTGTGAAATCAGTCTTATTTTTGTTTACAGAATATGCTTTGGGATATTGTTGCTTCTCTTATAGCTATCTGAGATGTTTCAGACAAGTCACTCAATATTTTTGTGGTTTTGATGAGTTTGCACTCCTGAAGAATCCTGATGTAAATTTACACATGTATTTTTTTAGGTTTTGCTTTTGTCTTTATCTCAACTAGTATAATTTAACATATCGATGGTTCTTGAATGTGAATACAAATGGAACACAGAGTTAACCAAAGTAGTTTTTTTTAACAAAGTAAAGTTTACTTTCAATCAGTGCTTGAGGGACCTTAAGCATTTTTCTGTTTAGAACTTAAATACTGTCTTTGGCAGAAGACTGTAAGCCTTGGTCAGCTGAGCTGGTATTGACTGATTATGATGTGATTGTTGTGTGATGTTTACATCTACACATTTATGTAGACCAGAAAACACTTTGTGGATTTACGAATACTGATATACCAAAAAGTTGCTTTGAATGTAATTATAGTTGACATTTGCAAAATTTTGTTTGTTACCAAAGTGGAAAAGCTGTCTTCCTTCACCAAAACACATCAAATGTCTAATTTCACTGCTCTATTTAGGGCTAGAAGTCCAGGTGGCATAGCTTCAGGGATGTAACTCCAATTGACAAAGTGATGCCACAGAAGCCTGGCCTTAGGAAGAGACACTGATTCTGCGAATCTCTTGGTAGAAGTTTGCCCCATTATTATCATACGTAACTGTGAGTTAGGTAACCTAGGGCCTCTATTTTTAGCTAGGGCATTGGCTTGCTGGGTGACCTTTAGTGAGACATCTCATGCTGTTTTGCCTCCTTGCTTTAGAAGAGAGAAAAAAATATCAGTAGAAATGTGAAACTTAATTAGTAAAGCATTTGCTGTTTTGTACAATAATTTTTATCCTCACCTTGTATTAAAAGGGATTTATTCTTGTCTTTCTATTAAAAAATGGCGATAAAACAAAATAGTACAGAAAGTGATAGTAGAAAATACCTTGATTCTTGCCTAACATCTATATGCAATGTGTACACATCTACTAAAAGACTGAGAAATCTTAAGAAGAGATCCAAAGAAAAGGATGCTACTTTCCTCTCATGATTGTCAAATATGTTTTAAAACTGTGCTATGAAGAAATACACTTGAATATTCCACACTGCTATCACAGAAATAAATACATTGAGGCTAACTGAACTGTATTAACAGTCTGTGAGAGTATCAAGTATGAGGGTTCCTTATATCAATTACTCTCTTTCAATATCCAAATAGAATTTTGATTTCAGCAGTTATCAAATAAGATACATTTTCTGTTTTCCACTCTATACTGTTCTTTAGATATTTTATTTGGTACCTTGGTAGTTCTACAAAGACTGCATAACTCTTCCTGTTATACTTTCAAATAGTGTTAAAAAAAATAATCATTATAACAACATCCTATTTGGAGGCCAAAACATCTTTAAATCTTTTCTCACAGTCAGACATGTTTTTCTCTTTATGTGCAGTCACTTGAGATGTAACCCTACATTGTTACTCTCCTGACACCCTAGAGTCAAAGGCTGAATCCATCTGAGTCTGGGGATGCTTCTCTCTTTCAGTAAAGTTCTGAAGAATGACTTGCATGCTAAGATGTTTTTCCCCTGCCATCATTTATTCTACTTAGAATGCTATTTCTTTTCTCTCTGCAATTCTCATCTTGCTTGGTATGTAGTGGAGTTTTTCATCATCAAGAGATGGATGGCAAATGAAGTAAGAAAAATACCTTCCATCGAAAATATTTGCAGAATTAAACAGATGAATATCAGGTACCTTTGATTAGGCACAGAGAGAAAGTAGTAAAGGGGTAAATCGAGAGATTTATTTCCTATATCTTGTCTCTGTTCCCTGGAACAATATATAAAAACATTGGTGTAATTCAGATCAAAAAGCTCATTCTTAATACTCATGGATAAACTGTGCAGTGTAGTGTGACTTCACTGAGGAGAACTTCAGAGGAGAACTAGAATCTTGGAAAAATGTTTGGAATTTAGTTTTATAAAAGCTGGACATTCACAAATTGTATTCAAAATTTCGTGGTATATGTTCACCTTTTAGGCAAAACTCTCTGCCAAGCTGCATCAGTATTTAATTTGAAACTGTCATTATAACACTAGTAAAAGAAGTTTGTAAAGCTGAAGAAGGGACTTCAGTAAATAGAATGCCTTTCTGTCTGTGCTTTTCTTGTCTGAGTTTCTTGAATTATATTTATTTTCATGCCTATCACATTGTTAATGAGTTTTCTTCTATAAACTGACCCTGACTGCTACTCTAAAATATATTTTAAATGAAGCGTGGCTTTGAGACCAGGCAGATTATTAAAACATTGAAGTATATACATAGAATCATAGAGAGATCTTGCTTGTTGGTACTTCAAGACTAAATAATTTTTTTTTGAAGGATGATTGTTAATGAACAGACTTAGGGTCCTAGTTGTCCTATACAAAGTTCCCTCTCGATCTTCTTATTTACCCATCTGCAAAATGGATTTAAAATAGCACCGCTTAACCGAGTAGCATTTGACAGCACCTTTACTTAAATATAGATGAGTGTTCAAGGTGCAAGACAAGAAAACAGCACCCGTTACTCTCCTTATTAAATACAAGCCTTAGATGGTAGCAGAAAGTAGTTAATTTTGGGTGTAACCAGCAAGTTCACCTATTAGTGGGAAAAGACTATAGCAAAACAGGTTTTGTATATCATTAGAAAAAAGAACGCATCTGGCAAAGTGATTGTGTGCTTAGAGAAATACACACGTAGCAGCAGATACTGCTGTAAAAGTATCCATATAGCTGACTGTAATTGGTCAAAAAGCCTTTATTATGATTTTACCTAAAGTTCTTGTGTTTTTCACTACTGATCATCACTGTAGTACAAAAACTGGAAGTTAATACACCAGTCTATATGTAGACAGAAACTTAATGTTATTTGTATGTATTTCTCTTGAAGTATTCTTTTGAATGCATCTTAAGTATTTTTAAATATTTATGTGGACACATATATACTTGCATGCTATTTTTTTACCCTCCAACTTTCAGTAAACTGCTCCAATACTAAGTACTATATAAGTTGCTTGAGATATTGTGACCAGATGGTTCACAGGGCTAGTAATGGATTATAGTGCTTTCTAGCTCCAGATTGCCAGTTCAAATCTGGGTCAGGTTGACACCGTCTGAAAATTATTACTGTTTGGTGGCTTATGTGAAATGAGTTGGAGACCTCAATATAGTTCCTAAAGGCTGGGTTAATATAACACAAATGTCACCAGATGATTGTCGGTTTCAGGGCTCAGGCTGAAACACACCAAAGTCAGTGGAAAAACTTCCACTGATTTCAGTGGGTATTGAATTAGATCTTAATTATGGAGAATGAATCCTTTGTGCTCATGGAAGTGCTTATTTACAGGGGGGTGAAGGATGTCCATGAACTGTTCCTTGGAGACAAGTACTACTGCCACTTAAGGTTTTGAATGTGGGATGAGGTGATCCCAGGTTCATATACAAACTGGGAGGAAAAATCGTTGAGAGTATCCCTTCTGAAAAGGACTTACTGGTCCTGGTTGATTAAAAACTTATTATGAGCCAGCAGTATGCACCTGTAGCTCAGAAGACCAACAGTATCCTGTGTTCCATCAGAAGAGGGGTGGCCAACAGTGTGAAGGATGGGACTGTCCCCCTCTGTTCTGTCTTCTTGAGGCCCCAGCCTCATGATGTGTTTTGCCACTGTTCTGGTTCCATTAGTATAACAGTGAAAGAGAAGTTACTTGATCTTTGGGGATAAGGAGAATCATAAAGAAGAAATAATAGATACTGAAGACCCTTGAGTTTAACTGACTGGAAATTTAAACTAGTCAGGTTAAAGTGGGAAACAAGGCACAGTATTATCACCATATTTGATTAACCTGTGGAAGAAACCAGTAGCAAAAAAGGAGTAATTGCCATTTCTACATCAAGTTCAGATATGTATCTGGAAAATATGTGTCAATCAGATCTGTCACTGGACTGTGTCCAATGGCATTGCTTGCATTGTCATAGTGATGCAATTTTATTGCCAAAGGACCCCCAAAAGGAATAAAACTAAACCACTTGTGCAGCTGACTGCATTTACTCCTGCTTTCTGCTGTCTTTCTAGCTTAGTTCCTAGTCTTGCTGAAGATACACTGAAGTGCAATGGTGTTCATGCGTTCTTTGTACCACATGAGTTAAATTAATTCAAATTTCAAATCTGTTACAAACCTGTAAAAGTGTCTTCAACAAAGGAGCTCTTGGCTGTATACCCAAGAACAATAAAACTCTTATTTTTATCAATCCTTTTTGTTTTTCTCTCTCTCATAAAAACATTTATGACTTTATATTGGATGATGGTAACTTAGGGATTTTACATTCTAGGTATAGACTCTAAACAAAGACGAAGGTTTGCTATCGAAATGCAGCATTTTAGAATCCCTCACTTGTTTGTCTGTATACTGTTCCACAGTAGAAAAATAACTCTACTGACCAGTTTTTTATAATAGCCAGTAATGACTAACACTTTCAAAATGTTTCTCTCTAGTGGGAAAAACAATAAACCAGATTTTGGCACTTGGAAATGAACGGAGACAGAGAGTACAGAATAAAGATAAATATTTTTGAAGAAGAAAAGACTATCTGTAAGTTCAGTATAGTCTTTTAGGCTAAGAGCACGATAATCTACAAAGAGAGTTTGTGATTTAACAAGGCAACCCAAAAGCTTTAAGAGAAGACCTGGATTCCAATCAGAAATCTGAAGACTATCCCTAGAGCTTCTCATGTGGACAGAAAAACCTCAGTGAAAGAAATAAATGGAAGTTTATGATTTTATCTGGGCCTTTACTCTGTTATAGGAAAGTAGAAGTGTTTACAAGGCAGAATTTATTTTTGTTATATGTATGAAGAGCTACACCAAATAGTAAAATCACTTCATTGATATGCTGTCAATCAGGTGAAGTTGCATGAGAGGCAATTCCAATTTTAACACCATCGTTTAGATAAAGAATGATGATTTTGTTACCAGAAAACATTCCAACCAATAGGTCTGCATCTGAACTGTGTTAGAAAATTAGATATGGTTTAAAATCTTCAGACCTTTTTGAATTTATTCTATTTATTTAGCAGTGTATTACAGTTTATACTGTTTGAAGATAAGATTGTGTTTTCTTTTATATCAGACATAAATTTAAATTTAATAAAGACATAATTAAATTCTGCAGTTTACTTTGCATGTTTATAAATATGGTGTTGCTCAACAAACATTTTAGTACAGGTGAAACTTATTTGAATGGAATTTATGAGGGACGTTCACATTTACACATGAGCTTTGCAAAGTCTGTAGTTCAAATGCCCAGAATATTTATTTATCGTGTATTTACTTTCAGATACATATGTTTTACATTTGAATTTATATAAAATAGTCAATGAAAAAAGATATTTTCTTTGGGAAACAATTACCTTCTCATTTAACGATCAAATTTAGAGCAGATTTACATACAAAAATAATTTAAATGTGATATTATTTTCTTGAATCCCACAAAAAAAAATCCTTCTCCTTTAATTCTCTTTTTCATGTTACTTTCTTCCCTCTTTCTTTCAGCTGGCTCAGTTACTTTTAAATATTTTAATCGACAGATGTGATGAGTGAGAACAAGGTACCTCTATGAAACAATTATAAATCCTGAATGCATAAGTTAAATATATACCTTTTCTCATTATACTTGTCTTATTTATGGTAATATGATTAACAGTTTCCAAAAGCTCAGTTGCTTATTGGACATGGACATGGTCCTGGGCAATGTGCTGTAGATGGCATTGGAAATGACCTCCAGAGGTCCCTTCCAACCTCAACCATTTTGCAATTCTATACACAACTCCTGATCACCTTTATTCTAAATAAACCTTTCCTCTTCTGTTGTAAACAGGGAGGCTCTGAGTCAAGCGTTTATGAGATTAATTCAGTTTGGGATATTTTTGCTGTTCATAAGTCGTTTCTTATGAAAATATGCAGAGAACACACTGGCTTAGCACAGTTCTAGTAAGGATCATTTGTGCCTGAATATTTGCCTATATTGTTAGGATAAATCTTGGGGAAGAAAAAAAAAAAAAAAAAAAAAAAAAAAGTATAAAGATGACCTACTTTCAGCAGTTCTTGGTTATTTTATGATATATATATTTTTTCTCAGTAGTGTGCTTCTATCTCTGTAAAGCAAGAATGGAGATATCTATCTGAGCCATAGAGTGGTGCATACATTCTCAGAATTGCTTACATCCTAGTGTAATGTGAGAGAAAAGAGGAATGGCCTTGGAAGTGTCAATAAAAGTGCTCTAGTTTTAATATCAGATCTCCACTCCACCTAACCTCAGCAACTGTATTTAGACACTCATGCTAAAGTCTACTCCTCCTAGATAGCTCATGTAGCTAGTATAGAAGAAAACTACTTCCAAAGGTTTGTTTAGAATGAAGCCTCAGTGAAGCTCACACTGAATTGCCAGAAGTTGTTAATTATACATAAAAGCTGTTGTAAACACCTCCTAAATTGTGGACAGTTTGCATTATATACCTCAATCTGCTGCGTCTTGATATCCAGTGTGGCTACAGAGTGGCTACTACATTAGTCTTTCCTCTTCCCCAAAGACTGTCTTATATTTGCTTCTTAGAATAAACTTGTAAGACTGCAAAAAGCAGGTGGGAGTTCAACCAATGTAGTTTTCACCAGCCATTTTGATAAGTCAAGAATTTTTATATCACAAGATAAATTTTAGATAAACCCAAGGAACTGGATAAAATGTTTTTAGCACAGAAGCATTTTGGGGCTGATTTCTATTATGTATTTTCTAAACCATGGTATATAAATTTCTTGCACTCATTCAGTGCTTTCAAGAGGCTCTTGGTGATATATATGGGACTTCTGTGCGTAGCTAACATGAGCACTGAAGGAAGAATAGAGTCCTTTAGTTTTCTCCTGCCTGTGTAAATCTTCAGATGTTCTGAACTGTCTTTTGATACTCTTCAGAGGAATAGCTGGAGCCTGGTTGAGAATTTAAGTGTGGTAATCCCACGTTGCTACTAGTGTTATAAGTAATATTAAATGTCAGAAGATAACAAAAGACTCCCTGCCTTTTTTTTTCCTTCTTTTTTTTTTTTTTTTTTCAGCCAAAGAAATAGAATTATTTGAATTATTCAAAGCAGTAGCATATTTCACAAGTTTTGGTAGAAATCTGAGTAATATCAGTGCTTTTTTTCATTATTAAAAGTCAGAGTTAGCTGATTTGTACTTATTTTATAAATACACCTGGGCAATCAAAAGAAGTAAGTGCTAACCAGTTTTGTAATATGTCCCTGACAGAAAATATTATAGGTCACAAAATCCAAAGCTACTGATGACCCACTGTGTTGTATTTATTACTAGTAAAACTCACAGTAAAGCAGTCTCTCTCACCAAGACTGCATGGAGACCCAATAGTAGCTGGTACTCTTGGAGAAGTCAATTTGTACTCTAATTATGGAAAATACAAATGAAAAATACGTTTCTGGACTACCAAATAACGGCCTATTACACCTAGCTTTATAAACTGTTCTTCTCTACACTGCAAAATTCTGTGATGTGAAAAAATATTTCTGAGTAGGGCTTTTATCCACTTTTTTTTAACGTGATCAGTCTCATAATCTGAAGGTTGTGAGTTCGATCCTCACACGGGGCACCACTTGTTGCCTTGAGCGCGGCAACCCCAATTAGCATCCCTTCGTAAAATGCTCTGACAGCCCCGGCCTTGGCTCTGGCCCTGGCTCTCTGGCCCTGGCTCTGGCTCCAACTCTCTGGCCCCGGCCTCCTGACCACTTACACACTCTTTATGACACCAACATGATGAGTGGTGAAATGGCATTTAATGTGTGGTGTAGTTCGCTTATATACATGCCCCGTCACAGAGCAGAGGAGGGCGTCACATCCCGATTCCCCGCTTGTTCTCCTAATACGACAGAATGCAGTCTTATCTATACTAACAGTGAGTGAGAAGTTTGGAATGAGAGTTAATTTCCAGTCAACTAGATACCAGCAAGGAGGCTGAACAATGATAGCTGGAGTTACAACTGTTTTGAGCTTTGCACTTTTGGAAGACAACCAGACTACTGCATTAACAATCTAGTAATTGTAGTCAGAGGACAGACAAGGAATCAACTGATTAAAAAAAAAAATAAAAAAAAATTAGACATTATTCATGTTGTGTCTAGTGTACTGATTTCCCAGTTCAGTGTCAAATGGTAAGAGCTAAAGCGGAACTAAGCATCACTCTTCCATCGAAAAGTTAATTGACCAGGAAATAATTTCAAGATGACCAAAAGTGTTTGTAAATTCTTTTGGTTTTTATTGAACATTTTGGTTAAACTAAACAACAAAAATGGAAATCTTCAGAAAAATTCACGTTTCATTTCAATCTCTTTAAAAAGAAATATCTTAGTATTGCCAAATGACAATTTTGAAAATTGTCCCTAGAAACATATTATTAGAAAAGCCTTTGTAAAACCTTGTACAAAGCAAAATGTTTTGGCTGACACACACTGATTCTTCCTCCTTCCTCCTTCCAGCAAACTGGCAATGTTTATTTCAAGCAGACCTGACATTATTTTTTGCAACTTTTCAGTTTTGGGTAGTGTTAAATCAACTTAGATATATGTAGCACTGCACTAAGGTCTCTCATAAACATTTTCTTCTCCCACAGTTTCATATGGTTTTCCCGTTTCAATGCTGACTTTTTTCAGCTTGCAGTAACAGGGTCAATATTTTAGTTCAGGGCAATAGAGACTTGTGTGACATGATTCTAGATTTAATCCCATCTACCAAGGAGAATCCAGGTGTGAACATCACATTTGTCTAGGGATGACTTGGATGAAAGCATCAAGTATCTAGAGAACAAATGCTATTATTAAGAGCCTAACACAAATCCTGTAGAAGCGTACTTTTCTCTACTCACATCCCACTTTTTTTAATTTATCTCCAATATTTTCAAGGTGTTTATTTCCTATTTTTAACTAGTATATCTTGCCACCTTGAGTGATTGCAGAGACTCTTTTCCATTTCAGACAAGAGCCTGTTCTAAACAAATTTTGTATGTCCTCTTGGGTTTAGTGAAGCGTAAAAAAAGCACTGTTGGCTTTGCTTGCTGAGCATGCAGGTGTCAGGACTGTGGAAACAGGCTGGGACATGACCTAGACAGGCTGGAGTAATGGGTGGAGAGGAGCTTTCTTAGTTTCAATGAGAGCAAGTGTATAGTCCTACCCCTGGGGAGGAATAACTGGATGCATCAGTACAGGTTGAGATATGACTTACTGAAGAGGAGCTCTGCAGAAAATGGCTTAGGAATGAGCCAGCAGTTGTGGCCAAGAAGGCCAGTGGTATCCTGGGGTGCATTACAACAAGCATAGCTGGTAGAATGAGGAAAGTTACCCTCTACTCCGCCCCGGTGAGGCTGTATTTGGAGTACTGTGTCAAGTTCTGGGCTCCTCACATCAAGAAAGACAGGAACTTCTAGACAGAGTCCAGCAGAGGGCCACAAAGATGGACAGGGGCCTAGAGCATCTACTGTACATGGGGAGGCAGAGAATCCCTGGTACTATTCAGTCTGGAGAAGACTGAGAGAGATCTTATCACTGTTTATAAATGTCTAAAGTGTGGTAGTAAAGTGGATGGGCCCAGGCACTGTTCAGCAGTGCCCAGCAACAGAACAAGGGTCAAAGGACACAAACTGGAACATAGAAAATTCCATACAAGCATGAGGAGAAACTTTACTGTGAAGGTAACAAAGGTTACAGAACACTGGAACAAGCTGCCCAGAGAGGCAATAGAATGTCCTTCTCTGGAGACGTTCAAAACTCACTTGGACAATTTCCTGTGTAACTTACTCTAGGGAACTTGCTCTAACAGGGGAATTTGGATTTGATGATGTCTGGAGGGATAGATTCTCCAGAGGTCCCTTCCAACACCTTCAATTCTGTAATTCTGTGACTTTGAGAGTGACAGGGATGACTACTGAAGTATTCATATTTGAGGCTGTTGTCAAGAAATGACCAGAACTGCATAGGGACTGGAAGGAAAAAAGGAAAAAAGAATCAAAGTAATGAATTGGTATAACAGCAACATAAATTGCTCGAGAATGTTACAGCCTTCTCTATCTGAGCCAGAGGAACTCTTGCCTTGTGTTTGATTGTATCTCTTTATTATTTTGAGAGTCCTTAAAAATGCTGACAATATTGTTTGGATGCTAATGAGAAAGGGTAGGGATTTGAAATTGTCTAGTTGTATTCTAGATGTCACTTGATCCACTCTTAGCTTCTTCCCTTTAAGCCTGTTGTCTAAATTCATGGGATTCCTTCCTTTGTCCTTTCTGCACCTAATGGATGGCATGGTTATAACAAACTTTGTTGCATTGTAGAGATGCCGAAAGAGCTTTTTGGCCAGGTGATATTTTTCGAGGAAGCTCTGTGCTGCCATTGACAGTTTTCTGTGTATGCAGTCTTTTCTTAAGGAGCTAGCTTAGGTGTCTAGAAACTGTGTTGAAGACTGTGAAGCACAACTGTGATTCAGGAATCAAGATTCAGTGCTCCTACCTACTGCTTGCCATTACCGAATTTTAATGTAAAATCAAAACAAAACAAAACAAACAAACAAAAAAAAAACATTCACCCCTTCTGGTTATGGACAAAAATGCAAGTAAGATATTTATTAAGAATGTAGAATACAGATAGTAACCATAAAGAGCTGTTTAATGCAATATTCTCCCACTCTGTTAGCGCTGTGGATTTCATAAAAGAAACCTGGTCAGCCCTGCAGTGTCCTTTGTTTGCTAAGAAAATATTTATTCTTTAAGCCATCAACTTCTGGCTTTCTCCAGAGTTCACTGTTTTGTGGGGAAGGGGTTACTTTAACACTACTGTAAATAAATGTTTACTCATACAGACTATTCAGTCTGTATGTCTATTCACTTTGCCACCACTTGCTCTTTCTCTGTCTCTTCAGCTGTTCTCTTCCCTGCCCACCATAAGCAATCTTTTCCCAGCCAATGGGAAATCTACACATTCAGTAACCCAACTGCCAAAGTTAGACCATACCCTCATGACTCATTTAAAATCTGTTACCGTTTTTTTCTTGCTATAATATATAAATTATTAACAGACCTTAAGCCTCTGTTACACCATCTATTTAAAGTAGGGAAGATTTTTCGTTAAGCAGAAGAAGCAAAGACATTACATCAATTATTTTTACTCTGTAACATAAGTGGATTAGATTTATCACTGTTGGTTCAGGTCCCACAGTAAAGTAGGTTTATTTATTGTTATCTTGGGTTAACAAAGAGAAGAAAGTCTCCAAAATCCTTCCACATACATCTGTTAGCTTTGAACATGGGAGCCCTTGCTTGCCTGCCTGCTTCACCACTCTGAGATTAGAGAGCCAGAATAGTGCTGGTGGGAGGGTACAGTCAGTCCAGACATAGAAAATAATGTCAATTAGTGAACAACTGAATGTGCAGTTTTGTCCTAACACAAACATTAATATTGTTGTAAATATAGATGCTATATGTAATGCTATAGAGACATTTGCCAAAGTTTTTCACGGTGATATTCAAATGCTCATGTCCTGTTTGACCTAAGAACTAACAAATGTTCTAGGCTCTTCAACAGCGTAAGTAAATTGTATTTTTTCTATTTTTTAGGATGAGACATTGGGCTTATGCACCTGCTGCCAGAGAAGAAAGGCAAGAAAGAGAACAGGACAGAATGCTGGATGTAAATGCCACAGAATGAGTTGCTGTCCCTGGTGCTGACAAAGAGGTTGTGGGTAATAATTGCTGTTATTTCTTTTCTTTCTCCTCCTCCTTGTAGCAATTAGTTTGTGCCCTGATATCTCCTCAGGAGTACCAGTGAAATCTTCCTGGACACCCGGGGGTATTTCCCAGGTAGTGGAGGGAGGAGAGCCTGAGGGTTTTCTGCTGCCCCAACAGCTCCCTGTGCATTGACCCAGCTCTGCTAAATGCTGAATTATTTGCCTAGCTGCCAGGGAATTGGGTAGTCGCTCATGAGTTAGACAGACTGTGGCATATGGAAACAGTCAGACATTGTGTTTCTATATCTCTACTGTGATGTGCTCTCTTGATGGGATCCCACAGGGCAACACAGGTCTCAGGGACTTGCAGCAGCATAGTTCCTGAAGGAGCTGAATATCTGTAGTTCAGTTGTAAAACTTTTTTTTTTCCTCCCCCCCCCCCCCCCAAAAAAAAAAAAAAAAAAGAAACGCGTTTTTCTCTGAAAGCCAGATTGAAGCCTGCTTGACTAGAGCATTGGTATTATATTTAACTAGTTAGCCTTAGCAATCTCATAGGATATGTATCTGATTTTCTGTCCTGATGTTCTGGCATGTTCTTAAGCAGCAGATATTCTCTACCACAGAGGATGTACTGGTGCTTCTACAATGGATGTACATCTGATTTGCAAAGCACCTTGAGATTCTTCATACTCCTGACAGTGTCTTTCCTCATAAGAAAGTTGCTTGGCTCTGAGGCTAGCAGATTCATTAAAAATCCTGGGAACTTCTAAATAATAATTTTATAGTAAAGAATGCTAGTTTTCATAAATTTTTGTTCTGAATTCTTGTCTTATGGCAGGTCAGTTCTTTCACAACAGAGTTCTTCATCATTGGCTTGATGTTTAAGTATTGGCAGTCTACTATTTAAAAACAACCAATGTCTAAGACACATACATAACTGTTTTCAAAGTCGCATAGTCATTTTTCTACAATCAAGTAATTCTCTCATAATTTTGCCTATTACAGGCAAAAGAGGTACAGTCCAGGACTCATTAGTAAGGAATATGTATATATTTTTTGTATAATAATGTTTTGTTCTTTAGTTTTTGTAAACGTTTTTGGAAAAGAAAAAAAAAACAAAACAAAAGAATCAGCTGAAGTTATCAAGACAATATCAGTTAAAAAATAATTCACTTTCAACTATGCACTAAAATTCATGGGTCAAAACAAGCATAATGCTATGGCAAAGTACTGAAAAGCATTGTATATGCTCAGCTGGTTATATCTGAAATTAGAGCTGAATGTTTTAAATGCGGGAGAAAAACTTGACATTTTACAACTATTTTCTATGTACAGCATTTTGTCCCTTCTATATGAAGTGCTTTCATCTTAAGCTCACCGAACTCTTTACAACTAGATAGGGCACACAGCAGTTTTTCTGGATAAGGTTGCATGGAGACACTGAGGCACATCTGTCTCGCTCCAATTTGTAGGAGGGAGGCAAGGTTCTTTGATATGTGTATACCCGGCGTGAGATTAAGAAGCAACGGTTCAAATGTTGGTCCAACCAGTTTATTAAAGTCCTAGGCGTTTTTAGGGAGACGGGGAAGGGAAGGTAGGCGATAGGGAAAGTAGGAAATATAAGCAAGGAGTCTTTGCAGAGAGCAAAAGAGATAGTCACCACCGTGGGTCCAGCGAGGTACACAGTAGGTCCGTTGATCTCAGGAACTCGTCTGATCACCGCGGGGGATGGGAGACAGCCAGGAAGCTCCGCAGCAAGCCGGTCCCGGGGTTCTTCCGACAAAGTTTTCCCCTCAGGGAATTCTCCGTCAAAGGTGTCTTCGGGAGTTTGTCTCCAAAGTCCCCAGTTTAGCGAGGGCCTTTTATCCCCCGTTTCGGTAAGGTTGTTTTTCTCCTTCTTTGAAGTTTGACTTAGCATTTTTGGGAACGTATCTCGAGCAAACACTGAACTTCCAAACAAGCAGGTAAACACACTTTGTAGTAGGGATTTAAACCAGCTTTTGTGATATTCCTGGCCCACAGATAAGCCAGCAAAAAAAAGGGGGGGGGGGGGTCTTTGTCGCCAGACACAAGCATTATCGCCTTCTGCAGTGGTCAGCTCCTTCGAGCAGCACCCCTGAAGAAAACTGCTCGTCCTACTTCTGCTTATCTTTGCAATCGTAAGCAGAAACACTATGGCACAATGACACCCACCATCCACCCCCAAGGACACTTAACAGTTGTTAGTCAGAGTCTTATCATCAGGAAGGCCTCATGAAGCAAACTTTGAGACAACAAAAGAAAACCAGTTCTGTCTTTCACAACATCCAAATTGAAACCTAGATTACCAGAAAGTCTGGCACATCTAAGAACAGAGTCCTAGACTACTGATTCCCCATAGTCATTGTGAAATACTGGACTTCAGTCAGCTTTGCCAGCTTCAGTATGTATTCCACATTTTCAGGATGGCATGACATCTGTGATGTGAAAGCTTAAATCTTCCAAGCAAATATTTATGTAGGAAAGATTAGCAATTCAACCATGATACTGAGAGGAACAGTAGCTTCCAGTTTTCTACTTCCTTAGAAAAAGACAAAGGACTAAACTCTTACCAGATTAAATAAAACCTTACTTTCTTCTTTGGATTTATGCTGCTGTCTGGGAAGAATTCATAGAGGGGACTGGCCTGTTTTCTGAACCATGAGCTTTGAGGTTTATGCATTGCTCCTATTCCACCCTCCTCTCATTGAAATGGAGACTTGATTTTCATGACGTCTTTCATCTTCCTGAACAAAGAGTAGTCTCTTCTGTTGTCCTCTTTAGTTTTCCCACCTGCTTTATTTCTGTCTTAACTGATTGAGGAAACTGGATATGCCGTTTCTGATTTAGAAGGGGACTGTTTTGTATTGTGTTCACCCATTTCCCTTCGTTGTTTCATAAGCATAGACTTCATTTGCCCTATCTTCATTTCTGGCCAGATTTTTTAAAGTCTATTTTTTCTTTCATATACTGTAACACATACTTGTTATCCTTCACAGGACAATATTGTCTTTAATCTGAAAGAGCTCATACTCTCTGTATTTGTGGTAATTGCGGAGTTTTTGCAATGCCTGGAGACACATTCAATGCAAATTTTGTAGCTGGTACATTCCTTTGCTGTGCTGCTTTTTAAATTCTTGTTTTCTCCTGGGAGAGAGGCCTGGTTCTGCTGTCACCTCTTTTTCACACCCTTCTTTCCATGACTTTGAAGCAGAAATTCCCACTTATTCTGCTGGGAGAGCAGAGTCATTGCCACAGTGGAGAAGCAAAGGTTGCTCTTTCAGCCCCAAAATCAACATAGAACTATGAGAAGAGATTTGGTCTATGTTTATGTTAAACAAATACTTTGCTTGAAGATGCAAATAATGAAAGACGGTATTGAAGTGCAGACAGGATTTCAGAGGTGGATGTTTGCAAGCGCTAGAGACCGACCAGTATAGACTGCAGTTTTGCTTCTGCAGTGTTTCGTCCATGGTGTACTGTGTGGTCAGCTATCTGTGCACTCAAAGGATCAGCATTAGCCTTTGTGGGGTTATCGATCCTCCTTTGGGGAAATAACTTCAAAAATCCAAAATTAAATGTATTGGAAAACTAATAGGACATTTGCACCATTTACAATACTCACTCTGCCTTGTGAGTCCTGCCTCTTCTCTACTCTCTGCACATTGCTGGGATTTAGAATGCAGGTTCCACAGGAGATGGACTATCAAGAATGATATTCAGAAACGGGGAGTATTCTTCTTATCTGTTCTTATAACATCACCTGAACAATAGCAGTTCTGTCATTCCTTGGCCATGGAAGATTCCAAAGCTATCTGAGACAAATGATGTTCTGAGATGGAATGTAATGTTGTAATAATCCTTTTTTTTTCTTTTTTTTTTTTCTTTTTTTTCCTTTCTTTTTTCTTTTTAATGAACTTATAATTATTAAACATTTCGATTCCCACATTAGTTTTTTGGAATTGTTACTAAACTATAGTTTCTTCCACCTTTCAGGGTCCCCAACATTCTACAAACAATATATAGGATTATATATTAATAATATATACAAACAATAACTGTGCATAGTTGCAGTCATCTCCAGTCTGAAATACAGCAATGATTTAGAACTGACGTATAAATTTTTAGAGAGAACATTATGAACGTCACTTGCAGTACAACTGCAAGAGGGACTTTGGTCTGCAGGATGTAAATTTTCAGCTAGAATCTGATGAGGATTACTGAGCAAATAGTATTGTAAGGAGGCAGTATGAAATTGTCAGTGTTCCTGATCTCACTTGTCCAGCAGCAGTGTCCTCCAGCATCATGCTGTTGTGTCTGCTCTGACTCAGAAAGGAGAGTGTCACCTACTGAGTCACCAATATCCTCTGTCATCTTGGGTTTCACTGGAAATTTTTAATGCATGCAGAGAGACTAGAATCCACTCCAGCTGTTTAGTGAATCAGCCTAATACAAGACTTACTGGGCAGTATCAGGACTGAGTTGCATCTGCAAAGCTGCCTAGTTCAAACAGTCCTCTGTAGCCTGAGCCAGTCTGTACTCACCATCCAGTTATCTTTTCTCTTAAGGATTTCTTTTGTCTGACCAGAGCTGCTTGCATTAATTTAGGCAATGTGAAACATGTTGCTGCTCAACAATTCACTGAAGGCTGTGATTTGCTATCATTATTTCATTTCAGTGCCTCATCAGTTCCTGATGTGCTGGTTGATACATTAGTAATGTTTTTTTCATGCATTTATCACTCCCAGGTGTCACGCAAATGTTATGGGGACTGCAGCTGGTTTGCAAACCAGGCAGCAGGGCTGAGGCTAAATCTCTCAAGCATAGACGAGTGCAAGGTAGGATTTAATCTTAGCCACAGGTTGCAGACATAAGTATTAGGTTAGATAGCAGAAAGGTCAGTGCATTTGAGATCATAGCTATAGCCAAATGGCAAGGCAAGAAATATGTGCAGTGAAGGATCCCAGGGACTCACACACATTGGCTGTTTAAACCTGAGGCCACTATTGATTGTTAAAGTACATTCATTTGTATTATAGCTTTGCACAGGAAATGTTATTTTTTAAAATACTAAATTCTAGTCTTTTGGCCTAAAATCTCTCTCACTGCCAATGAATGCTATATTCAGTGGATAATTACGCTAATTTATTTTCAATAAATTTCAAATTAAAATGATATACTGTGGAGAGACCTGATTGAAAATCTTGCTGTTCTGTTCCTCATTTGAGAGCTGGTTTGCAATTAGTCAAGCTGTCAGATACCCAGGGAATGTTTTTATTTATTTATTTTTTACTAAAGGGAATGGCGGGAAGAAGAGCTCTCTGTGCAGCCATGCAGGAAAGCTTCTGGTAATCCTTTTTGTGCAGAAGAAAATTCAGAATACAGGGATCACAGCTCACCACAAGATAGCTCTTATGTTTTGCTTTAGTATGTTATTTGCTAGTTACTAGCACTAATTATTTAAAAAGTGCAGCTCTTGAAAAAAGAAATTAGATTCCTGCAACTAGATGTAGTATGTAAATTTTAAGTACTTGTTCATCTCCTTCCCTCCCCAGTCCCTGTATACACAGTGGGACGGTGAGCAGGGAGATCAAGGGCTTTTGGGTGGGATGCAAAACAACTGATATGCTGCTGTCTGCATGTTTGTTGCTTGGACCTATCCAGGAAGGAGCATCAAGTCTGTCTGTGAGCCCCAGCAGAAATCTCTGCCTTCATCTCTTCAGGGCTCTCAGCTCCAGCTGACAAAGAGACAGGGTTTTGTGATGTAGCATGGCCTGAGAAGCACAGCAACGTTCTGTAGTATGCTCTTTGCTAGTAGACTCTTGGTCACAACGCTTATACAGGAACTTAGAAACTGAGACTCTTTTTTTTTTTTTTTTTTTTCCCCAAGAAAGGCTCCAGTTGCCCAGAGGGATTTTTTTTTCCTGGGGAAGAATCTCTCCCTGCTCGTCAGGTCTGCACCAGGTAGAGCAACCCTGAGAGCTTGCACTGCAGTGGTGAGCAAAACTTTTCCACGTAGGCAAGAAACTCACATAGGAAGCAGAATTGGTCACACTGACTTTTGTTCTTTATTGATACATTACTTCTAATGTAACATTTCTTTTGTGTGAAATTTTCTTTTGTTGCACCCAGTTCTGAGGCCTCCAGCACAAGAAGGACATGGAGCTGTTGGAGTGGGTCCAGAGGAGGCCCAATGATGATCAGAGGGCTGGAGCGCCTCCCTTACAAGGACAGGCTGAGAGAGCTGAGGTCTTCAACCTCAATAAGTAAAGGTTCCAGGAGGACCTTATAGTAGCCTTCCAGTACCTGAAAAGGTCCTACAAGGAAAGCTAGAGGGGGCCTTTTTATAAGGGCATGTAGTGACAGGACAAGTTGAAATGACTTTAAACTGGAAGAGGGTAAATTTACACTAGGTATTAGGAAGAAATTCTTTACTGTGAACGTGGTGAGACACTGAAACAGGTTGCCCAGTGAGGTTGTGGATGCCCCCTCTCTGAAAGCATTCAAGGCCAGAAAGGATGGGGCTTTGAGAAACCTGGTCTAGAGAGAGGTATCCCTGCCTATAGCAGGGTGTTGGAATCAGATGGTCTTAAATTTCCCTTCCAACCCTATGAAAATACAGGTGCAGTTCTGAGGGGAAAATGGCATTCCCTTCTTTCTATCCTAACCACTTTTTTTTTTTCTTTCCCTTTTGGTTCGTCACACTGTTATCTTCTATGCTGTTGAGTTACTTTATAGAAAGCTTTTGCATAACAATCTTGATTAAACTTTAACAGAAATTTTCAGTACAAAA